>CM049806.1:5915227-6302727 GCA_027422405.1 Ptychobarbus kaznakovi
AAAATTTTATTGCTTTTTCTTTTAGAACTCAGACTTAATGAGTTCTTTTGTTATGATTCATTCAGGGAATTCATATGTATTTTCTCTGTTTTAAAATAACTGTGCAGTGCCAGGTTAATGTGCTAAGGACAACTGTAAGCTGAAGTAGGCATACTTAAGTATTCCTCTAAATGCAGAGCTGGCTTAGAAGTTGTTTGTGCCCTAGGCAAGATTTTAGATGGACCCCCAAAAACAGTAAAGTGCTTAATTAGGCTAATTTATTAGTGACAATAAATAACTAATTTGATAAATAACCTGTTCCAAATAACAATTGCAATCTAAAAATCAGGGAGATGTGGTTTCAAAACTCAAAACTAGAAAGAACAAAGTTTCAGAAGCTTATCTTTATTGTAAATAAATGTACCACACAAAAAAACACTAAATAAACACTGTCACACTTTGTTTTAAGGTACAATTAGCAAACCAGACTTTTGCCTCAATAAAATCCAAATGTTCTGCTTATTAATACTAAGTAAGGTAGTTGTTAAGTTTTGGAAATGGGTTAGATTAGGGATCTAGAATATGGTAATGCAGAATATGTGCTTTATGAGAGCTAATAAACAGCCAAATATACTAGGCATGCTAATAAGCAAAGAGTTAATACAAATTGGTACCTATACTAAAGTGTTACTAAAAGTACAGATTATTTTAACAATTTAACATTATTTAGAGATGGAAATGGAAAATACTAGGGGATGGTCAGTTTGCATACTGACTATATATACAGTATACTATATCTAGGTATTGTTGGCTAGATAATATTCATAAATATGTAACATGATACATGGAAGCATCATGTCCAGACCAGTTTCAAGATTCGTAGTCATAACATTTATTTATTTATTTATTTAAAACAAAAATTTAATTGAGTGCCAAATTGAGCATAATATTGTATTATTTCAGATGTTAATGTCACATTCTGATAATGGAAGCCTCTATTTTAATTGTCATTTCCCTTCCACCACAACCATTTACAAACACACTGTACACGATAAAATGAAAATGTAAAGTACAATTTGAGATACTTGTTTGTATTTTTTATATTTTTATTTTTATTTTTTTTTTGTTTTCAACTAATTTAGGTTTCAAATAATACAATTAAAACATTATAATAAAAAATAAAATAAATAAACGAATAAACAAATTATGATCACAATCTATTTTCTTTTGTTTTCTTTTTTTTCACCCAAATCTTTTTTTCACCCAAATCTTTTTGTTTTCTTTTTTCTTTTACCCTAATGTAAAATTTGTCAAGTTAGTTCAGTTTACTGTAGTTCATCCAAAAGTAGTGTCTCTGTCTAACAATATCAAGTTTTAAAGTATGCTGCATTAGAGCGTGTTAATATTTCATGACCTAACACTTGTGAAAGTGCCAGATTTTAGAGAACACTCCTGAGCTTTCCTTCCACGTAGTGATTATTACACACAATTGCTAAGATGGTGAATCATTTGTTAAAACTCTCAGATAATGTTAAATGCCAGAGCGAAACGTAGGTCTCAATGAGATGTGTTGGCTCTTGCACAATAAATTGATTTCAGGAAGCACTGCTTTTTTTCTGACAGGACGTATTGCTCACCAACTTCATCACCAATATTATTTCAGGGAGGGTGTATATATTAACCTTTAGAACAAGCCTTTAAATGGTCATTTAAGAAATGATTTCCTTTAATTTTGGAGACAAAAATACTTTGATGTACTGTGAAAACATATGTGACATCTCTGTAAAAAACAGGCTAAGTCTAAAAATCTAATTTTGAGATAATGAGCATCAAAGTTTGATTACAAACATTAATATTTAACTATGATTTCAATCTTTGACATGACCTTACTCAGTCAATTTTAAAGATACTTGCGCTGATGGCGATGAAGCGAGCGGCCCAGGCCGTGGGTAAGGCCATGGGTTTTATGATCGTCCTTCAGAGGCACCTTTGGCTAAACCTGGCTGACCTCAAGGATGCTGACCGTAAGGTGCTGCTGAACACTCCTGTGACTCCCTCCGGCCTCTTTGGTGACGCCGTGGAGTCCATTACTGAGCACTTCGCGGAGGCTCAAAAGCGCGCCAAAGCCATGAGTCACGTCATGCCGAGGCGCGCTTTCCAGCAGCAGACGACGAGATCCAGATCCTCGTCGGCACCTGGCTCTTCCCAATGGAGGGATAACCCCAGGCCAGTGGCTGCGGTGGGGACTGCTACTGCTCCTCGCCAGGAGCCAGATGTCCGGAGGAAAGCATGGGGTCCCGGTAGGAAGCGCCATGGCCACCGGAGGAGCCCGCGACATGACTCTCGCCCGCCGCTGGCTGCTAAGCGGCCCAGAGCGGCCCAGCTCCCAAGCGCCAAAAGCTCACATGTTCAAATGTTTTTGTGTTGGGTGTTCATTCAATAAAAATGCATATATTCTCACAAAAAGAGCTCTTTCCTCCTCACTCAGTAAATACGGCGCCGCTTGCCCCGCCTCAGAGCAGTGCACAGCTGCCGCCCACACAAGTTATAGACGCGCATCTAAAGACCAAGCCGCTAAAGCCGCTATGTCAGTTTATGAGCGCGTGGGAAGTTATTCCGGGAATCTCGCGTTGGCTACTCAGCGTGATAGAGCGAGGATATACTCTTCAATTCAGACGCAGACCACCCCATTTCAATGGCGTGGTGCAGTCTCTAACATTGCCTCGAAATGCCCAGGTTCTGAGACAAGAGGTATGCTGTCTGCTAAAGAAAGGAGCAGTAGAGCGAGTCCCGCCAAGCGAGCTGGAGAGCGGTTTCTACAGCCGCTATTTCGTGGTACCCAAAAGGGACGGGGGACTCTGCCCGATTCTAGATCTCAGGCCCATTAACAGAGGGCTTTGCAAATGTCCGTTCAGGATGATAACGCTGAAACAGATCCTGGCACAAATTCGCCCCGGGGACTGGTTTGCTTCCGTGGATTTAAAGGACGCGTACTTTCACATTCAGATAACCCCCGCATCACAGACACTTTCTGAGGTTTGCCTTCGAGGGCACAGCATACCAATACTCTGTTCTCCCGTTCGGGCTGGCTTTGGCCCCACGCACTTTTTCAAAGTGTATGGATGCAGCACTTTCCCTATTTAGAGCGAGCGGGATGCGCATTCTCAACTATCTGGACTATTGGCTGATTTTAGCTCAGTCCCGGGACACGCTACTCAGCCATATCGTCACGCTGCTTCGTCACTTGGAGTCCCTAGGGCTATGTGTCAACATGCAGAAGAGCTTTCTCGTCCCGAGTCGAGGCGACCGCGGTATGTCATTTGGGCTTACTACACATGCGCCGTCTACAGTTATGGCTGAAATCTCGAGTCCCTTGGACAGCATGGACTTCGGGCCGTCTGAGCATCGCGGTCTCCCTGCATTGAAGCTCTGAGGCCGTGGCGCAACCCAGAGCTCATCAGCCGGGGAGTTCACCTGGGCTTAGAGACGTCACGTGTCGTGGTAACGATGGACGCATCAACTCGTGGCTGGGGAGCAGTGTGCGAGGGCATGCCAACTTCGGGGCTGTGGTCAGAACGCAGAGCCGATGGCACATAAATCGCTTGGAGCTGGAAGCAGTGTTCTTAGCTCTAAATAATTTTCAGCCGCAGCTGGAACAGCTGGAACAGCCGGACCTGACAGAGCTGCTGGTGGCACCGCCCTGGCCGATCCTCATCAGGAGGGACCTGCTATCTCAGGTGAACGGCTCGGTGTGGCACCCGAACCCGGAGTTGTGGAGCCTTCATGTATGGCTGCTTCGGGGATATCAGAGGAGCTGAGCGCCCTGCATTCTCGTGTGCTCGACACGCTCGTGGAGGCGCGGGCTCCCGCTTCGAGACGTTTATATGCTCTGAAATGGGGAGTGTTTGTGAAATGGTGCGGTGATGTCCATATCGACCCGGCTACTTGCTCTGTGTCGGATGTTCTGCATTTTCTGCAGCACAGACTGGATAGTGGATCTCTACCATCAACACTGAAAGTATATGTGGCAGCTATTGCCTCGTTTCATTCCCTGCTGGGAGGGCAATCGATAGGTAGGCACGCGCTGGTGGTGAGTTTTCTTAAAGGAGCTAGGAGATTGCATCCTCCGCGTCCACCTTCAGTCCCGCCATGGGAACTAGAGGTGGTGTTAAAACCTCTTTCACATCCAACATTCGAGCCTTTAACATCCATTGATTTGAAGGAGCTATCTATCAAAACTGCACTTCTGCTTGCCTTCGCTTCGGCTAAGCGCATAGGGGATTTACACACGTTTTCTGTGGACAGCGACTGTATTCGCTTCGGACCCGGTGACTGCAGTTTCACTCTCCGGCCAAGACCGGGCTACGTGCCTAAATCATTATCTACCCCTTCAAAACGCAGACTGTTTCTTTGTCTACCCTGTCTTCTGAGTCATCGACCTCGTTGGATGCGGACGCTCAGACTTCGGTGTGCCCCGTCAGGGCTTTGAGGATTTACATCGACCGTTCGGCCAGCTTTCGGCAACCTGACCAGCTATTCGTGTGCTACGGTGGCTGTGCGAGGCTTTCCCACTGGATTGTGGATGCTATCACGGCTGCTTATACGAGCCGAGGTTTGGAATGTCCTTTGCACATTAGAGCCCATTCAACAAGGGCTATCGCCTCCTCGTGGGCGTGGTCAAGAGGTATGTCTATTTGGGATATATGCGTTGCAGCTGGCTGGTCTTCTCAGAATACCTTCGCCAGGTTTTACAAGCTGGACGTAGAGTCCTTTGCCTCCCAAGTGCTGTCGGTGAGTGACTGATCATGTTTTGCTACCTCTAATCATGTGTGTTCCTGCCTCGCACAGCATTACTCTGCGTAGCCCTCTTGCTAATGTGGTTGTTCTGCCCTGTACTCAGTGCAGCTTCCTATTCATGTCTGATTCACTAGTGCTACCATTATCATGTTTTGTTTTTGCTGCTTAAACACAGTTATCTCTGTGCAGTCCCTTACAGTACTGTCGTTGCGTCTGTTCTGCCCTGTTTTCAGCGCAGCCTACGTTATTTCTAACCAGATATGCAAATTTCGTATACCTGGGTTTAGACGCTTATTGGCTTACCTCCACCTATCAGCTGCGAGCCCGCCAAACAAGCGTCGCTATTGGTGGGAAGTGTGTATGTGCGTATTCTATCTTCGCTGAGTGTGTAACTGGTACAGGCTGCTCGTAGCCTCTCTTACGGCAGGATTGAATATCGTTCCCATAACGGAGAATTCTCTGTGATATCTCGTGAAGCTCGAAGGGGAATGCTCCGGTTACTGTCATAACCTCGGTTCCCTGAGAGCAGGAACGAGACATCACGGTGATCAACGTGTTCGCTGCTCTCCAGCCTAGTGGCATTCAGTATCCGATTCTGACATAATTGTCACGGGCATCACATTTATACTGCCTCTCAAGCTCGTCAGTATTTGTATGCTTTGCGACAATTGGCCAGTCATCTAGACTGGCGTGAGCCAATAGGACTTCAGGAAAGGTTGAAGGGAAGGAGTTCCCATAATGGAGAATTCTCCTTGATGTCTCGTTCCCGCTCTCAGGGAACCGAGGTTACGAGAGTAACCGGAGCGTTCTAGCAAACCAATCACAGCACTTGCGGTCTGCGTAGAATTGACGCGTTGTTAGTTATTTTGGAGAGGTGTACGTCAGGTATGGCGTAGGTTATGGCTCAGGCCTGTGCTTCTCTGCGTAGGCTACGGCGTAGGTTCGACGCAGAAGTACAAATTGTGTTTAACCCCGCCTAGATATTAGACCTAGATTTAAGTGCTGACACATTTAATACTTTCACAGTATTACAAATGTATTATGTTATAACTCAACTTGGCCTACCCTATCCCAACATTAAGAAAGGGTTTCCCTTTGTGCAGCACATTTCAGTTTTGTGTATCTGTTTTATGAATGTAATACAGGCTTGCAGTAGCTGTTCTTAAAGGAAGTGCAGACTATTATTGAAACAGGCAGCAAACCCACAATTCGTATGCAAACACAACAAAGAGCTCTTGACCATTTATTTTACATGTGAAGAGATTGTTTATATTTTTAAAAGGCATATCAGCAAAAACGAATTATTTCAAAAGGGTCAGAAAGAGGATAGTCATGAAAAATCTGCTTTGTTGGCAGTTCCCAAATTGAGATGGATCATTGTAAGTGATTGATCTGGAATGATCCACATATAGGCGGCCCACAAATAACTCTTCACATTGGAGACTCAAATCACATTTGATTCTTATAGACTTTGACAAGTATAAAAAAATGGGTAACATTTATTTATACTTGTCAAAGTCTATAAGAATCAAATGTGAGTTGAGTCTCCAATGTGGAGTCTCCACATTTCATGTTTGTGGCTGTGTGTAGATCCTGCCGCTCTGCATATCCTTCTGAAGTAGGGTAGACAACAGTTATATTGTCTAAATGGTTCCATAAAGAATCTTTAACATCTGAAGAACCTTTCTGTTTTACAGAAAAGAAGGTTCTGTTTTTAAAAGAAGGTTCTTTAGATTGTAAAAAGGTAAGAAATATATGGTTCTTTAAAGAAAATGGTTATTCTATGGCCTCGCTGTGAAGAATCTTTTTAAGAACCTTTAATTTTAAGAGTGTAAACTCTTTGAAATACAGTTTGGGATTGCTTTTGTTGTGAAGATTATATCCAAAATTGGCTTATAATTTAATCAAAATGAGATATTATCCATATGCTGCAGAGCTGTTGTGTCCTTGGTCTCCAAAACCATACTCTTAAATGCAGTTTATCCACCCTACTTGTTCCAAATGAGGCAGAGAGAAATTATTCAACAAAGCCTGAGACAAGTTCTGGATGTGTCACACAGTTCCTGCACCACCACAGTGGCAATCTAAGGGAGAATTGATGACTTACCAGATGGCCAATGACACAAATTTTATTGGCCATTTATCCTCATTTAGACCCTCACTTATCCAATGTCTTAATTCTCTGAATGTGTGATCATATACCCTTTGACAATCATTGAAGCAAACACTTGGATTCGATCAGTCACAATGACCCTGAAAATGGCCGCAATTAAACTCTGAAAACATGTGGTTTCAAGCAATGGTTTCCTTGAGCTTTGTTTCCATTGACCTATTCACATCAAACAGAAACACAACTTTCCTTAATCGGAACTAATTCAAAACACAACATTTGTTTAAGTGCTGCAGTAACAGAATTAGCTATTCTTATAGATACTAAACATCATGTGCTACCTGTCACAAAGCATTTGCAGATATTTCCTTGATGTTACACAGGTAAGCCAATTTGTGTGGCATAAAGCTTAAATATTGCTTCTGAAAAGGCTGTTTTATTTCAGGAGAGCATTACTTGGTTGCTAAGCATTCTGTAAATTCCTTGTCCTGAAAATGTGACCCATTTAAGTATAACAGTGCTCATTAGAAACTATACAGAACATTTTAGTTTTGACAAGATTCAATAAACTGTTTAAATGATTAAAATACCTTTTCAAGGGACAAAAGGGTCTTTTAGTTTTAAATGACTGCCACTAAATCCACTTATTTCCGAACATTTTGCTACAGTTTTTTTTTTTTAAGATACTTTATAAGGCATTTTTAGAGTGATATGGTTTTGGAATACAATGTCTGTAATTGCAACAGACAAAATTTCTTAGCATTGTTTAAACAGTTTCATAATTAACTTGTCCTACTTTGTGGAACATGTGCATTTTTTACTTATTTTTTTTCTCATGGCCTCTCAAGTTACTGAGAAGGACATTTAGATGATTGCACCATAAAAACTGCAAATGGCATGGTTTGGAATTACTCAAGAACTTTTGCCACAGCTGAGCTCTCTGGTCTCCACACAACAGATAGTCAGGCGGGTTCGCCTGTAAGTGCTTTCAACCGTGAGTGTTTACAGCTCATAAATTTGTTCATTCAAAATGGTCAATTATTCCCCTAGCTCTTTATATCCCACTCAGATTGGGGCACAAGTTCATAAAGGACTTGAATAGCAGGAGGTGTGTGGAATGACCAAGCTTCCTTAGAGGGAACATGTGTGAAGTACTCTGTATCTGCGGACCAGCATCTCTGCCCCCACACTAAAGCAGAAATCACTCCCTGCAGTTGTCTCAGATGGCACACCCATAGACCGCACACATTCACTAACATTTGATACATATTGCACTGAAAATGGCTAGCTTAATAGTGGCCTTCATGTGGTTAGCTATTTTATATATGTACTGTACTCCAAGTATTTTACTGAAAGTATTTTACTATGATTTTGAGCAATTTTGGGCACAATAGTGTCATACCATTTATTAGATTTTTCCATTCTTAGATTAGATTTTTCTCACAATGACCAACCTATAAATGGCACATCAAAACCAAATAAACTGTGGTTTGTCATACTTGTTAGACAGGCTCTCCCTGTCCGACTGAGTAATTTTTAGCCAGATTAAGTAGACTTGAAATTATACCTTAAATCAAGGTCAAAAATGTAATAAGCTGCAGACAGGTCTTGTAAAATCACAGATAAAATCATTTGAGAAATTTGTCATCATTAGTCCATGTTGTTAAAGTTGCTAGATTCAGGTGTTTATGATTCTCTGTCTATCACAGTTGTGATTGCCATCTCATTGAAAAAATTATTGAACACATTTGCATGCATAGAGAAAACACACGGAAAGGAATTTGCTGGCTGATAACATTGGGAAGAGAAAAGGCACAATACAACTATAACTGGCAAGGCTAAATTGCTTCAGCAGGGGATAAATTATGTGACTGATTCATTCTAGGTGTTGCAGTTTCCTCATTGAAGATGCACCATTTGATTTGATTTGGTGGCGTGAAGACCTATAAAGAGAGTGTGCATTCAGTTAATGAGGCTGTAATGTCAGAGTGACCCCGGCCTCCTTTATCACACAAACTGAGATTGAGAGCTAGGTACCACATGGAGGTTAGCTAAAACACTGCCAGGTGGCCGCTCGAATACAAATGACCACTCACAGCGAGTCAATAAAAAACTGGACCGCTGAGCTATGTTTTTTGTAATATTTGAATATATTTTTTGCATAGATGGCGGCGCGTGCACACGCAGCGGCTTCTCTCTCTCCCAACAGAACGGTGTTTTCATGTTTTTTTATCTGGTAACTGTGTTTTTGTACGTATTCATCGCGTCTATCTGTCTTTAAGTGCGCATACAGTCGTGAGTTTATGCTCGATGTCGGTAGAACCACATTTTTAGAGTTAAACTCTGCGCATGTCCGAAGAGCTGCGGGACCTCGGTCTGCTCCAGAGGCCTACACCATCACCGACCCCCACTACTGCACCTCGCCCCCAGTGGAGGCGCCAAAAGCGGCGCGGGATAAAGCAGAAGAGGGGTAAGTACTGAGGTATCCGGGCTAGGCTAGCAGCTAACACACACAAGTCAGCTATCCCCACCATCGTACTGGCTAACATACACTCTTTGGATAATAAACTGGACTACATCCGACTACTACGCTCAACTCAAAGGACTGTAAGAGACTGTTGTGATTTTGTGTTCTCGGAAACATGGCTCAACAACAGTGTTCCGGACTGCGCCATTCAGCTTGACCCGCTATCATGCTATCGAGCAGCCAGAGCTCTCGTCGAGGGAGGTAAGACCCGCGGCGGCGGGCTTTGTGTTTATATCAATGATGCTTGGTGCCACGATACTGTTGTGGTTTGCAAACACTGCTCACCCCTGGTGGAGTTTATGATTATTAAGTGCTGGCCGTTCTATCTACCGATGGAATATACAGCCATACTGCTCATTGCTGTATACATCCCTCCCAGCTCCAACAACAACAACAACAACAACAGGAGTGAGGCACTGAATGAACTCTACCAGCACATCAGTGAGCAGCAGACAGCCCACCCAAATGCTTTTCTCATCTTGGCTGGAGACTTCAATCATGCAGACCTAAAGAGTGTGTTCCCAAAAATACACCAACACATAGACTTTCCAACATGTGGAAATAGCACTCTAGACTTTGTTTACACCACCCAGAGAGGAGCTTACAAAGCCCTACCCCTCCCCCATCTTGGCACCTCAGACCACATCACTGTCATGCTAATACCTGCATACAAACCGATCGTTAAATTCACCAAACCAGTTCACAAACAGATACAAGTGTGGCCGTAAGGGTCGTCAGAGACACTTCAAGACTGTTTTAGCACCAGACTGGAATATGTTTAAGCAGGCTGCCACATGCAATAACAAAACAGACCTCCAGGAGTACACAGAGACTGTCACTGCCTACATCACCAAGTGCATTGATGATGTAACAGTCACAAAGACCAACACTGTCTGGGCCAACCAGAAGCCGTGGCTAACAGGAGAGGTCTACAGACTCCTGAAGGATCGGAACGCTGCATTCAGAGCTGGAGATTAGGTGGGCCTGAAGACAGCTAGGGCCAACCTATCCCGCGACATCAGAGAGGCTAAGAGACAGTATTCCAGGAGGATAGCCCATTGTTTCAGCGACAGCAGAGACACTGTGAGCCTCTGGCAGAGGATACAGACCATTACGGACTACAAACCCCCACCGTGGACCTGTGACAGCACCATCCCCCTGCTGAACGAGCTGACCACCTTCTTCGCTCGCTTTGAGGCACAAAACAGCACCAATGCTGTAATAAATCAGCATATTAAAATATTTTTTAAAGGATCATGCGACACTGAAGACTGGAGCAATGGCTGCTGAAAATTCAGCTTTGCATTGCTTTTTACTGGATTTTTTTTTTTTATAATAATAATTCACAATATTACTATTTTTACTGTATTTTCCATCAAATAAATGCAGCCTTGACGATTACAAGACACTGAAGAAGCTATTACTAATCCTAAACCTTTGAATTTATATTACTGCACTGGCTCCCGGTTGCAGCTAGCATCAAGTTCAAGACACTGATGCTTGCATATAGAACAGCCACAGGCTCAGCACCCTACTACTTCCACTCACTTATAACAATCTACATCCCCTCAAGAAGTCTGAGATCTGCGAGCGAGCGTCGCCTCGTGGTGCTATCACAGAGAGGCACAAAATCACTCTCCAGAATGTTTTCATTCACCGTTCCTGGCTGGTGGAATTAACTTCCCACCCCATCCGGAAGGCTAAATCCCTGACAATTTTCAAGCAACACCTGAAAACTCATCTCTTCCGTCATCACTTGACTTCATCTTAAAAAAAAAAATACAAAAAAACTCACTCTCTTTCTTAACTTTGCTTTCTTTCCTTAACCTCTCACTGTCTGGCTAGAATTTCCTCTGAACAATGCCTAGAAATTTGTATTACAAGCACTTCCTGTGTCTGTTTGCCTCTTTATAATGTATTGCTTATTGTATTCCTCAATTGTAAGTCACTTTGGATAAAAGCGTCTGCTTAATAAATAAATGTAAATGTAAATATTAGCTACAGAATGAAGTTGAATTTCTAAAACTCAGATTCTATTCTATTCTATTACATTATATTATATTCTGAATTTACTCACATTAACATGAAACATGACATACAGAATGTATAAATATCAGAGTTAAGTACAAACCCGATTCCAAAAAGTTGGGACACTGTACAAATTGTGAATAAAAACAGAATGCAATGATGTGGAAGTTTCAAATTTCAATATTTTTTTCAGAATACAACATAGATGACATATCATAAAATGTTTTTTAAACTGAGAAAATGTATCATTTTAAGGGAAAAATAAGTTGATTTTAAATTTCATGGCATCACACATCTCAAAAAAGTTGGGACAAGGCCATGTTTACCACTGTGTGGCATCCCCTCTTCTTTTTATAACAGTCTGCAAACGTGTGGGGACTGAGGAGACAAGTTGCTCAAGTTTAGGAATAGGAATGTTGTCCCATTCTTGTCTAATACAGGCTTCTAGTTGCTCAACTGTCTTAGGTCTTCTTTGTCGCATCTTCCTCTTTATGATGCGCCAAATGTATTCTATGGGTGAAAGATCTGGACTGCAGGCTGGCCATTTCAGTACCCGGATCCTTCTTCTACGCAGCCATGATGTTGTAATTGATGCAGTATGTGGTCTGGCATTGTCATGTTTGAAAATGCAAGGTCTTCCCTGAAAGAGACGACGTCTAGATGGCAGCATATGTTGTTCTAGAACTTGGATATACCTTTCAGCATTGATGGTGCCTTTCCAGATGTGTAAGCTGCCCATGCCACACGCACTCATGCAACCCCATACCATCAGAGATGCAGGCTTCTGAACTGAGCGCTGATAACAACTTGGGTTGTCCTTGTCCTCTTCAGTCCGGATGACATGGGTCCAGTTTCCAAAAAGAACTTCAAATTTTGATTCGTCTGACCACAGAACAGTTTTCCACTTTGCCACAGTCCATTTTAAATTAGCCTTGGCCCAGAGAAAACGCCTGCGCTTCTGGATCATGTTTAGATATGGCTTCTTTTTTGACCTATAGAGTTTTAGCCGGCAACGGCGAATGGCACGGTGGATTGTGTTCACCGACAATGTTTTCTGGAAGTATTCCTGAGCCCATGTTGTGATTTCCATTACAGTAGCACTACTGTATGTGATGCAGTGCCGTCTAAGGCCCGAAGATCACGGGCATCCAGTATGATTTTCCAGCCTTGACCCTTACGCACAGAGATTGTTCCAGATTCTCTGAATCTTTGGATGATATTATGCACTGCAGATGATGATACTTCAAACTCTTTGCAATTTTTCTCTGAGAAACTCCTTTCTGATATTGCTCCACTATTTTTCGCCGCAGCATTGGGGGAATTGGTGATCCTCTTCCCATCTTGACTTCTGAGAGACACTGCCACTCTGATAGGCTCTTTTTATACCCAAACATGTTGCCAATTGACCTAAAAAGTTGCAAATTGGTCCTCCAGCTGTTCCTATATGTACATTTAACTTTTCCGGCCTCTTATTGCTACCTGTCCCAACTTTTTTGGAATGTGTAGCTCTCATGAAATCCAAAATGAGCCAATATTTGGCATGACATTTCAAAATGTCTCACTTTCAACATTTGATATGTTATCTATATTCTATTGTGAATAAAATATAAGTTTATGAGATTTGTAAATTATTGCATTCCTTTTTTATTCACAATTTGTACAGTGTCCCAACTTTTTTGGAATCGGGTTTGTATATTACGCAGAATGATACATAATAAATATTTATTTTCTGATACATCATTATTTTTTGATACATTCAGCCCAGCTGCATATTTATGCATCTGCTTGACCCCTTTATGGCCTGTGTACACCTCATTTCTCCTATCGCCCTGTCAGATACCCTGAGGAAGACTGGGCAGGTGAATGCATGACTCGTGAATCAGTGTTGACAGATGAAGGAGACAGAGAATGATATGGACAGGCTAAATTGAATAAAACATAGCACGCAGAAATCTGCATTGCCAAAAAAAATAAATATAATAAATATATATATATATATATATATATATATATATATACACTATATTGCCAAAAGTATTGGGTAACCCCCTTCTAATGAAAGGTTTTACTACTTTAGTAATTTCCATGAGTACAAATCTTAATGTTTAAGCATATAATGATATTCTAAGGAATTGCATGCTTCTAATTTTATTGCAACAGTTTATACAGGACCATTTTCTATTCTATCATGACAGTTCCTCTGTGTATAATGCAAAGATCAAAGATAAATTCTGATTGAGTCAGTGTGGAAGAACTTGACTGGTCTGCAGAAAGCCAAGTCCTAATCCAATCTGAACACCTCTGGGTGACCCAATACTTTTGGCAATATAGTGTATATATATATATTAATCTTAAACTAAACCTTTCTTGCTTTTCTGCCTTAGTATAGACCTCTGACGGAAATCAATCTAACTCTCATTTCATTTCAGATGAATTATCTTGCTAAATGTAGCTTGTATAGTCTGCTACATCTATGGGTAGCAGGAGACAGCATAATGGGATTTGAAAGGGTATCTGAACGGTGTGGACAGGATCCTAGAACTCACGTCTTGCACCATACATTTTTACTATCTCGCATTCCAGCATATTATGACAGTGGGCCCAGAGGATCTATTAACAATATGTACAGATGAGTGCCAGCTGTACTGGGTCCAGATACAGAGTATGAGTCTGTACATTTTAGGAGAGTTACTTAAAACAGCATTATACAAGTCACTGTCCATATTATATGACAGAGTTTGTAAAAACTTGGACAGGTTGATTTTATAAGAAAGCGTGACTACAATAAAAACATTATGTTAAGATAGAAGCTATATTTAACAGATGTATTACTTTTTTTAACTGTGTAAATATTCATAATGTGGACTCATAAATAGAAAATACAGAAACACAATATTGTATTCTTATATAATCTGAAGAAATCGCTAACTGTTAGTCTCAGAAATGTATCCTACGCTGTTTGTGTTACAGAAAAGTATGCGCCTCAAACTGGCTTGATGAAGAGAGGTGTGTTATTTGTTTTATAAGTGATCAGGCTAATAATAAAATGTGAGAACAAAATCTCCATGATTTAAATTGAAGAAGGCCTGCATCCTCTAGGGGTCGCTATGGGGAACGCCGCCAGCATGACCCGTGTCTGAAGCATACATACAAAAACACCACTTGTTGGCCGACGACAGCCTAAGACATCACTACCGGCACGACCACAGTATAAAGGGGCGCAAGGGAATACGCCATCCGCTTCTTCGTCTGAAGCTTGCGTCCAAAGCATGGCACAGAGCCTAGAGGATGCAGTGTCTCGTTCCCTACTCAGGGTTACATACAGTTACAAAAAGGTAGAGTGAGGCCCAAGGAACATGCTAGCTCTACCAACAAGGAGAGCAACCTAACAGGGAGGCATAAAGAGGCCTAACAACCTGAGTCTGCTTACTGACAGCTCTGGAGAGCCGATAAATCATTCCTCAGCATGAGAACTAATTTCTCAGAATGAGAGGGTACTCAGACACTCAGAAGTTAGCGGCATGCTAATAGGTGACCCTCTATGGAGAGGGGAGCAATGCTAGCTCTATCAAATGCTCAGAAGGGAGCGGCATGCTCATAGGTGACCCTCTATGTTGAGGGGAGCAATGCTAGGTCTATCAGACGCTCAGAAGGGAGCGGCATGCTCATAGGTGACCCTCTATGGTGAGGGGAGCAATGCTAGCTCGACCAACAAGGAGGGCAACCTAATACAGAGCTCTGGGGAGTGGAGAACTCATTCCTCAGAATGAGAGGGAACTCAGATGCTCAGAAGGGAGCGGCATGCTCGTAGGCAACCCTCTAAGGCAAGCGGAGCAATGCTAGCTCTACCAACAAGGAGAGCAACCTACAGGGAGGCATAAAGCGGTATAACAACCCGAGGCTGCTGAATGACAGCTCTGGAGAATGAAGAACTCATTCCTCAGCATGAGAACTCATCCCTCAGGATGAGAGGGTACTCAGACACTCAGAAGGGAGCGGCATGGTCATAGGCGACCCTCCATGGTGAGGAGAGCAATGCTAGATCTATCAGACGCTCAGAAGGGAGTGGCATGCTCATAGGTGGCCCTCTATGGTGAGGTGAGCAATGCTAGCTCAAACAACAAGGAGAGCAACCTAATACAGAGCTCTGGGGAGTGGAGAACTCATTCCTCAGAATGAGAGGGAACTCAGACGCTCAGAAGGGAGTGGCATGCTCAAAGGTGACCATCTATGGTGTGGGGAGCAATGCTAGCTCTACCATCAAGGAGAGCAATCTAACAGGGAGGCATAAAGAGGCCTAATAACCTGAAGCTGCTGAATGACAGCTCTGGAGAGCGGAGAACTCAACTCTCAGCATGAGAGGGAATTCATACGCTCAGAAGGGAGAGGCATGCTCATAGGTTACCCTCTATGGTGAGGGGAGCAATGCTAGCTCGACCAACAAGGACAGCAACCTAGCAGGGAGGCATAGAGAGGTCTAACAACCTGAGGCTGCTAATGACAGCTCTGGAGAGCGGATAACTCATCTCTCAGAGTGAGAGGGTACTCAGACGCTCAGAAGGGAGCTGCATGCTCATAGATGACCCTCTATGGTGAGGAGAGCAATGCTAGCTCGACAAACAAGGAGAGCAACCTAATACAGAGCTCTGGGGAGTGGAGAACTCATTCCTCAGAATGAGAGGGAACTCAGACGCTCAGAAGGGAGTGGCATGCTCAAAGGTGACCATCTATGGTGTGGGGAGCAATGCTAGCTCTACCATCAAGGAGAGCAATCTAACAGGGAGGCATAAAGAGGCCTAATAAACTGAAGGTGCTGAATGACAGCTCTGGAGAGCGGAGAACTCAACTCTCAGCATGAGAGGGAATTCATACGCTCAGAAGGGAGAGGCATGCTCATAGGTTACCCTCTATGGTGAGGGGAGCAATGCTAGCTCGACCAACAAGGACAGCAACCTAGTAGGGAGGCATAGAGAGGTCTAACAACCTGAGGCTGCTAATGACAGCTCTGGAGAGCGGATAACTCATCTCTGAGAGTGAGAGGGTACTCAGACGCTCAGAAGGGAGCGGCATGCTCATAGGTGACCCTCTATGGTGAGGAGAGCAATGCTAGCTCGACAAACAAGGAGAGCGACCTATCACAGAGCTCTGTGAGAGGGAACTCAGGGGAGCGGCATGCTCATAGGTGACCCTCTATGGTGAGGGGAGCAATGCTAGCTCTACCACTGTTGAAAACCCTGGTAAGCCCTCCCCCTCAGGGGAGAAGCACACTCTAGGCAAGGGCTCAAGGAGATTGCTACTTAAAAACCCTCGGGAAGGGGAGAAGTCCCTGAGCTAGAACATAGATATCCTCAGATAGCTGTGCACCTAGAAAGTACTGCAGGTTCTGGTATTGAAGTGCTTGTGAACTGATGACCAAGGAGGCTCCCACAGAAACCTATGACTCGGCCACATGATCCAGGGGTATGAGGCCGGGAACAGGGCTCTCATCCTAACCTGGATCTAGTGATGATGATGATGTGATGATGATGATGATGATGTAGCCCTTTATTGTCACTAGTCACAAGTACCAGCGAAATTAGCCATCAACCTGTCCATACATACACAACATACATACAATGGGGTAGACAGGACAGGAAGACAGGGAATTAAGAAAAATACAGCATAACATGAGGAAGGGGAGGAGAAAAAAAAAATCCCCAGACTATGCTCCTTGGGGAGTACAGTGTGAGAACAGGAAAAACACCTCAGCAACAAGCACATAAATACACCATAGACACACGACTTTGCAACAGGGGGGGGGGGGGTAATCCAGCACCGGCAAGCAGCCATCCGGTCCAGCAGCCGAGTTTAGCGCTGGTCACAGACCCGTTTGTCAGCCTGGCGGAATAAAGCGACGAAGGCGTGGGATCGGGGGAGGGGAGTTATGTGTGTGTGTGTGTAGTAGTTTATAATCAATGTCTGTGGAATGGGGGAGGAAGCAAGAGAGTCTCACTGCAGCGCTCTTCCCAGGGAAATTTTCAAGCAGCAGCCTTTTCCGAGGCCACTGTGCGAGGGAGCCAAAAAAGATAAGATTACGATTGTTTTGTCTTAGGGCGAGTAACCGCATTCCAATTCCACGGCTACTCTCTTAGTCCATTCTGGTCACCTAGGCCATCAATTTTCCTTTGCAAAGCCGTGAGCTTCTCCATGATAGAATCCATATCGCGGTTAATAGTCTCAGTCTCAATGCTGACCACTCTTCCCACTGCTTCAATCATGACGGGCAGCCTTGTGAGGCTTTGGACAGCTGTTCCCGTTTTCTGAATTCTTCGATAACCCAGGGCAAAGCCTAATCCAATCAGCAAAATACCTGTTATCATGGTTCCGAATAGGTAGATATCTTCAACGTCCTCCACGGAAAGAGCCGCTAGACACACGATTCGCCACCTCTCCCACGCGTCCATCGTATAGCCAGCTGCGAACGTTCCGTCAGGGCAGTCAGGTTCCCCAGAACCCCGGCTTCTCGACGAGAAGATGGTGTCAATTGCGTTGAGAGACCAGTTAATCAAATCCATAATCTTTCAGTTCGAAGAGCCGTGCAGAGAGAGTCTCTCAATAGATGAGACGAGACGAGACAAGGAAGCAAGCAGGGGAAATAAGGGAGGACAGGGAGTGAAAAAAATGCGACCGCCTCCGTTGAGTGCCAAAGAAAATAGTATTGACGAGTGAGGTAATCACTGCAGTCGATAGCCTTAAATATTAGAAATAGAAATGGATCATACTCACCCATCCATGGTTCCTGCGCATGAGGTCAGTCCCGGAGGTGAAGTCCGAAGAGTCGGGTCCGAACCATCAGTAAGTTAGTTTCTATAAAACATAGAACTTAACCAAAACATCATAAGTCCAGCACAGAGACTGCAATGTCAAGCGCAGGAGGTTTCCTACCTAACCTCGGTCAGGTGGAGTTGATGGTGGTTGCAGCGGAATTAGAGAGGGGAAGATATATGTTAAAAGCCACCCCGAGGGAGGGGAGTAGATATTAGGTCTTAATCTTGTCCGGACGAGAGCGTTATTTTTGGGATTGCTTTATCTGGATCACCTCCCTCAGGTCTTGCCTACCTCTCTTTGACCCGCGCCTCCCTCTAGCCCCACCCGCAGGTGGGGGAGGGGCACGAGTCACGACACTAACCTTCTGTGCCTGTCTCTGTTCCTCAGACCGGAACGGGCCAAGACCCCTGCGTTGTTCGGGCTCAGACCTGGACCTTCTTGGAATAAAGGATTTGAAGGTTGCTGAGCGTGCCTTCACCTCCCTAAACTTCTCGACCACCATTTCGACGGAGGTACCGAAAAGTTCGGAAGGTGAGACTGGAGCATCGAGAAGAAAGCCCTTCTCTTTCTTCCCGATATCTGCCAGGTTCACCCACAGATGTCTCTGTTACCACCATGGCTACCATAGACCTGCCCATAGCAGTGGCAGCCTGCTTAGTGGCACGGAGGGCTAAATCCGTGGTGCGGCGCAGCTCAGCTTCCTCGTCAAGGTGACAAGCCCTGACCCTTATACAAGTCTTTCAGCAGATCAGCCTGGTACGCCTGAAGCAGTGCCATAGTGTGCAACGAAGCGACCACCTGACCTGCTGCTGCGTACGCCTTGCCATTTAAGCGAGATGTATCCTGAAGGGGCTTAGATGGCAAGGAGGGATCCTTTAGAGAAGATGTGTCACCCATAGAGATATAGCTAGCTAGCGTCTATTCTATAGGGGGCATCCTCTCATAGCCGCTTTCATGCATCCCTTCAATGTTAGCATAACTGGTATGCTGGAATCTATGGATGCGAGAGGAAAACAGACTTTCCCATTCCTTCTCAACCTCCGTATGGAGATCCGGAAGAAATGGAAGGCTCACTTGAACTGGGGGGTTATGGCCAGAAAGGTACCGCTCATCGAGACGCCCCCGTGGCGCCACCATCTTGGTTAGCTTCCACGGCAAGTCAAGCCTCGCCGTGGCGCGTTTCATGACATCCAACTGCTCTTCATACACAGGGCAGGAGGATTTAGAGAGCTCAGTCTCAACTTCCTCGCCCTCAAACATCTCCTGCTCTTCCTGGGCATAACCAGCAGAGAACTAGCCGCTGGATCAGATGATGTCAGAGAGATCGCATCATCATAATCCAGCAGCTCGCCCTCGCTCTCGGCCGACGCGCGCGAAAAGGAAAGCTCCTTTCTAACTCCAGATCCACCTGCAAACCCCACAATTTCATTCTCCTCCGTGCCTCGGCAGTGGTGGGTCCTGAATCGCGGGAAACAGATGGCTGCCCCTCCTTCCTTGAAAAGAGGGACAGACGAGAGCGGAGCTTTTTCATTGAAAAAAGCTCACAGTGCACGCAGATTGCCCCCTCGAGGACAGCGCGTGCGTGATCCTCACCCAAACAAAAGACGCAAAGATTGTGTGTGTCATCAGGTGTCAAATAACGAGGACACGGATCCACACATCTCTTAAACACCTTGCTAGTGCTCACCATATTCATGTTAGAAAGTTGTTCTTACCCGTAGAATGCATGCTTCAAACAAAGCAGTCACTGGAGACAAAGAAGATGGATGACGTATACCCTGGCGCCCATTTATACTTTGGTTGCGCCAGTAGTGACGTCATAGGCCGTCGCCGGCCAACATGTGGTGTTTTTGTATGTATGTTTCAGACACGGGTCATAGCGGCCCCTAGAGGACGCAGTTAGACGTTCCCTTGAAAGGGAAACAATGCTGCAAATACAGTTATTTGTCTTACTATATTTATCTATCTATAACCTATGACTCTGACTGTTTAAACCAGATGTGACAAGATGTTTCTGATCTACGTTTAGCGTTATGAATCTGTAGGCTAATAACATTTCAAAAGAATAATGTAATTATAATTGGTTAAAATATTGTTAGATGGCAAGGAAAGAACTTAAACTTTGAAACTGCTAGTTATTTATTATTTTCTGCTCAAGTTGAGAACGTTTTGATTATTGTAGCTACATAGTTTTTAGTAGATAACGCTTTTAAGTAAAATATTAAAATAGTATACATTTCTGGAGGAAAACCCTGAACAGTATTGTTTCTGTCACATGGCATTGCATGCATCTAAATGTATAAATACAATACATGTAAAAAAAAAAAATATATATATATATATATATATATATATTTTTTTTTTTTTGTCTGGACCTCTGCTTGGAAGTAAATATAGAGGCCGTGCCTCTTGGAACTTCAATTGAATACCCCTGACTTATATCATAAAGAAAAACTTAATTTGTATGGTTTTGTAATATCTGTGTCACAGTCTATTTCCTCATGTGTCATGGTAGATAAGACTCTTTTTGCAGAATTTGATGACAGAAAAACAGTTTTGAACATGGTAATGGATTAAAACATAAGTAACAGGCTGGATGTACTGTATATTACCCATACATCTTAAAGAGAATGTTCACCCAAAAATGAAAATTCTGTCATCATTTACTCGCCCTCAAGTAGTTCCAAACCTGTATGTCTTTGTTCTGCTGAATTCAAAGCAAGATATTCTGAAGAATGTGGGGAACAGGGCAGTTCTGGGGCACCATTGGCTTCCATATTATTATTTTTTTCCTACTATGGAAGTCAATAGTGCCCCAAAACAGCCTGGTTACAAACTTTCTTAAAAATATCTTCCTTTGTGTTCGGCAGAACAAAGACATTCATACAGGTTTGGAAATACTTGAGGGTGAATAAATGATGACAGAATTTTCATTTTTGGGAGAACTATCCCTTTAATACCTTTTTCTTTTTTACAAAGCAGATCAACAGCTTCATAAATAGGAAAATTTCAATAAATGAGGATTCTGAATTGGATTTTTTAGCAAGCCATTAAATGACTCAAGACTTGACTCGGACTCGTGACCAAAGACTCGAGACTTGTCTCAGACTCCAGTGATGAAGACTTCAGACTTAACTCAGACTCCAAGTTAAAAACTTGTGAACATCTCTGATGTGAACAGAGCTGTTTTTGGCCAGGTAAAAAGGGTGTTGTTATACACGACCACTGAGACCATTTCAAGAAGACCCTAAATAATCATACCAACTTGTGGAAAATGGGCATCCAATGTCCCCTTTGAAACACAGCCACCACAAAATCAGACTTACTTTAAGATCTTTCTGAGGTTAAATATAGATTTAAAACAATAAATAGTTTAATAGCTATGACACTGTTTTTAAATCAAATCTTTGCATACCTATGACAGGAAAGACTGGAATCTAACAATGCCTTAGAAACACACAGTTAATCTGAAAAAATAAATAATGTACATAAACCCAAATAGGAAATAAAATAATTATAAAATAAGCATGTTATAAATTCCTGAAATATCGGTGTCTCAAATTGTATAGCACTCGCTGCAATTTATGAAATAAATCAATTCAATCTGTATGTGGGAATGTGTGTGTGTGAAATAAAAATTAGATGTAACCCCTTTTGTAATCCTTAACAATTTTATAAGTAACTGTATTTTATTAATTACATTAATAAAATTAATTTATGAATTGTATTATTTTTTTTCTCAGTAACTGTAACTGATTAAAAATTATATTTTATTTTGTAATTAAATTATGTAATTATTTTATATATAACTGGTTACTTCACAACACTGTTTATACATACACTTTAGTTTCCTTTACACCCAATGATTCATTTAAATTTAATGTAATATATATATATATATATATACATATTACATTAAATTATAATATGACAGCAATCACACGGAAAAGCAAAGGTAAGTAACACAGCAGGGCAGGTTTATTGGAAACTACGGCATGGGGTAAATAGAGCAACAGTCCAAGGGTGAGTTATCCAGAGATGGTATGGATTCAGGGTGCTTATCTGTGTGGTGATCGTCTCTTTGTCTTGCAGGTGATTGGAGGTATGAAGGAGTGATGGAGCAAATGGGGACACATGGGATGAAGAGTGGGATGATCGTCAAGGTGCGTAAACACAGGTTAAGGAGACAGGTACGTAAGCCTTGCAAACTGTGAGACAAGACAGTCTGCTAGCAGGGAGAGTGCACAGATATAGGGAGCCTGGTGATTGGTGGCAGGTGATGGCAATCCACAATCAGGCAAGTTGGATCTGGTGCGCACTGTGGACGGTGACTGTGGTGACTTCGGCCATGTCCACACATACACGGGTATTTTTATAAACATTTGTACATAAAAAAAATACTCAGTTCACATGAAAATGCAAATGCATGCTATGGAACACTGTCAAGAGCATGCCAAACCAACAGGTGGCGAAATAATCTCAACCGGAAAGCCATGTGGGCAATCAGAAGCCTGAAAAAGTTTCCAGTAGGTGGAGAAAACAGTGCTCGCCCCGACGTCACAAGCCAAAATCTCCGGTTTCACTGTCTACACAATAACACTGCAACCGGAGTATTTGAAAATCTTTACCCCGGCAGGAGTTTTCAAAAATGTTTGGTTTCAGTGACCTGGTCCAGCTGAAACAGCCAAACTGCATATAAAAAGCTGTGAAATTTGTGTGGACAGGGCCTGAGGTGACTGGGACTCCCTGCCAGTGCTGACAGTATAAAATGTAAGTATAAAACAAACATAAATTAGTGCATTCTAGTCATTATAAACAACATTTACTGTATCAAATGCCAAGCCTAAACTAATTTATTTAAAATATGCTATACAAATAAACTTGGGCTCACATACCTCTTTGATTTGTCATGAATCCAAATGTGTGCCCTTTATTTGCCTGATAATTGCATTAAATTTTGCAGCACATTTCAGACAATAAAAAAAGATTAATGAATCAATCAGTCAGTCAGTCAGTCAGTCAGTCAGTCAATCAGTCAATTGGTCAGATCTGTTCAGGTCCTGATAAGACCAAAATACCTCAAGAAAAAGCATTTTATTACGGATGCGCGCACTTTATTTAATGTCTTCTGGACTGTTGACAAAAAGCACCCGCTTACCCCATTTTAAGGCTTGGAGGGGCCAGGACAATTTTTAATATAACTCTGATTAAATTTATCTAAAAGAAGAAAGTCATATACTCCTAGGTTGCTTTGAGGGTGAGTAAACCACAGGCTAATTTTCATTTTTGGGTGAACAAACCGTTTAAGCCAAATCAGATGGCATAATCTAAAAAGGGCTCTGCTATTAACACAGTCCCAAATTATTGATAAACTGAAACCGTTTGTGGTGAAAAATTGTCCAAAATTGGTCAAAACTCGTATAAGCAGCTAAACAAAATGTTTGGTAAAGGTGAATGAGGTCTGGGTCCAATTCTGAAGACACTGAATCAGGATCAAACTTGATCCAGTACAAATTTTGTTGAAAAAGAACGGACCATCCAACTTTGTGCTGTTATTTTGCTGTACAAACTGGCTAAGGATTAATTCATAAATTAATGTTTTGATGATTGTACCTCTCAATCTCAACCAATTGCAAAACAACAAACATGAAAACCTGCACAACATCTGGTTATATGTGGCTGTAACTACTGACAACAGGGAAGCTAAAATTTATTTTTGTTTTATTTTATTCACAGCCTTCTTTCCACCGGACAAAAGCCACCAGCCTCCTGGCACACATACATGCCAGCTGTGCCAGGGGCATGTTTTGGCAGAGAACCATGGCAAAACAAAAGAGAGTATTAGTCCTTGTGTCATGGCCGTTGTAATGACTGGTCTGAGGCGTGTGGATCCAAGTGCAGCATATATTTATTAGACAGAGGCAGAATAACAGGCAAAGGTCAGCAGGCACAAACAGGGATATCAGAGGCAGGGCAGAGACGTAAACAGTTCCAGGCAGAAGTCGGGGTCACAAGCACAGGTTCAGAGTATCAGGGCAGTCCGGGGTCAAACACAGAAATCAAGATCAGTAATAACAGGAAGAACGCTCAGAAATGTTAGCCGGGGCAGAAACAAGACTTCACAGTGAGTGCAAGTGAGAGTGCTGCTTAAATGTGTGTGAGTGAATGAGGTGCAGGTGAGGTGAGGCAATCAAGACTAATGAGTGAATGGTGACAGCTGTGTGATTGGTGTAATGGTGGACGGGAATGTGTGAGTGCAGTGCATGATGGGAGATGTAGTCCATGGGTGATGTGCAGTATGAGAGAGTTGCAACCAGATTCATGACAGAGCCCCCCCCCCCTAAGAGCGGCTTCCAGACGCTTACACAAAGCGTACTCCAGGAGGGCGGTGGAACCGGGGGAGGGGATGGAGGGCCAGGTCCATGTGGGGCCAATGAGACAGGAGCCCACCAGGGCAGGGCGGACGAGACAGCAGGGACGTGAAGGGACCCTGGGTAGACCGCTGTGGCGTGAGGTGACTCTGGCAGGTCAGCGGAGGCGTGAGGTGACTCTGGCAGGTCAGCGGAGGCGTGAGGTGACTCTGGCAGGTCAGCGGAGGCGTGAGGTGACTCTGACTGCAGGTCAGCGGAGGCGTGGGGTGTGACTCTGGCAGGTCAGCGGAGGCGTGGGGTGACTCTGGCAGGTCAGCGGAGGCGTGGGGTGACTCTGGCAGGTCAGCGGAGGCGTGGGGTGACTCTGGCAGGTCAGCGGAGGCGTGGGGTGACTCTGGCAGGTCGACGGAGGCGTGGGGTGACTCTGGCAGGTCGACGGAGGCGTGGGGTGACTCTGGCAGGTCGACGGAGGCGTGGGGTGACTCTGGCAGGTCGACGGAGACGTGGGGTGACTCTGGCAGGTCGACGGAGACGTGGGGTGACTCTGGCAGGTCGACGGAGACGTGGGGTGACTCTGGCAGGTCGACGGAGACGTGGGGTGACTCTGGCAGGTCGACGGAGACGTGGGGTGACTCTGGCAGGTCGACGGAGACGTGGGGTGACTCTGGCAGGTCGACGGAGACGTGGGGTGACTCTGGCAGGTCGACGGTGACGTGGGGTGACTCTGGCAGGTCGACGGAGACGTGGGGTGACTCTGGCAGGTCGACGGAGACGTGGGGTGACTCTGGCAGGTCGACGGAGACGTGGAGTGACTCTGGCAGGTCGACGGAGACGTGGAGTGACTCTGGCAGGTCGACGGAGACGTGGAGTGACTCTGGCAGGTCGACGGAGACGTGGAGTGACTCTGGCAGGTCGACGGAGACGTGGAGTGCCTCTGGCAGGTCGACGGAGACGTGGAGTGCCTCTGGCAGGTCGACGGAGACGTGGAGTGCCTCTGGCAGGTCGACGGAGACGTGGAGTGCCTCTGGCAGGTCGACGGAGACGTGGAGTGCCTCTGGCAGGTCGACGGAGACGTGGAGTGCCTCTGGCAGGTCGACGGAGACGTGGAGTGCCTCTGGCAGGTCGACGGAGACGTGGAGTGCCTCTGGCAGATCAGGCGCCCACCAGGGCGGAGCAGACGAGACAGACGCCCACCAGGGCGGAGCAGACGAGACAGACGCCCACCAGGGCGGAGCAGACGAGACAGACGCCCACCAGGGCGGAGCAGGCGAGACAGAAGCCCACCAGGGCGGAACAGACGGGACCAGAACCCACCAGGGCGGAGCAGACGGACCCGGAGCCCACCAGGGTGGAACAGACGGGACCAGAGCCCACCAGGGCGGAGCAGACGGGACCAGAGCCCACCAGGGCGGAGCAGACTGGGCAGGTAGCCATGACAGAACCTGGAACCAGAGGAGAACAAGGACAAACAACACAGGGAGAGCAGAGACAGAAAACACTGGGAGAACAGAGACAGACAACACAGGGAGAGCCTTCATGGCGTCAGGGGCCGTGGCAAGGCTTGACAGGAAATCCTCAGCGGTCTTCGTAGCCCTGACAGGGCAGGACGGGGAATCACAGGCGGCCTCCATAGCCGTGACTTGGCAGGACAGGGGATTGCAGATGGCTTCCATAGCCTTGACTGGACAGAGCGAGAGTTCATAGACGGCCTCCTTAGCCGTGACAGGACAGGGCGAGAGCTCACAGACGGCCCTCCTAGCCGTGACAGGACGAGAGTTCACAGACGGCCTTCCTAGCCGTGACAGGACAGGGCGATTTAGAGCTCACAGATGGCCTCCATAGCCGTGACAGGACAGGGTGAGAGCTCACCGACTTTGGGCCTCCATAGCCGTGACAGGACAGGGTGAGAACAGTAACTCACAGACGGCCTTCCTAGCCGTGACAGGACAGGACGAGAGTTCACAGACGGCCTTCCTAGCCGTGACAGGACAGGGAGAGAGCTCACAGACGGCCTCCATAGCCGTGACTGGACAGGACAAGGATTCAGAAGAGGATACCACTGACACCTCTGGAGGTTCTGCAGCTAACGCCGCCACCTCTGGAGGTTCTACGGTGGTAAAATCAGGAGGCAGGTGGAGTTCAGTGACAGTCTCTTTGAATGTAACATGACAGGCTGAGATTACATTGCTGGGCGCCACACCTTACCAGGGGCTGAGGTGAGCACCACCGCTTGGGAGGTTCTGCAGCATGTGCCGCCACCTCTGGAGGAGCTGCAGCGGATGCCATCCCCTGGGGCAGTTCATAGATGGTGTATGCGGCCCAAATGCAGCATAAAGCGACCCCCATCCTAAGAAGCGCTTCAGACAGGGGAATTAGTTCAGGAACAGGAGGGCATAAATGGAAAGTTTTGGGGATACCAGCTGCGTGTGCAGACACCAGCGGTACATCCCTTACGCTGGACACCAGACAGGGAACTCGAAGGATTGACCTTGAATATCTCGGTGTGACAGATTCTGGCAGTTCCGCTGAGACGTGAGGAGACTCTGACAGTTCGGCTGTGCCGTGGCGAGGCTCGGACTGAAGAGCTTTGATGTTGGGTGATGCTGGCTGGAGAGCTGTGAGTTGGGTGAGCTCATGATGATCAACAGTGGCTTGGTGTGGCTCTGGCTGTTCAGCTGTGACGCGGTCTGACTCTGGCTGGTCAGCTGTGACGCGGTCTGACTCTGGCTGGTCAGCTGTGACGCGGTCTGACTCTGGCTGGTCAGCTGTGACGCGGTCTGACTCTGGCTGGTCAGCTGAGAAAGGGGTTGATTCATGACGATCAACTGTGGCTTGGCTTGACTCGTGACGATCAACTGTGGCTTGGCTTGACTCACGAAGATCAACTGTGGCTTGGCCCTTTAACATCAGCTGGGACTTGATTTGGCTCTTTAGCATCAGCTAGGACCTGACTTGGCTCTTTAACATCAGCTGGGACTTGACTTGGCTCCTTGACATCAGCTGGGACTTGACTTGGCTCATGACTGGCAGCCCTGACATGACGGGGTGTTGTTGTGACCGCCATTGTGCGACCTGACTCCGCTGTCGCCGCCATTTTGTGAGCGTGCTCTGGTGCGGCCGTCATCTCAGGAGTGAGTGCCGCGTCACGTTCCTCTTCCACGACACCCACAGTAAAGGGAGAGTCACACAACGTTAGTGCATAGTCCAGGAATTCGCTCAATCGGACCTTAACTTGCCCTCCGGGTAACCGTGATTTAACTGGTTCATTGAGTCCAAACTGGAATAGATCCTTAAACAAAATTGCATCATATAGAGGAACTTGATATATTAACTCACAGAACTGTTGAACATAGTCCTCAATAGATCGATCTCCTTGCCGTAGTCCTAGTAGCTGGTCGACTGGATCTATGGTTAGGCGGGATTGGTGAAAGGCTGACATAGAGACTGGAACTGGTACCTCGGTGACGAGAGAATACTGGGCTGCTGGATCCTGGTATGGCGAAGTCTTCTGTAATGACTGGTCTGAGGCGTGTGGATCCAAGTGCAGCATATATTTATTAGACAGAGGCAGAATAACTGGCAAAGGTCAGCAGGCACAAACAGGGATATCAGAGGCAGGGCAGAGACGTAAACAGTTCCAGGCAGAAGTCGGGTCACAAGCACAGGTTCAGAGTATCAGGCAGTCCGGGGTCAAACACAGAAATCAAGATCAGTAATAACAGGAAGAACGCTCAGAAATGTTAGCCGGGGCAGAAACAAGACTTCGCAGTGAGTGCAAGTGAGAGTGCTGCTTAAATGTGTGTGAGTGAATGAGGTGCAGGTGAGGTGAGGCAATCAAGACTAATGAGTGAATGGTGACAGCTGTGTGATTGGTGTAATGGTGGACGGGAATGTGTGAGTGCAGTGCATGATGGGAGATGTAGTCCATGGGTGATGTGCAGTATGAGAGAGTTGCAACTAGATTCATGACAGCCGTGGAGTGGGGGATCAATCTCGATTTGGAGTGCTGGGTGTTTTGGGTGATGGCAGCATTCAGCCAAGCCCCCTCTGCCACACTTTCGCCGGGTGTAATACACACCAGCATGCAACAGATTATGTGAAAACATTGCAGTCTATTGTTTTGCCAGTGGTGGCGCATGTGATTCATCTTTGTTGAGGGCAACTGCTTCACCTTGTTCTTCTGCTTGAAAACATAGGGCTCAGCTGAGCCGACATGTCTGATTCTCCCAAAGGCCTTATTTTAATAATTTAAAAATGTCTGCAGCCGGGAGAAGATTGGAGCTTTGCGCACCCCATTACGGTTGAGGCCATGTTGTGTTCAGCTATCTGGGTCGAATCAAAAATGATTTTGGTTGTAGAGATTGAGGTGATTTTTTTTTAAAGCAGGGGACTGGATGCGGTGACATCACTGTGTTATCAGAGCGGCACCCTGTTCATTTGTGAACTCAAGACCGAGCGGCTGCTTTGCATCACAGATTAGATCAAAGCTGGCAATGTCAGGCTCCATAAACTGATATGCATGACTTGTGTACCCCTGGGAGGCTTTCTTTTTTGTAAATATTGGATGAGTGACGTAACTAAAACATGGTTTTTGCAATTGTGAATGTGATGGAATAAAGAAGGACAGTTGTTTCAAGCCCAGTGCAAACTGCATGGTTTTGGCTACAACACATTTCTTGAAACTTAAGGCTATGTGTCCATCAAAGCATTTCTTCAGAGCCCAGCGTATTTTTTTCAGTTGGAATGCCACATTACAACGAATATTGATATAAAAATGCTTGCAACATTTCATTTGCAATGTGTCTGCCACATTACTTCAAAAGTGTCTCAACTAAATAAAACAAAAAACATGGCAAGATATTCTCAGCAGAGCATCTGGCGGTTTCAGCTAGCTAAAAACTATTTCGTGGACACATGGTTTAAATAATTTCTGTCGTCGGACGGTAAAATTATGATTCTCTGATCGCCTTGTATGACGTTTATAGACACCGAATAAATGTTCTTTGCTATTAATCTTGGTATCCGACAAATTTATGGCAGTGTTCGAAAATTATCTCTTACGGTTTGTGTCTGCAGAAGAACCAATAGAAAGGCATTTCGTACTGAATGAAAAGCGCTACATCATGCTATACCTGACTATTCAAAATCCTCCCACACTCACACCGCCACAATTCATTGATGAGACTTTGTTTATTTTTTAAATAAACTTTTGCCTGGATGGTGATCAAATTATTTTGATTTTGGACTGCTGCCTTGAACTTGTCCAATCCAGTCCTGGACTGGCTGTCAACGAATCAGAGCTAAATGTTTTATCTTCAGTTTATCGTACAGCCATGTCACATATCTGCCTTGTCTATCTTCTTGAGATCACAATGTAAAATCTGCTAGGTTATTATTTTAAAGGATTCCAAAACAAACCATACAGTGCATAGGGGGCTTACTCTGTCTCTAAAAATCCAGACCACTCCACTGTCTGAATAATGTCGATGGATGGCGGACATTGTCAGCTTTCCGGCGCCAAACATAAATCAAGGAGAGCATGGCTAGTGGAGGGACACTAATTACCCAGACTGAAAGGGCTCAAGCTACAACCACACCAGCTTCAATCTCCACATGTCAATCATACTGAATTGGACATGAGCAGGAATGAGATTTGAGGGCTATGACGGAAGGGAAGAAGTGTTGCATAAACAGCCGTTTGTGACAGCTCTTGGCAACGGCACAGCTAAATTATGGCAGACAGTCTGACCTCTGACATAAACTGTGGTACTTCAGAGACTTTCATTGTTGTCTGAGCCCTGTGGGATAACTGACAAGGCCATTCACCTCTTCTCCCTTATATGAACAAAGCCCCAAATAGTTTTTTTATTGAAGCTCTCACAGGTGATATGTGGATTTAGAATAATTCATCCATGGAAACAAATGTGCAAACTCGTTTTTAACAATTCCCCAGCTGTTGCTTATCATATTCCATTACCATAAGATAAAAAAATTCATACTTAGTATGTTATTTTTAGAATTATTTTCTTCTATAATCTGACATATTTCCGAGTGTAACAGGAAATCTAGCTGAGAATATATATATATATAATTTTTTTTATTTTTTTTGTCATTTAGCAGACACTTTTATCCAAAGCGACTTACAAATGAGGACATTATAGAAGCAATCAAAACCAACAGAAGAGCAACAACATGCAAGTGATTTTATAAGTCCTGGTTAGCCTAACGCAGTACACATAGGAAGGTTATCTTTCTTTTTTTCTTTTTTTTTTTTGAACACGAGTATGTAAAATATAGAAAAATGACAATTAGTGTTAGTTTTACAAGAACAGCTAGCAGTTAGAGAATAATATGCAATTGATAGAGGGTCAAATGTTTGTGTGTTTTTTTAATAAAAATAAGACAGATTAGATTAAAATAAAATTAGAATAGAGAGTGCTAGAGTTAGAGGGTCAAATAAAGATTGAAGAGGTGTTTTTAGCCGTTTCTTGAAGATGGGTAAGGATTCAGCTGCTTGGATTGAGTTAGACAGGTCATTCCACCAGATGGGAACAGTTAATGAAAAAGTCAGTGAAAGTGATTTTGTGCCTCTTTGGGATGGTACAGTAATGTGTCGTTCACTTGCAGAACGCAAGCTTCTAGAGGGCACATAAGTCTGAAGTAATGAATTTAGGTAAACGGGTGCAGAGCCAGAGGTGGTTCTGTAGGCAAACATTAATGCCTTGAATTTAATGCGAGCAGCTATTGGTAGCCAGTGCAAATTGATGAACAGAGGTGTGGACGTGCGTTCTTTTCGGCTCATTAAAGATTAATCTTGCAGCAGTATTTTGGATTAATTGTAGTGGTTTGATGGAACTGGCTGGAAGACCTGCCAATAGAGCATTGCAATAGTCAAGTCTGGACAGAACAAGAGCCAGAACAAGGAGTTGTGTTCCATGTTCCGAGAGAAAGGGCCTGATTTATATAATGCAAATCTACAGGACCGGCAAGTTATAGTAATGTGATCTGTGAGATTCAGTATTAATGTGCGTCTAGAAAGACGCAGATGAGGCATTAAGTGCATGGCACTGCGACCAGCTGAACATTTTACAGAGTTTAATGTAGCAATGTGGTCGCTCAGTTTTTTTCAATATAAATTTTAATCATGTAACTGTTAATAGATTTGAACAAAGAAATAAAGTGTTACAATGCACTGGCCGTATTGATTACAAATACAAAAATAAGACGAGTAAAGAAAGTGTGGTACTTATTAAAATAATCACCCTTTACTTAAAGTATTAGTTTGATGTTAATATGGCGACACTTTATAATTAGGTTAATTAGTTAACATTAGTTAATTACATTAGTTAACATGAAATACGAATGAACAATACTTCCACAGTATTTATTAATCTTAGTTCATGTTTTTTTTCATCATTTACTAATGCATTGTTAAAATCACAAGTTGAGTTTGTAAACATTAATGCACTGTGAACTAACATGAACAATGACTGTATGTTTATTAACATGAACAAAGATTAATACATTGTGTAATAATTATATTAAATTAAATTGTTAAATAAAATGTAAAAACTGTAACTGTAAGGTTACAGGGTTGTAATTAGGGTTGGAGCTAAACTCTGCAGGACAGTGGCCCTCCAGGACCGAAGTTTCCCAGACCTGCATTACGGTACAAACCTATGTCTATATCTTGACGGACACCGTGCTGCGTTGTCATGGGAACATGCCAGCTGATGATAATGAGGAAATTACATCGCTCCCTTCGCCAAGTGCATTTCAAACGACTACAAAATGTGCCCTGCTTACTCCAAAGTCCCCACTCCAATGGGATAGGGATGATCACTTCCATTTGGAATTTGTCCGAGAACCGAACGGTACCGATACGCGTACCGAGCCATCCCTAGTGTATATCAATGTGTTTCAAGTGTTTTACGTTTTTACTTAATGATTTCTTTAAAATTTGTTGACAGATTTGGGATTTTGTATTGCTCTCTGAACATTGTCTTATGATATGTGAATGGAGAATTTTATCCATGATTCTGCACCATTGTTGCAACAACAAAATATTTTGGGAGGTGAGCGGGGGTCAAAAAATGCTTTATCAATAAAATGTTTCCAAATAAACAAAACAAAAATATGTGGAATATATATATATATATATATATTGTCACGGGGTGAGGAATCACACAACAAGGACTGCTGGATAAATGCCCTGGAGGCTGGATTTTTTATAAAGGAAGGAAGGGCCAGGAGGGGAAAAAGTCTACGTGGGCACTCCGGTGCTGTGAATGCCCTCTTCCTTCTATGCCGGTGCAGTGAATCCGTGCTGTGCTCCAGTGGGGCTGGTTGGTTGGTGATAAGACATCTTTAAAAAGACGAGATCACCCTTGTTGCTCTTTTAGTGCTGAAGCATGCAGGGGTGCTGGTCACTGCACACTCCTGGTCTGGATGTCTGCACGAAGATTATCTTTTTTTTCTCCCGTGCGACCGTGACCACCGCTGCAGCACCGAAACGCCCGCACTCATCTTTCAGCAATCACTCGAGGAACAGGAGAGCAGTAGTGATACACCAACCCGGTCGGCTCCGAAGCGAAATTATGAATTAATGCGGTGCACCTGCTGCCTCTTATACTCACGCTGTGATCAGCGGCAGCTGGATTCAATAATTGCATGCCAATGTCCATTGGCTCGTTTAGTTACACTCGAAGTGGATTGGTCACTCTGGTGAGATCCCAATTTTATCGGTCATCCGACGTGACTCGGAGTGACCGACTGAAAGGGAACTCAGATATTTTCTTGTAAATTTAAAAGTAAAGCGTTACTTCACTAGTTACTTATAAATATAAAAAAATATAATCTGATTATGTCACTTACGTCGTTTACCCACCACTGTTTATTATTTACAAGTGCTGTCAAACGATTAATCACGATTAAGCGCATCCAAAAAATGTGTTTACATAATATATGCGTGTGTAGGCCTACTGTGAATATTTATTATGTATATATAAATACAAGCACATACAGTATTTCATTTATTTCATAATTTATTTCATAATTAAAGCGCTTTACTCATTCCCGCTGCTTTCAACTTTAAAATGAGGGAAATTAGCCTACTGCAAAACATTTATTCAATATAGCGTATATAGGTTAGATGAGTAAATAAATTCACACAACCCATCAGATCAAATCAGTCATTTGAAAACAGCGTGATGATTCAGCACAGAGTCCTCTCTCTTTGACCGTCTCTTCACATCGGCGCATCGGAATTGTCAATTTTCTAATCGGTAGTTGTTGCATCGTCACAAAAATGTATTATTTTCACGTCTTTTTAAGCCATTCGGTACTTGTGCTCTCCTTTTCTGTGCGCTCACAGTCACATCCAAGGCAAGTATCAAATTAAACAATCAATGCTTGTTGCGCTTAAGTAGCCAAATACACACAATTACGTCAAAATGGTCGTCCTGGCGAGTATCCTCGTAAGCACTGTCAGTTTTGTCTTAAGTTAATGTAAACAGTTACGAAAGAAAAGCGCATGTGTATCGGATTCGGGAAATAGGTCTTGTGACAGCAGACTAATAAAAATGTGCCGTCTGTCATTAATGTTAATCAAGCAACAAAAGACAGAGAAAATCCCTCACTGCTCTTGACTAAATAGCCTAATGTTTTGTTGAATAATTGAATATGTTAATTTACACTTTATTCGATTTCTGTAGCCTATTTCGAAAATGTAGTTAATATTTGCATCATTAATGATTTATCTTATCCACCCGCGACCCACCCGCAAATATTCAGAATGCATTTTATTATTACCAGACCCACCCGACCCGTGGATCATCCGCAGCGCCCGCGGATATAACCGCCATCTGCGCATCACTAATACACACACATATATTTTGTGAACAAAAAACTTGTATTTTGGATGCTATTAATTATGATTTATCGTTTGACAGCACTATTTTTTTGCATTTAAGTTCCTTATAAATTTGTGAAAATAAAGGTAAAAACAAAATGCCTTTTCTTAAAATAATCAAATCCAATATAGGTCATTTTAAAGACCTATATGGACTATTTTATTTTATTTGAATTGTGGCATGTATTCTAGTGTTAAAAGGGTCAATTGTTAATGTAGTTGACTTTTAATTTAATATCTACATTATCTGACCCATATCTGACCCATGCCATTTGTTGCATCTGGTTGATCCAGTTAAATAATATATTTACCTGAATAAAACCAGTTTTATATTGTAGAATGGAATTTTAATTGAAACATTTGTTATTATTATTTTACATACTTATTTTGTTCCTGGACATTTATATATTGTAATAATATTCCCATGACACGTTATTTCACTATACTGCTTCCCTTCAAGGCTGACATCTACACTGCTTAAAAATATGATCTTATAATGCAGCACGAGGTAATCGTTTATTGTAGATTACACTTTGGAACATTCTCAACAGCAATGCACTTAACCAAGATATAAAAGCATTGAATGCATCTTAAAGGTATATTCTGAAGGCATTGAGTGCACAAGGCTGATATATTTTCTGGGCTATCTTCTTTAAAACATCCTTTTAGATGTGGCTTGTTACATCATTGTAATCCTTACAGCTTGATGCTTACTGCAAGTTCACGACCAGGCAGTAAAAAGCTATGAGAGCGTGTGTGGAATGAGAAACCGACGTTTATGCACACTGACAACCAACTGCCTACACACATCACATCCTGAAATGGTCTGCCTTTGTCTCTGAGGTCAAGAAGCTTTATGATACTGAAACCGGGCGACTTACCTGAAGTTGATACAGGATCCTCAGGGAAAGTTAGCTCGTCCTCTGCTATCCAAGAAAAGTTCCAGTATTTGGGGGCGGCGGTGGGGTTTCCTGAGTTCGTGGATGAGGGCCGTTCTGCAAACCAAAGCAGAGTTTGCCGTCAAGGTCCTTCGCAAATATACTGCAGTGCCATAACAATGACTGAAGAAGCTTTATGTGATAGAGGCATTATCTATTCTGTGGAACATTTTAGACTCTCTCTGGGGTTAACTTTTCTCCAAGAGCAGTTTTCTCTAAAACCTCCCACATATAAAATTAAGAGCTTAAAAGAGCAATTTGGCCTACTTGTTTGCTTATTTAAATCATCCTTCATTACACACCTGCAAAGATATTGCTGACACAGATCATTTTTTATGGAGCACTGCTTGTCTAAGCTAATTTGGGGATCAAGAACCACTGCATGTTTCTTTAGGTTCTACAGTATTCATATCAACACAAATGCATATTTTACCTTCAGCATTTAGTTTTTGTAACTTGTGTAATTACTTTTCTGCATTATACAGCAGCTCTGCCCACCAACTGTTGTGTTCCTTTGACAGTGGAGCAAATAATGGGTTCCTGTAAATAAGCAGTGTTGGGAAGGTTACTTTGGAAATGTAATAGGTTACAGATTACAAGTTACCCTACTTAAAATGTAATAAGTAGTGTAACTTTTCAATTACTTTATAAAAGTAAAGTAACTGATTACATTTGATTACTTTTTGATTACTTTTCTAAATTTCTAAGGTTTTCCACTGTTAATTATTTTCAAACATGTAAAGCAGGCAGGGTTAAACTTACAGTAGTGTTTAACACTAATTACAGTCAGACTTTCGAAAGCCTTCATCACTTGAATTAAGATGATAATATTTAAATTTTAAAGGAGACATTGGATGCAAAATATCTTAATTTGCATATAAATGTGTCTTTGCAGTGTGTGGACACAACAACCCTACAATGGTAAAAATGCACTCCTTTTTTAATCCCCCAAAAGCCTAAACAGTCTCAATTATCAAGCCATTTTGATTTTGGAGTGAATAACCAGCGCTCTCTCCACCCTCAATACCACGACTGAGGTGAGACCCTTGAGCAAGGCACCGAACCCCCAACTGCTCCCCGGGGGCCTCAGCATAGAAGGCTGCCCACTGCTCCGGGTGTGTGTTCACGGTGTGTGTGTGTGTTTGTGTGTGTTTGTTCACTGCTGTGTGTGTGCACTTGGATGGGTTAAATGCAGAGAACAAATTCTGAGTATGGGTCACCATACTTGGCCACACGTCACTTCACTTTCACTAAATTAGTTTGTCTTGCTGCACAAATCATTTTACTCTTTCTGCTTTCTGAATGAGGGAAAATTCAAGGCAAGTTTTGTTAAAAAGTTAAAACTAAAGGATGGATTAGCAACCATTGTTCATGATCCAGCTGCACCTCCAGAAGTAAGTCTCCCACTTTATATGTTTTTATGATTATATGCAAATCGCCTTTGCTCTTCCACAGAAGAGAGGGGCGGATGAGCAGAGCTCATTAACATGTAAAGAGATATGCACCGAAACGAGTCGCTGTGTTCTTTTACACGCACACTGAGACCATTTCAAGATTACCCTAAAGAATCATACCAACTTGTGGAAAATGGGCATCTGATGTCCCCTTTGAAGCACAGCCACCTCAAAAATCAGACTTACTTTAAAATCAGTATGAGGTTAAACACAAATTTAAAAATCATCATAACAAGAAATAGTTGAATAGCTATGATACTGATTTTGAAATCAAATCGTTGCATAGCTTATGACATGAAACACTGGAATCTAATGATGCCTTAGAAAAAAAATGTTAATCTTAAAAAAAGCAAATACATAAACCCATATAGGAAATTTAAGACGTATCTGAAAATGTTATAAACTTCTGAAAACTTTGGTGTTTAATATTTTAGAGCAGTCACTGCAATTTATGAAAGAAATCAATTAAATCTGTATGTGGGAGTGTGTGTGAAAAAATCAGATGTAACCCTCTGTGTAATCCTTAACATTTTCATAAGTAACTGTAATTTAATTGCACATCTTTTCTTAGTAACTGTAACTAATTACAATTACTTTTATTTTGTAATTCAATTACGTAATTCCGTTACATGTAACTAGTTACTCCCAACACTGTAAATAAGTAACATTGTTACAGAAACAAAGAGTATGTTGTCAGACATACAAGTCCTGAATTGCTGTAAGTATCATATTGGCTATAAGTGAATCTTTGTTTTGATTTCCAAATTGTACGTTTAATCATTGCATGCATTTATTTAAGTCTTATCTATCCCATCTATCACAGCATAGTCATTTTGATACAATGTTTATTCCCTACATTTTTTTTTTTTGCTAATTAATTCTCTATTATCACACCTACAGAGGAACTTTGAATTTGGAAATTGATTAAGTTTGAAAGGTGTCATACGCGCCATTAAGTATAATATTCAGGTGAATAGAATAAAAAGCTTGGCATAAAATTCACAATATGAATCAGCAGTGGCTTAGATTACTTGAGTAATTTGACTTCATTACTAAGCTTGTGTTTCAGGGAATTTGATTTGAGTATCATTAAAATGACAGCGATTACTGAATTACATTTCTAAGGTAAGATATACGGTATATATATATATAATTATACTCACTCAAATTCCCTGAAACACAAGCTTAGTAATGAAGTCAAATTATATATATATATATATATTATATATATTATAGTCCTTGGTCCTTTAGATTACAAAGTGCAAAGTTATCAGTTACTATATTACAACTACACTCAAGTGTCAGAAAACAATTATCTGCAGCCAAATTTAATGTTTAGTCATCATCGTTAACAGATGTCAGGATACTGACTTCAAATCCTTAGGCAGTTTGTACAGTTTGCACATTTAATTATAAACTCTCATCGTTTCTTGCTTTTATCAGTCTATTTCAAATGCAAGAGCATTTTTTTTTACTATTGAAATAACTAAGAACAAATAAATGTTTAAACTAATTTAAGACTGAAAAATGTTTAACTGAAACTATAACTGTTTTTACACCCTTCTGCATCTGTAAAATATATTAATATAAGCATGAATATATCTGATATATTAGTTAAGGTCGGAAGCCACATTGAGATGTCGTCTCAGTACAAACAGCACACACATCATAAGCAGGCACGGATTTGGTGAATTGGGGGCCGCAGGAAAATATAGGATATATATTTGCACACATTTACCTAGATCAAACTTGAAGTTCCTTTTTTGTTGTTGTGATGCTTGCTGCTGCACAATGGTGCCCTATAGTTGTGTCCAATGTTTCTACATTTTTCATGTACATGTGTCACGGTCGTGTTGCGGGAAGGACGCGGGAGACGAGAGGTAAGGTAAATAAACAGAGTTTAATGATCGAACACAGGATACACTACCACATAGACGAGTTGACGGACCAAGACTCAGGGAAAACTCAGGGCTTATGAACACATAACGTGATTAAGGGAAACAGCATCAGGTGAGGAGCAAATCAAACACAGATGGGGATGAATGAACTAATGACAGGAAACAGGAAGGACCATATATGGGTGTGGAGACACAAGGAAAAGGAAGACAAAGTCTGACATTACCCCCCCCCTCCCGATAGGCGCGTCCCGCGCCGTATAACATCGAAAGGGGAGGGGGGGTGGGCGCTCTGGAGGCCTCACGGGACCTTGAGTCCGGACAGGTGGCCTCCAGGGCGGCGCCCGTTCCGGGACCCACGGCGGAGCCGGGAGATCGGGCGTCCATGGCAGATCAGGTGCCTCCGGCGGCCAAGGTGGATCCGGGGACTCAGGCGGCCACGGCGGATCCTGGGACTCAGGCGGCCACGGCGGGTCAGGTGCCTCCGGCGGCCAAGGCGGATCCGGGGATTCAGGCGGCCATGGCGGATCCGGGGATTCAGGCGGCCTTGGAGGGTAGCCCCCCCAAAAAAAATTCCTTGGGGAAGCTCATCCCTGGGGGGCGCTCTGGAGGCATTGAAGGCGAGCCGGACAGGGCCAGGGGAGGCCAAGGTGAGCTGGACGGGACCAGCGGAGGCAAAGGTGAGCTGGAGCCGGACGGAGCCCGCGTGTGGCACTGGAGAGCTGGATGGAACCAGCAGGGGCTCTGGAGAGCTGGACGGAGCCAGCAGGGGCTCTGGAGAGATGGACGGAGCCAGCAGGGGCTCGGGAGAGCTGGACGGAACCAGCGGAGACACAGGTGAGCTGGACGGGACCAGCGGAGGCACAGGTGCGCTGGACGGGACCAGCGAAGGCACAGGTGAGCTGGACGGGACCAGCGGAGGCCAGGGTGAGCTGGACGGGACCAGCGGAGACAAAAGTGAGCTGGACGGAACCAGCGGAGGCCAGGGTGAGCTGGACGGAACCAGCAGAGGCAAGGGAGAGCTGCACTTGCGAGGAGACGGCACCGGAGGGCGCTGGTAAGGAGCAGGCACCGGAGGGCGCTGGCGAGGAGCATGTAACGGAGGGCGCTGGCGAGGAGCCGGCACTGGAGGATGCTGGCGAGGAGCCGGCACCGGAGGGCGCTGGCGAGGAGCAGGCACTGGAGGGCGCCCGGCTAGCGTGGAACTGGACAGAACCAGCGGGGAGGAAAGTGAGCTGGACTGGAACAACGGAGGCAACGGTGAACTGGACGGAACCAGCGGAGGCAACGGAGAGTGGAGAGGGGCCAGTTCGATCTCCAGATCAGTTTCCCAGTCTATCAGATCCTCCTCTATGTCCAGCAGTCCCAGCTGCTTAATCAGCTCACCCTCAGCCACGATGCAGGGGGCGGAGCTCTTCTCCACGCTCTCACTGTCCGCGACATTCTCCCACGTGGCAGACACTGTTGCCGGCTCTCGCACCTTGACTGACATCAGTGGCTCTGGCTCCGCGTCGATCCTCAGCACTGTCGCTCCGAGTCGCGATGGCTCGTCGGTCGCGGCGGGCTCTGGCTCTTCGTCAGCGGTGGGCTCGGGCATGCGCTCCGCGCAGCGGGGAGATGGTGGGCTGGGCACTGGGTCTGGACTGGACTCTGTGCTGGAATCAGCGGCGGCTGATGGGATTCCGGCACGGGATCGGAGACTCTCCAGACACCGGATGATCGCCTCCTTCCAATCGAGGTCGCCCGGTGTCGGGTAGTTCCATCGGCTGGTGGTACGTCATCCCGAGCCGGAACAGCGAACGGAGGACTTCTCCGTCGAGGGAGCTGGTGAGGGCGAGCGGCACGAATGCCCTCGCGAAGGTGAGTGGGTCTGGGCTCGCCTGAGCCACGGTAATGAACATGATGCGTTCCTCATCCTTTTACTTTTGGGTCCGTCATCTGTCACGGTCGTGTTGCAGGAAGGACACGGGAGACGAGAGGTAAGGTAAATAAACAGAGTTTAATGATCGAACACAGGATACACTACCACATAGACGAGTTGACGGACCAAGACTCAGGGAAAACTCAGGGCTTATGAACACATAACGTGATTAAGGGAAACAGCATCAGGTGAGGAGCAAATCAAACACAGATGGGGATGATGAACTAATGACAGGAAACAGGAAGGACCATATATGGGTGTGGAGACACAAGGAAAAGGAAGACAAAGTCTGACAACATGTTATAATGGGATTGTTTCATTTTCAATTACATTTATTAATTTAGAAGACAATTTTATTATTTCCTGTTGTAGACCACGAAATAGCAATTGATTTATCGTTGAGATACACGTAAAAAAATAATAATAATAAATACATTATAAAATGATTAACCTCACAATTGAACCTTTACAAAAAAATACAATAAGAAAAGGGATGAGTCAGAAGTATAAATTACTATATTATTTAAAACTGGTTTATGTGGGTGGATTTTCGCATTGGTCTGAACAAAAATTGCAGACTGGATTATTGAAAATGCACATTCATTCTCTGCCAGTAGAAGGTGCTTTTGGAAAGTCAGAAATATAGTGGTTTCCCCGGTAACGGCTGTAAACAAAGCAGAGCTTAGCTCATAAATTATACTTTATCAGATAAAATGAAAATTCCATCGAAACTTTTCTGAATGCAATCGGTTCCCTTCAGAGGTTCATTCATAAAAACTTGAATTAGTGAGAATGAGAAAAGTGTGACAAATATAGCCCATATTGACGAGGAAAGTCCACTGATGAGTTACCAGCATAAGTCTACATTTAATTTTCTAGTAGTCATTATAATTTGGGCTGTCAATCGCTTAAAATATTTAATCGCGATTAATCACATTATTGTCATAATGTGATTAATCGCTAAATGGACCTTAAGTTAAGACTTTTCAAGTTTTTCATATTCTAATCAACATGGGCATGGAAAAATATGGATGCTTTATGCAATATATGTTTATTATTAGTGAAACCATAGTTAACATAGAGCATGAAGAGTTGATATGTTTCATAGGTTATAGATGTTTTTCAAAGAACTTGTTCATGTCTATTAAACATATGAAAAAAATAAAAGAACAAATACAAGGTTCCCATCACTTCTCTTTCTTTTCACTGAGAAGTTTACTGACACAAACCTGTTTACATTTTCACAAGACAAGGCAGCTCACTTCTTCTGAACATGCAAAATGTACATTTATTATTTATCATTGCTTTTTTTCCCTCTCTGTGCCCACATACTGTGGCCTATTTTGATGCAGCTAAATTCTCAATAAAACAGTTTTCATTTATATATTTATTTTTTCTGTTGTCAGACAATGGGATGGATATGAAATAGTGACTGAAACGTGACTCATTAAGACTACATAAAAAGCTCTCCCTTCCAAGATGTTAACCTGCACAAAAATCCTGATAATCGAGCCGTCGTCTGATGAAATCAAATACACATAATATATAGACAATAGCTGTGCTATGATTTCGGATATACTTGCATGTAAAATTAGAGAAGCAACATATCTGTGTTTTAACTGAAAGCGCAGCTCCTTTCAGCCGCTAATGTAAAGAGGTGTGTGCGTGCTGGGAAAGAGAGACCTCGCGCTCATGCGGCAGTCAGCTTCAGATGCATAATATTTTAATTTGCCACAAGCAGGATACACAAGAAGCACGTTCAACTCGGACACGCAGATGGTTGTCATAGTAATAAACATCCGCATGTCCGCGCTTTTGGGGGCCCTAGGCAATAGCCTACCTTTGCCTATTGGGTAAGTCTACCCCTGGTCATAAGTGACTTAAATGTAGTTTTCCTACAAATCCCTTACACAGGTAATATACACTTTCTAAACTTTTTGGAACTTTTGTATCTCTTTATATCTCCATATGGACCAAAAGCAGACTGGACAGGCATCTTTGAGTGAGCGATACCTTGATTATCCTACATACCTTCCAAACCAGGGACATTAATAAGAGGCTAATTTGGAGAGGGACTACAGGGAGTCTGTTTTGGACTATAAAACTGCTGGCGGGTTGAGATCTGTCACGGGTCATTCTAACCTTTGTGGATAGTAATGAAAATTGTGCTTTGCCCAATTCTTTAAAGAGCCTCAGAAGAGCACAAGTGCACATATACTCTTTAATCATTCCAAATGACCATTAAGAGAGAATGAATACTAGAAAACTATTTTCATGAGTTGTTATTAAAGTGCAGCAGAGATCATTGCTTGAGACTGCTATAGCGTATCCAATGGACCTTCAATGGGAAACATGGTCTATACAGCTCAGAGCACTGACTGGTAGTGATTGTTAAAAAAAAAAACTCCCTACACTCTCAGACTATTTTTTGTTCACACAAACTATTCAACTGACTCTTCTCTAAGTAAATTCAACCTTACACACACCAAAGTACTGTAAAGTCTTAAACCGCCTCAACTCTGATCAATCAATACATCAATGCAATCAATATAAATCAATGCGAGTTTGTATCTCACAATTCTGAGAAAAGAAGACAAAATTATGAAATACTTTAAACTTGCAATTGTGAGATAACAAAAATCAGAATTGCAAGTTTACATCATGCAATTCTGAGGGGGAAAAAAGATAACTCTGAGAAGAAAAATAAATAAACAAGTCATACAGTATTTGTGAGATCAAACATCACAATTACCTTTTACAAATTTTATTCAGCAAAGGAAACAAGCTTCCATAAGAAAGATATACAGAAGTTGAGTAAACTCTTCTCAGATGTTTATTTAAAGTTAAATAACTGTGAAAACATCACTTTATATTTGAGAAAAAAGGAATAAAAAGTGCATAAGCATCAAGTAAAAACAGCTAAAATTGGTCAATGTCGTTTTAACAACAATGGGATTAGCAAAAGATAATTTCCTTACCTAACATCTTATTATTCCTGCCTGAAAAGCACAACATTAGTTGAGTCAGAAGATTACATTGGTTGCAGCATGATTGCATGTTATATCTCAATTGGCAGAAGGTAGTTTTGTATGCAACCATGCCTGATGTAGCCAGTATGTCGTGGTTTCTTTGTTTCTGACATTTTGTCGCCTTGGAATTATAAGGTTCTATCTGCATTCTGTGGTTTTGAGATATTGAGCTTCAAAGATTTTGCATTCCATATAGCAAAAATTATATGGGGAACAAGTCTCTTTCCTACATGAAAATGACAGAGACCCTTAATGAATTCTAAATGTATAATATCAAAATCCTCTCAAATTTTTAAATGGGGATTTTTGGAACAGGTCAAATGCAGATAGAACCTTCGAATTCTAAAAAGTAATTTTCCGCTTGGAATTATAAGGTTCTATATTGTAAATATTAATTGAAGCAACAATTTTGTTCCCGTTCCCTTTGTTCGTGTTCCTGTGGCATTGGTGGTAGAGCATTGTGTTAGCAGCGCAAAAGGTTGTGGGTTCAATTCCCAGATAACACACATACTAACAAAAAAAATGTATAACTGAATGAACTGCACTGTAAGTCGCTTTGGATAAAGAATTTTTTTTAAGAAATACAAATAGTTTTTATAAGTTGTTTTAAAACATAAAATAAGCATACTTCCTTACCGTTTTAAACTTATTTAGAAGGGTTTGATTTGAGCAGATGATTCTACCAACACTGCCATCGTCAGCGCGCATTTCCCCAGTATACATTCAGCATCTGCCTCATATTCAAGATCTCAATATATTCTCAAAACTATCATTTTCAGCATCTTCAAAAACAACATTTTGATCGCTATTCACCACATTCACCATCAAACGACAGTGACACTTATATTTAATTATGTACACTAATTGCTCTGCAGTAAAGCCATTCAAGCCAGTTAAATTTTTGCAGATGATTATTTGTTTTATGCATGTGCTAATTATGAGTGAAAAATCACGTCATCATTATGTTTTAAACATTGTGGAATAAAGGTGAATTGTGCTTATTGATTATGCAGACACGTAATTATTGTTGTTAAATGTTTAATCTTTCCTGCTGTTACAGAGCAGAACGGAGACATGACAAAGAACGTTGATTCTGATTGGTCCTCTTGCGTGCATTCGAAGTGCCGATTGGCTGATTCACAGGTAAAACCTTATAGAACCAAGTTAGAGTTCGACTTTGTAGATAGAACCTTTTTGTTTTCTAAATAAAAAGTCCTAAAAAAACGAAAAAACATCACGTAATGTAAATAAATTGTCACGGAATAAGTATATATGAATAACTCAATTTTGACAAAGATGTCAGATAGAACCTTATAATTCCAAGGAGATGATTTGCACTAATGGCCATTCAAGAACTCAAGTGTTGGACATGCTTTGGGCATATTTATAATTGTCAAGGTTGCTGACAATTAGCTTATGGCCTCCCAGCTGAAAATTATCAATGTTAAGAGTAAATATAGAAGGCTTAGCTAATGAATGAATTCATAATGGCATTGCTTAGTCTTTCGCATGTTTTATATATATATATATATAATATATATATATATATATATATATAATGCATATTGTAAGTAGCGTTTAACACTTAACACTTACTAGACTGAAGCAAATTGGGTTTACTTGATAATCCATATACATATTGTATTTATTTAAAATATAAATAAATAAACAAACAAATAAATAAACAAATGTGCATTTGATTTCTCTCTACTTGAGTATACTTTTCTCTATTATATGATATGAGTTATTAACCCCTAACTGCCCCCCCCCTTTGAACATATTAGAATTTAAATTGAATATAATTCATGAATGCTTTTGAATACAGACCTAAGGTTGGTCTCTTTATAAAGACAAACAGCAGATTAGTGCAGAAGTGAAATCATTTCAAAAAATGAAAGTAAAAAAAAGTTATAAAAGTTTAAATGTTCTGTAAATAAAATGTACTATTTTTAGTGTATTTCATATAAAATAAATATTTTACAAAATAGGTTTTAATCCAAATTTGCCATAAAATTAAAGCAATATGTCTAAATAAGTTGTGTTCCAAATTTGAAGTTAATATAAAAAAAGAGTTAATAGTTACTATGCTATTTTGTTTAGGCGTTATACCACAAACAGCCACCCAAACCCTTTTTATTTTTTATTTATTTTGCATTTTTCTGTCACAAATGTATACATTTCTCTCTCAGTTTTACTCTTTTCACAAAATATTACCAAATATGGAATCTTGAGACTCAGACCTTTCCAATGATATGTGTTTTGTCAAGATTATCAAAAGTTTTGATTCTATAAGACCGTAATACATTTGGAATATGACACCTCCCACTAAGGGGGAGGAGCCCACTAAAAGATTTTAAAGTAGCATTTCTATGGTAAGGCAATGTCTGATTTCAAAACGGTTTTCACATGATGAAATTTTAGGTTTTAAGCTTTCAAATGATATATAATATATGATGATTGCTAAAACATGTGATAGGAAAAAAAGGAAACAAATATAACTTTTGTGTCAAAGTTCAGAGCTGCTGTTATGGTGTATATGTTTTGAGGTGCACCCTTGTCATGAATTAATCTATTACTGCTCCTACATCAAAATATCTATTTAGTCTTGGACCTTTCCAACAATATATAGTTTGTCATGATTAGATTAGGATTTAATGGTAATATATTGAAGTAAAATTAGGCGTCCCGTATACAGGATGGTGACAGTTAATGGAAAGATGCTGCATGATGTTCCAAATATGATACTCAACAACACATACCCAAGCATGCATGGCTTTATGGGGTAATGCACAAAGCTTTCAATACATTTACATGAGTATTTTGCATTTGTTCCGTATTCTTTAAGCACTGTCCTTAAAATACGTACAGCTAGTGGCCAAAAGATGCTTTCCATTCATAATGTGACTGCCCATGGTTGGTTACTCCTCTGTCTTTGAGAACTCATGAGCTTTCCATCATTTGATTAATGAGGCTCAGCTTTAGCTCTGCATCCGCTCACCCCTCATCTCTCGTCATCCACCAGTGCTCCAATCTCAGGCCTGCTCGGCCACAACACTCTTTCTTTCCAAATAAATAAATAAACACACACACATTTTATAAGAAGCACAACCGGGTGAAGTAAAAGACATGTTTGATAGGACATGATGTAGTGCCGTTCTTGTGGGTTTTGTTTGGCGGCAGAGCAGTGATCCTGAAATAAATTAAATTACCCATAAATGTCCGTTGGGGGAGTTGCACAGGAGGCCTTTTCTCTTATCAGATCCTCTTAAATATCAGACCACAGAACAAGGTGATATGACTGGGTAGTTAAGAGGTCTTTAAAATAGCATCCGACTACTATAGTCTGTAAACACTGAAATGACTAAAAATGCTGTTATAATTTACTCACCCTCATATCATTCTGAACCCCAATTATTGTATTTCTACCATGAAACAACAACAGAGAGAGAGAGAGAGAGAGAGAGAGAGAGAGAGAGAGAGAGAGAGAGAGAGAGAGAGAGAGAGAGAGAGAGAGAGAGAGAGAGAGAGAGAGAGAGAGAGAGAGAGAGAGAGAGATGTAAGGCGACAGTTGGTGGAACTTTAAACTTCAACTTTCATACTAAAATCATCAAAAAGGTATATACAAGTAATTAATTTACTGTAGCTTGTAAACTAAATTTAAATTAATCTAAATAATTCGACCAAACCAAATCAAATTAAACTGACCAAAAGTCATCATAATCTAACATTACACCAATGAGATCCACTTAAATTTATAATGTATACATATGTTTAAATTCTTAAGCCAAACAAAGATGAACAAAGTGCCATTTTATGAGGAACAGACCAAAAGTTAGTATGTAAGTCATGGATGATGTTTAGCTAGCAAATAAATAACAATTATGATAATTGCATGTTTTAAGAACCATCCCAACCACTCATCTTATGCATCATGAAATGTATGTATAAATAATTTATATATATATATATATATATATATATATATAATATATATATATATATATAGATATATATAAATACATATTACATATATATACATTACATATAAACGTGTGTGTGTGTGTGTGTGTGTGTGTGTGTGTGTGTGTGTGTGTGTGTGTGTGTGTGTGTGTGTGTGTGTGTGTGTGTGTGTGTGTGTGTGTGTGTGTGTGTGTGTGTGTGTGTGTGTGTGTGTGTGTGTGTGTGTGTGTGTTGTGTGTGTGTGTGTGTGTGTGTGTGTGTGTGTGTGTGTGTGTGTGTGTGTGTGTGTGCGTATGTGTGTGTGTGTGTGTATTTCTTTTATATAATTCTTATATCCGTTTATCAAACAAGTGTGTTCTCACTACTTCACAAAAGGTACTGGAATATTCCTCATCAGGCATTAGACAAAACTGAAAAGGGCTGACTTCATCTACTTTATAAGTTACTGGTCAGTTTATTATTCATATTTACACTTTGTGCATTTACACTCTAAAAAGGCTGGGTTAAAGGGATAATTCACTCAAAAATGAAATTGTAATGTTTATCTGCTTACCCCCAGGGCATCCAGGATGTAGGTGACTTCGTTTCTTCAGTAGAACACAAAACTTTTTAACTCAAACCGTTGCAGTCTGTCAGTTATATAATGTTAGGCAATGGGCACAGAATCTTTGAGAGGTAAAAAAACATACGCACACAAATTCAAATTGAACCCTGCGGCTCGTGACGATACATTGATGTCCTAAGACACGAAAGGATTAGTCTGTGCAAGAAACTGAACAGCATTTATATTTAAATTATATATTTATATTTAAATATGTTATATTTATATTTTTTATATAAAGAGGCAAATATAGCAGCAAAATGTAAAAAAAAATTAAGAACAACACCCGGTCCTTTAATCTCAGTGTTTTGGACGGGCACTTGAGTGAAGCTGTAGTATTTCACACATCATATCAGAGTCTGAACCGCAATGTAAATCACACCTATGTGTCCTTCAGACACGACTGTCACAGAAAATGAGAAATGCAAAAAATAGGGGAAAATAGAGGGAAATTATAACAAGTCGTGAATTCCGAATGGGTTGAAACCCCCATGACTCATTTTTCTCCGCCCATCATTCCTATAGCAGCAGAGCATAGATATCACAGCAGCTGTCTCCGTTTGTATTAATTAAGATTGGATGTGGATACATACATTAAGTCTCTTATAAATTGATTACCCATCCACTCTTGGCGGGTCATTAAATTCCCGTCAAAGCCTAAGACTAAAGAAAAGGAGGGAAAGAAAGAAGAAAAGAAAAATGTCAGGAGCTGAATTAAACACTGATGCTGCCACAGAGGCGCATTGATTTTTTTTCAGGAACCTGACTGAACTTCCTCTGCATTCTGCACACGTGGATTCAGAGTCACCTGACCTCCGCATGCGCTCCTGATTACAGACACGCACTCCTTCATTCCAGTCAGACCTATCAGCGGGGTTATGGATCACTGGAGTCTGACAATTGAGAGTCGGTCCTTATCAATTTGCTTCCTATGATCAATGCATTGCTTCAAGTGCTCCCATATGTACAGGCTAAGCTACAGGAAATCCAATTAAACGAGCATGATTAATTACCAAGCTAATCTCAATGTAATAACTTGATAGGAACTATACAATGCTTTATCCAAAAGGTTACACAACTGTTTGGAAGAGGCAACCTAAAGCTAAGCTTGTCACATTTTACGTTGTAAGTCTCTGACAAGATCATAGCTAATTGCTAAGAGAAAAAAAACAGCTATTATGCAAATATTCTGAGGGTCAATTCAGTTTCTTAAACCACAAAGCGTTGCTTTAAGACAGGGTTATTATAGTTAACTAAAACTAAATCGAATTGAAAATATAACGTAAATTGAATTTTACATTTTAAATAACTAATTTTATTTCAGCTAGTTACAACATTTCTGATTTGCATTTAGTTTAACGTGATGTACTACAACAAGTATAACTAAAACTAAAAAATGAATAAAAACTGAGCAGTTATTTGGCAAATATGTGTGTATTCAAACTTAACTATTAGCTGTTTACATTGAGGAATTGTTTAGTCTGAGAAAGGTAATGGCTCTGTGTTGCTTGGAAGTATTTCCTGTTGATTCTAACATTGGAATAGGTCATAATCAGTATTTATTTTAGGTTTGTTTATTCAGAATGCCATGTCCCAAATTAACACTCGACTTTTCGCCAAATGCAAGCAGAATTGGCTTTGGAGAGCAAATGAAAGGCCAGTTGGATTGCAGCCTCAAACGGAAGACCACTCATCTGGCTGATGCATGTTTTACACAAAACTGGAGAACACTTTCTCAATATAGGAAAATGTAATCTGATTGGCTGGCTTCACACAACTTCTGGGAGTAAGGCCATGTGGATGACCCTAAATCTTTGAAAGAGTTTGGTCGCATATTTTTTAAATTAGCTTTTTCCCATGTTTGTGTAGGTAATGATCCCACAATGAGTGCCACAATATAATACTGTACAGAGTGTTGAATTTTAAGCTAAATAATTAACTATACAAAGCTACCAATGAGTTCCCTTTCAATATTTCACTCATACTGCGTCAGAGATGCTGTATGGGAAAACTCCTTTTTTCCTCTTCAACTGAAGCCTTATTTCAATCAGGCAGTGTAACTGCATGTCCATTGATTCATGCAGGATTAAAAAAAACGAACCAATGCACGGCGGCGGCGCGTGAGCCTATGGCTATGCAGCCCGCCATAGCCCGCCAAAATAGGAGGGGTGTCTGGCTATATAAGTGGCCGCTTCGCTGCCGCATCTCAGATTTCTTCTCTTCAGCGACGAAGACCCTTCCTCGCTGACTCTTCGCTGACAACAAGATCCGGCATTGAAACACCTCAGCAGCCGGATTGGACCTCTTGCAGCGACCAGCTTGCAGATTCAGTCTATAAAAGAGCAAATATCAGAACGGCGTTGTTGCAAATGCTGCGCCGTCATTGTAAGACGTGCAGGACTCCCCTGCACACTGATGACAATCACGCTGAGGGCGTGTCATGGTTGGGGGAATCCCAGGCTGACTGCTCTCATTGAGAGTTCAGTCTTGCCTCTCTGCGCTCGTGGATAGCTTTCTTTTCAGAGAGTGACTCCGCCCTTCGTGCCCCCCGTTTTCTTCCTCCCAGGGGTCTGTGAGGAAAAAACAGCAGGCAGAGGATTCGAGCAGCCGGTGACAAGCGAGCTCATGTCGGCTCAATGCCAGCATGCCTCGCAGTCACCGCAGAGAAAAGAGAAAAAAGATACGAGCGCCTGCCCCCTCTGAATGAGTCCATGGCCGCGCATCTCTGCCCGCCCACGGCTATCAGATTAAAGGCGAGGGTGAGCCATCCGTCCAAGCTGTGCATCTGCACTCGCTGGACGCGCCTACTCAGCTTGACAAGCAGCTTCGGCGCTGCAATCTACAGCTGTGCTTCAGGTCTTCCAGGTCAAAATGCTCGCCAGTGAGGAAGCCGGTCTGGATGCAGCTGCACTCAGGGACCTGAGCAGCGCGACAGACCTGGCCCTGCATGCCACTAAAGCCACCGCCCAAGCCATTGGGCATTCGTTGTCCAGCCTAGTAGTGTTAAAACGCCACCTCTGGCTCACGATGACGGAGATGTAAGAGGCGGACAAAGTTTCCTTCCTCGACGCTCCGGTTTAGTTTGGCAGCCTGTTTGGACCAGCTGTGGAGGGCTTTGTGAAACGCTTCACGGAGGCTCCGAAGTCGTCTCAAGCGTTGCGACACTTCCTCCCGAAACGCAGCAGCTCTTCTGTTGCTTGCTGTTGCCCCAGACCTGCGCCAACTCAGCAGACAGCCAAACCAACACCAGCCACCCCTGAGGGGTGTCCCTGGCTCCCCGAAATTTTACGCGATGCATGGATGCGGCTCTCTCCCCTCTGCGAAAGATGGGAATCCCCATACTCAACTATCTTGAGGACTGGCTCATTCTGGCCCAGTCAGAGGCGGTTTCGACATCGCACAAGACCCTCCTCCTCAGCCACTTAGGTTACTTGGGGCTCAGGGTCAATTTTGCCAAGAGCCTACTGTCACCCAGCCAACGAGTTTCGTTCCTGGGCACAGTTATAGACAGATGACAGCAACTGTTGCAGAGGGGAGAGAGCCGCATCCATGCATCGTGTAAAAGTTCGGGGAGACAGGGACAGCCCAAAAGGTAGGACCTTGTATTAATATGCCACCCCTTCGAATGCAAATCTCAAGAATCGTCTGTGATGGGGGGCTACCTGGATATGAAAGTATGCGTATTTCAGATCCAGCGACATTAACCAGAAATCTAGAATAGGTCGCAGGCCACCGTCTTTTTTGGGGACGAGGAAGTAGCGGCTGTAGAAGCCTGACTCGCTCTGGGCTGGAGGGCTTGGTGTCAAGACCGCAACTTAGATCCAGTCCCCTCCGATATGTCAGTGGTTATTTAATTTCTGCAGGAGATGCTGGATAATAGCGTTCCTCATCCAGCATCAAAGTTTGCGCGGCAGCCATAGTGGCTTTCCATGCCCTTATTGGTGGCTAGTCGGTTAGCAGAGGCGTGGTAGGCTAATTAGCGCGGTAATTATATTTTTACGAGACGCCAGGAGAATGAATCCCCCGCGTCCTCGTACTTTTCCACCTTGGGACTTACCAACCGTACTAAAGGCCCTGAAAGGGCCCCCGTTTGAACCATTGCAATCCACGAGCCTCAGAGCACTCTCGTTAAAAACCGCCCAGCTACTAGCACTGGCGTCGGTCAAGCAAGTAGGAGACCTGCAGGCCCTATCCATCAACCCTACTTGCCTGGAATTCGGGCCTAACGACTCCAAGGTCTTCCCGAAACCAAGGCTGGGTTATGTATCTAGGTGCTCTCCACTCTGTTCAGAGCCCAGGTCATAGCACTTTCCACGCTTTCCCCTCGACAGGTAGCCAGGAATCTCTGCTCTGCCCCGTCAGGGCCCTGAGGGTATACATTGAATGTTCTGCCTCATACAGAAAGTCAGAACAGATTTTTGTAGGCTTCGGTAACCGCGCTAAGGTGGCCCTGTTACGAAGCAAAGAATGTGATCAGAGTCAGAGCCCATTCCACCAGAGGCATCGCCTCTCCCTGTCCATTTAGGAATTTATGAGGCGGCTGGCTGGTCCTCGCTGTCCACATTTTTAAGGTTTTTCAACCTGGATGTCCCTGCCCTACAGGCCAGAGTCGTTTCTGCTTAATTAGCAATCTTATGGATTCACTTGACCAATGTTGTTCAAGCCCTTCCTTCACTTGGTCTGTCCATACTATATGGACACCAGGTATTAACTTACGGGACGACGCTCAGGCCATGGATGACCCTCAGGGCTCAGCCTATCCTTGGTGTATTCTATTGACTCCCCTGGGTCTAATCCCATGTGAGACTTGGTTTTGAGTCATTCCACATCTCCGACGTAGTACAAGTGAAATATCGAAAGGGAACATACTCGGTTACTATCGAGTATGATAGTACTCGGTTACGAGTACTGCGTCGGAGACGCTGTATGGGAAAACTCCTTTTTTCCTCTTCAACTGAAGCCTTATTTCAATAACGCAGTGTAACTGCACGTCCATTGGTTCGTGCAGGATTAAAAAAACAACCAATGCACGGTGGTGGCGCGCGAGCCTATGGCTATGCAGCCCGCCATAGCCCGCCAAAATAGGAGGGGTGTCTGGCTATATAAGCAACCGCTTCACCGCCGCATTTCAGATTTCCTCGAAGGAAGCGACTGAGGCGTGCAGCTCATAGCACGGCCAGGAACATATTACTCGTTCCCATATCTCAGGGAACCGAGGTTACGATAGTAACCGAGTATGTTACCAATGAGTGAAAAAAAAAACACTTATTTTCCCTTTATTTTTTTAAATATGTGAATCTTGCATAATCATATAATTTAGGCTATATTTGCTCTTTCCTGTTTGGGTTCAGTTTGACTCCATCTAAAATGTACTGTGCTAATAATACAGTAAAACAGATTAAAGTAGACAGCAGGCAGCAGTGTATTTGCACTGTGTGTACAGATGTGAAAAAATCTTGATGAAAAAATCATGCATTTATTAATGTTTAATATCCAGGGTCACTGAGACTCCAAACCGGTTATGCAACTTTTTTTTTCATGAAGGGCAGTTGAGATGTATTTATGTTTTTTGTTTATAATCAGTTATCATAAGATTAGGAAAAGTCATGAAGTATAAATCTGACCTTAATGTCTCTCAGAGACTAACCAGAGCATGAGGGTAATGGATTGCGTTTAGTCTTTTATGAATTAAATTGTGTTGGTGAACTGACTTACAAAGTCAGTATTAAATGATTTGTTACTACTTTGTGTACTACTACTTTTATTCTTTGTGTTCTTTTTCATCTGCTGTGTATCAATTTGATCACAAATGTCAAATTGTAACAGTTTTAGATCTATGAAAATGGGAAAGCTACAATAATATCTCTGTTTTCCTTTCCATCCATCCAAACATCCATCTTTCTATCCAAGATAGACAACAATATGCATGCAGTCTTAGTGGAGGAACCCTAACAATTGGAAACCTACACTAAGCTGTTTGAGGTGTGGGAATGATTTATGTGTGACAGCGATGTTATTGCTTTCTGTTATAGTAATAGTACTTGAAGACATTTTGACAAAAGCAACAAATTCAAAGGTTGGCCTCACAGGTGAAAGGTATTTTATACTGTACATCCCAGAAGGTTCTTCCATAATCAACCCAGGCTTATTGGAAAAAACATGCCTGTAGCAAAAATTTTGCAAACTATTACTTGTTTGTAAATTTTGCAACCCTTTCAAAGTTAAGTGTACAGTGACTTGCAATAATTGCAGTAAAAGCACGTCCAGTTTTATCCAAAACAGCTGAACGTAAATCTGGCAATGTTGTATATTGTTGGTTGTTGGTTGCAGTAGCTTGATAATAAAATATCAGGTGAGTGTCACTAAATGTTTCTTGTTTGAAAACAACCACTTACACTAAACCTAACTAATAATGGTAACTGAAACAATGGCTGTATGACATTTTAGCTAGCTTCTACATTTATTTGAGCTCTTTTATCCTGACTAGCGTTTCATGAAACTAGTACCAAAGTGCTCCACATCATAAATACAGTGTTGTACCGGGTGAGCCACTGGACAAATTTACCATGTTAAAAAAGCTGTTCATTTGGAGCTGATTTTGCAATTATTCTCAACATTTAAATAGTAGCATGTATAGGCCTTTCCCCCCAATGAGCCTAGGTTGTGAGTAACTGCAATAAATAAATAAATAAATAAATAAAGCCTATCAGCATTTATATTATGTGGTGTGGAATAATTATAAACTGTTAACAAAAATAATACATTTTGGAATAAAATGAGGGGGGCATATTTGATTATATAAATTTCATGGTTCTCTAATCATTGTGACTTTTAAGAAAGTGTGTCATAAACGGTGACTGTGACTAATACAGTGGCTTTGGGGGACATTAAAGAAGACTGTTTTAGGATCAAACAAAAGTCGGAGTTGGAGCCTCAAGGGCCACTGTAATCTAATTAGTGTCAGCAAAGAAGAAGAGAACGTAAAATGAAGCGATGAGATTGACCCACATTTGAGATTGAGAAAACACCGTGTTTTGATTTTCTGGAAAGCAATCAATCACGTAAATTGTCCAAAATGGCTGTTCTGCAAGCAGCCGTTCATCTCCATTGCCTCTGATGTTGAGGAAGTCATTGAAGGCATGGACACACCATTGATCAGCAAAGCTAATGAGGTGATCTATTCCTTAAATCATTGCTTGCTTGCGAAGTGGTTTATATTTTGTGAAAATAAGCTAACCCTGGCCATCAATTCATTTTGAGAACATCTGTCCTAATGTTCCACTCCAGTAGTTTACCCAACAGGCATTAGAGAGGTGAAGATCAAAAACATCTACCTCATCATTTAGATACTCAAAAGGTTTGACAGCTTAATGACTCCACAGTGGAGCTCATCTGTGACTATAATGATGTAACTGGCAATGAGGTGCAAATAACTCTAAGGTGGATGATGACAGAGCTCATGTTGAGAATGTACATAGATGATGATGATGATGATGCTGATGATGATGATGATCCTAAATGATGAGGTTGATTGCAGGGTGGGAGTTTATGGCCTAATGGTTGGAGAACAATAGAGAGACGGACTCGTAATCAGCAGAGGTTGTCAGAGTTGGCGAGTCTTCACCTAATATTTCAAATCTCTAGCCATCAGGAATTGTAGGTCGGGTTTGTTCATTTAAGAGTGAATGTACAGTCTAAAACACTCTCTCCACCATCAATACCACGCACTCACACAACATTAGTTCTGAGGACATTGCCTTTAAGCGTAATAAAGGCACCCCAAAGTCCCCAATTGTTTCACTCCTTGGTTTGCATTTTTTCTGGATGTTTTGCAGCATAGAAATGGCTGCCCACTGCTCAATAAAAGTTACGGGTGTGTGTGTGTTCATGTCACTATAAATAGCTACTTGCATTTATTCTTGTTTTGTACTATTTATAATTTTTTTGATTTTTCTGTTACATTTAACGGTATTTAATAAACATATAAATTAATGTAATTGTTTGCAATTACAAGTTTTACGGGTGTTTTTGGAGTAAGATCAATTGCTCTTCTATGAGATAACTTCTTTTTGGCCGGGTTATGTTTCTCTATGTTGTAAACTCTAGGGGCAAGGCTTCTAAACTGGGGTGTTTTTATGGGTGTGGTATTAAAATTATTATTTTGGCCACATTTATTACCTTACAATCATTAGTACGATGGGATTGGCGGCATACAAATGTTTCATGAATCACACTTGAACTCTGTTGTAAGTTGATTTGTGCACTCAATCTACGCTCCTTTCTAGGTTAGATTTATAAATGAGGCCCATTATATGCTGCTTCAATAAATCGTCAATGGTTAAATAATTGAAAGCAAATAACAGCTAACAGTGTGGCAAATGTATTAATGAGAATATAATGTGATTAAAGTTTAATATCTGGTTAATAATATTTTTATTTAACAATTTTTAATAAGGGAGTCGGGCCTTTTCAAACCCTGATAATTTTTTACCCTGAAAAAATGCAAAAGCATAAGAGTAAACTTACTCAAAATGTCAGTACATTTATTTTTAAAAGCAATTTGATTTTAGGACATTTACACCAGTTTTTTGAGTTTCAGATCACATTCAGATGGCAAAACACAAACACATATTGCTTTGAAAAAGCCCTTTGTTTGTTATTATGCACAATTATGCAGATGAACACCAGATGTTTGCAGCCAACATCTCAATATCCATAAGGAGAGAAATGGATGCAGTTCTTTATATATTTATTTTGTTTTTAACGGGTCAAAGAACTACATAGCCCACCCACTCTTGTTACTTAAGGCTGCACACTAGACTGCTGCTAATTCCTAATGAAAGCACAGTGATGTTTGGTTAAAATGCTTATTTATAGCACTCAAACTGTCCTAATTATTGGGACTGTTGCAATTGTATGCCTCTGAATTCAGTCTCTACAGTTCCTAATGTCTATTACAAAGAAAAGACCAGATCTAAGCAATTAAACCATTCATCCAGAAATCTGGGAGTGGTTTATTTACCTGAAAAGACAGGAGCAATAATGCAGCCCTTTACTACTGTAAAATATGATTATACAGCTGGTAGAACTAATATACTGAGGTGAACATTGCATACACTCCCTGCACTCCTGCAGATGTCATTGCTTGTACTGAAAAGCTAAAATGTATTTTTAATGAGGGGCATCTAAAACGAATTAATGAAAATACGAGGACCTGGTATTTAATGCATTTTATGATTGAGCGTATTTGGCTATGGCAAAGTAATTTCTTATCTAAATGCAAATTAGTAACACTGGGAATTCATGTCTTGTAAATATTTCAGTTTTCACAACATTTCAATTAGACCAATGTTTTGTTTTATTCCCTTCCCTTTAGAGTTATTTAAAAGACTGTGCAAGAAATCATTCTAAATTATGTAGCATATGAGCTCAAAAGTTAAATGTCAGAGTATTTTAAACTTATTTTGGTGCATTTAATGCACATCATTAATGCATCTTCCCATGAGATGATCTGATTTTTTGCATTTGGGAAGAAAACAACAGAAGCCAGGGCTTTAAAGAGTCTTATTGTGTCTCATCAAGCCTTACATAATGACTTATGGCTTAAATTTAACTTTAATGTTTTCATTCAACAGCGAGAAATGCTTATTTCATTACAGAGCATTGGTTCTGCTTCAGAACCTAGATTTTTACCAAACACAATGACAAAATTACTTATAGTGCAAAAGTGAAAAAAATTCCTTAAATGGATCATGGCAGGACAAATTAAATTTGTCTTGATGTTTTGACATATAAGTCGGTAACACTTTATGTTACAGTCCTGTTCCACATGTACATACCATGAACGTATTATGATATAACTGGGTTATAACTAGGTACTAACCCCAAACCTAAACTTCAAACCTAAACCATGTACTTACCTTATATTACCCAGTACTTTCTTAAGTAAGTGCACTAAATACATGTAAGTTATTGTGCACAAAAGTGCAATTTCCATAACTTGAAACGTCCTGCCCATTTTATATATATATATATATATATATATATATATATATATATACCGTCATGGTCAAAAATATCGGCCAAAGAAGGCTGTGAAAATTAATCTGCATTGGTAATCCATTTGATATTTTATTTTAAAAAATGCACAAAAATCGAACCTTTCATTAGATAATACAAATTTAAAATGGGGGGAAATATCATTATGAAATAATAAAAAAAATTATTTCTCAAATACACATTGGCCACAATTATTGGCACCCCTAGAAATTCTTATGAGTAAAATATATCTGGAGTATATTCCCATTTATATTCACAATTTTGAGCACTCATGGGTGATTATGAACATGAAATTATCCAGCCATGACTTCCTGTTTCAAAGAAATATAAATAGGAGGGAAAACAAAGCCCAAATTCCCTTAATCATCCATTAAAATGAGAAAAAAAAAAAATATACAGGTGCATTAGAATTAGAATGTCGTGGAAAAGTTCATTTATTTCAGTAATTCAACTAAAATTGTGAAACTCGTGTATTAAATAAATTCAATGCACACAGACTGAAGTAGTTTAAGTCTTTGGTTCTTTTAATTGTGATGATTTTGAATCACATTTAACAAAAAAACAAAAAATTCTCTATTTCAAAAAATGTGAATACTTCATAAGACCAATAAAAAAAACTATTTTAGTGAATTGTTGGCCTTCTGGAAAGTATGTTCATTTACTGTATATGTACTCAATACTTGGTAGGGGCTCCTTTTGATTTAATTACTGGCTCAATTCGGCGTGGCATGGAGGTGATCAGTTTGTGGCACTGCTGAGGTGGTATGGAATCCCAGGTTTCTTTGACAGTGGCCTTCAGCTCATCTGCATTTTTTTGGTCTTTTGTTTCTCATTTTCCTCTTGACAATACCCCATAGATTCTCTATGGGGTTCAGGTCTGGTGAGTTTGCTGGCCAAGTCAATGGTCATTTAAACAACTTTTGGTGCTTTTGGCATTGTGGGCAGGTACCAAATCCTGCTGGAAAATGAAATCAGCATCTTTAAAAAGCTGGTCAGCAGAAGGAAGCATGAAGTGCTCCAAAATTGACTGGTAAACGGGTACAGTGACGTTGGTTTTCAAAAAAACAGAATGGACCAACACCAGCAGATGACATTGCACCACAAATCATCACAGACTGTAGAAACTTAACACTGGACTTCAAGCAACTTGGGCTATGAGCTTCTCCACCCTTCCTCCAGACTCTAGGACCTTGGTTTCCAAATAAAATACAAAACTGGCTCTCATCTGAAGAGAGGACTTTGGACCACTGGGCAACAGTCCAGTTCTTATTCTCCTTAGCCCAGGTAAGACGCCTCTGATGACAACTGTAGCCAAATTCCTTGACACATCTGTGTGTGGTGGCTCTTGATGACCCCAGCCTCAGTCCATTCCTTGTGAAGTTCACCCAAATTCTTGAATCAATTTTGCTTGACAATACTCATAAAGATGCGGTTCTCTCGGTTGGTTGTGGATCTTTTTCTACCACACTTTTTCCTTCCACTCAACTTTCTGTTAACATGCTTGGATACAGCACTCTGTGAACAGCCAGCTTATTTGGCAATGGATGTTTGTGGCTTACCCTCCATGTGAAGGGTGTCAATTATTGTCTCCTGGACAACTGTCAGATCAGCAGTCTTCCCCATGATTGTGTAGCCTAGTGAACCAAACTGAGAGACCATTTTGAAGGCTCAGGAAACCTTTGCAGGTGTTTTGAGTTGATTAGCTGATTGGCATGTCACCATATTCTAATTTGTTGAGATTGGTGGGTTTTGTTAAATGTGAGCCAGAATCATCACAATTAAAAGAACCAAAGACGTAAACTACTTCAGTCTGTGTGCATTGAATGTATTTAATACACAAGTATTTAATATTTAATTTCACAATTTGAGTTGAATTCCTTAAATAAATAAATTTTCCACGACATTCTAATTTATTGAGATGCACCTGTATTTCTGATGTACAGCAAAATATAATTGAGCTTTACAAATTAGTGAAGTGGCTTTAAGAAAAGAGCTACAGCAGTAAAAATGTCAATTTCGACCATCAGGGAAATAATTAAGAATTTACAATCAACATAAATGCTACGAAACTGCCTGGAGAACTACGTATGTCTATATTGTCCTAATGCACGGTGAGAGAGTTTGAGTGGCTAAAAACTCTCCAAGGACCACAGCTGGAGAATTGCAGAAATAGTTGAGTCTCAGGGTCAGAAAACCTTAAAGAAATTTGTCAAACAGCACCTACATAACCACATGTTGTTTGGGAGGGTTTCAAGACATATTATCCTAACTCATCCAAAAACAAACTCCAGCATATTCAGTTATCAGACACGACTGGAACTTCAAATGGGACTGGCTTCTATGGTCAGATTAAACTAAAAAAATTATATCTTGTTTAGACATATGGCATCATGCATTGTATCAAATACCAACAGGTAAACAATCAAGTGACTGACTCTGTTAGAAATCTTATAATGTGCCATGTTTGGATCTTCCAACCGGACAATAATCCAAACACAAACCTCAAGAACAACACAAAAATGGGTCACTGAGCACAAAACCAAACTTCTGCTATGGCCATTCCCGTCCTCTGTAGAAAATGAGTGGGGTGAACTGAAGAGAAGAAGCACCAACATGGAGCTGGGAATCGAAAGTGACTGGAGTGATTCTTGATGAAGGAATGGTCTCTGAAATCATGTCAGGTGTTCTCTAATCTCATCAGGCATTATAGGAGAACATTTAGAGCTATTAAACTAGCAAATGGAGGTTTCAAAATGTATTGAATTAAAAGGTGCCGTTAATAGTGGCCAATGTGTTAGAGAAAAACATTTATTTCATAATGATATTTCCCCCCATTTTAAATTATTGTTATCCAATGAAAGGTTAGATTTATGTTAGTTCTTTTTTTTAAATAAAAGATCAAAAGGATTAACAATGCACATTCATTTTCACAGCCTTCTGTGATCATATTTACCAAGGTTGCCGATATTTTGGCCATGACTTTATATATATTAGGGATGTGACGAGATCCCGTGGCATGAGATCTCCCGAGATCCGACTGGTCTCGCGAGAACGTGACGATATCCTCGCAAAGTACTTTGCAATGTTTACATTAGAGCTGCACAATCCATTGTTAAAAACATTCTGCAGCCTGCAGTTATCCCTACTTAAGACTGTTTTTCTGCCATGTTTAACACAAACAAGACTCTAGAGTAGAAGGTAAATGGCAACATAACTTCACTTCATAGAGAGTGCATAGAGCATTCTATTATTATACGACCGTCAGAACCACATTATATATAGCCGAACTGATGTCTTTGCATTGTCAGGATTCACATCCGCATGCAAAGCTGCGCTGAATGACCGGAACATCACGGGACATCGAGTTGCCTACATAATCATGACGAGTTTAATGCACTCACAGAGACGGAGAAGGAGAAATGATTCGTGTTCATCTTAAACCGGAGCTGCCGTCAGTGCTGGCTGTGTGTGCTGTGTGTGTGTGTGTGTGTGTGTGTGTGTGTGTGTGTGTGTGTGTGTGTGTGTGTGTGTGTGTGTGTGTGTGTGTGTGTTGTGTGTGTGTGTGTGTGTGTGTGTGTGTGTGTGTGTGTGGTGTGTGATAGCACAAGCCTCGACTGGGATCATTTATGTAAAACTTTATTTATTGTTATGACGCCATTTTTGATTCTGTCGTTCTCCTGTCCTGAATGCGGTAGTGACTTCAGCTGTTCATTCATATACAGATATGTATTCAAGCAGATGTTTTAATCTGCTTTATAAATAAAGCATATAAAATCTCTCACCTGTAAGCAACTGCTGTCAGTCCCAAACAGAACTGTGAATGCACCATCATTTATATTGACTGTATCACTGCCCTGTAATTCTCTTTCTTTCTTTCTTTCTTTCTTTCTTTCTTTCTTATTAATTATTTATTATTATGTGTCTTTTTCTCTCTTTTTTATTTTGTATTGTTATTGTCTTTCTTTCCTTTTTATTTTTTATTAATTATGTATTGTTATTTCTTTTTCTCTCTTTTCTTGTTATTATCTTTCTTTATTGTTATTTTCTCTCTCTCTTTCCTTCTTTCTTTGTTGTTGTTATTATTATCTATTTTTTAAAGACTAAAGCAATGAACATTTTGTCAGAACCACTTGTAAATTATGTAATTTTGTGAGAGAATCCCCATTTCCAATTTACAAAAAAAAACAGATTCTCAATTTGTCCAGAATTGTGCAGCTCTAGTTTACATGTTGTTTATTAGCCTACTGCTCATTAAAAAATAAGTTTAATTTTATAAAGTATAAGTTGATTTCAAAATGCACCTACATTTATTTGCATTTTGTGTTTTTCAGATTAATGAAACACTATTTTCCCTATATATATGTAGTTATATATATATATGTATATATATACATATATATTATATCTATATATCATCATTGAGGATCTTAAAAAAAAAAAAAGTCAAATAAATCTCGTCTCGTCCTCGTGACCCCAGTCTTGTGTCTCGTCTCGTCTCGTGGGATAAGTGTCTTGTCACACCCCTAATATATACAATTCACACAGGCTCACACATTTGGACAATAGAAGATTGGAAAAGCGTTGCCTGGTCTGATGAGTCTTGATTTCTGCTGCGACATTCAGATGGTAGGGTAAGAATTTGGCATAAAGAACATGAAAGCATGGATCCATCCTGCCTTGTCTCAACGGTTCAGGGTGGTGGTGGTGGTGTAATGGTGTGGGGGATATTTTCTTGGCACACTTTGGGCCCCTTATGGTGCTTTTCCACTGCGTGGTACGACTCGGTTCGGCACGGCTCGTTACGGCACGGCTCGGTTCGGGTCGGTTTGCATTTCCACTGCAGTTTAGTACCACTTTAGAGTGGGCGATAATATTCACGTGTCGTTATAGTTGCACCGCTCGCCCAGTCCCGAGCCCTCGCGGCTGGATGATTGGTTTCTCGGAGCGGGGCGCGGCTCACAACCACGCTCTGCCCTGGTGCCTTTCTTCCCGGAGGAGCATGAGGAGCTGACGAAGTCGTGGATGGCCCCTTTCACGGCCAGAAGCCGCTCGTCCGTCTCCTCCGTCCTCACTACCCTCGACGGCGGGGCTGCCAGGGGGTACGCGGGCATTCCCCAGGTGGAGAGAGCGATCGCGGTGCACCTGTGCCCACGAAACGCCGCCACTTGGAGGAACCGTCCGCGTCTCCCGTCCAAAGCCTGTAAACTGACAGCCGCTCTCGCAGCCAAAGCTTATAGTGCTGCGGGCCAGGCAGCCTCCGCCCTGCACGCCATGGCTATCCTGCAGGTTCACCAAGCCAAGGCGCTCAAACAGGTGCACGAGGGTAGTACCGACCCGGGGTTGATGCAGGAGCTGCGCACGGCGAACTGACTTCGCTCTACGAGCGACGAAAGTCACAGCGCGGTCCCTCAGGAAGGCAAGGCACGCTTTCTTGACGCCCCCATCTCCCAGGCGGGGCTGTTCGGTGACACCTTCGAGGGCTTTGACCAGCAGTTCTCGGCGGTACAGCAGCAGACCGAGGCGATCCAGCACATCCTGCCCCGGCATGATGCACCATCCATCGCTGCCCCCGGGGCCAGGCCTCAGTCTGCCCGTCGCAGTGGGCGCCCTCCTGCGTCCTCCAGAGCCGCTCCGCCCCAGGCTGAATCGACACCTAGGCCGGCGCGTTGAGCCTCTCGCAAGAGAGCGGCGCCCCCCGCGTCCCAGCCAGGCCCCAAGTCGTCCAGGAAGTCGACGAAGCGGCCCTGACGCGGAGGGAGATGTTGGAGATGTTGGAGTTTGCTCTTTCTCAGGAGATGGCGAGAACAGCGTTGCTCCTTCCCCTGGTGGAGGGCCGGGAGGAGAATCTTCTGTTTCATTTTGTTTCTGTTCTGTACCCACTTTCTCAAAGAAAGAGCAATTTCCTTTTCCTCCGGGTTCTCAGGTCCATGGGGCGACAGTGTGCAACGCCCTGCTTCCTCACTCTCGCCCACGACCCATTTTGCCAGTAGCCAAGAGAGTACGTTTCGGGGACGATATTCCTCCCCACGCACCTCTGGCCAGTCCTGTTTGGGACCCAGGGAGTTCGGTGAGGATGCCTCAGAATGCACCGCCATCTGTACCATCCACCCCCACTGCCTTTCGCTGCACCACCACAGGTATGTTGATTGTGCCGTTGGGCGGAGCAGTCTGACGCCAGGCTCAGTACTGGTGTTAGCTCGCCCGGGTCTCCGGTCAGCCCCTGTACTGGGCTAGGTGTCCGTATGGCCTGATTCCCCTTCGGGTAATCCCATATGTGTATTCTTCCACGGTAAGGTTTCCCTCACGGCAGAGGTGGAAAGAGTACAAAAATATTGTACTCAAGTAAAAGTACCATTACATTACTGAAATTTTACTTAAGTACAAGTAAAAGTACCAGTTAAAAAATATACTCAAGTAAAAGTAAAAAGTAGCTCATTTAAAATTTACTCAGAGTAAAAAGTACTTAGTTACATTTTAACAATGAGAGGGAGGAAAAAATGGGAAAGACCAAAGATGTCAAACTCAGTACCTGGAGGGCCACAGCCCTACACAGTGTAGATATTACCCTAATTAAACACATCTGATCAAGCTAAACTAATCATTTAGGCTTATTTGAAAACTAGATGGTATGTGTTGGAGCAGGATTGGAAATAAACTCTTTAGGGCTGTGGCCCTCCAGGAACTGAGTTTGACACACCTGGGATATGGGCCTATAAATCTCAAACTAGGTGTTTTTAATTAAAGGAATCAGTTATTTAGAATAATAACACATTTAGGCTGTTACCAGGGAAATTAAATCAGTATCAACAAAATTCATCTTTGCAATGCAGAGGAAACGCAGAAGCTTCATCTGAAGTGGCGTAGATGTATTTACACTGACATGAATGCATTTAGCCTGCAGTTACAAATGCAGAAATAATGTTTTGATAAATAAGACATAAAATGTGACCCTGAACCACAAAACCATAAGGGTCCATTTTCCTAAATTGCGATTTATACATCATCTGAAAGCTGAATAAATAATATGTCCATTGATGTGTGGTTTGTTATGATCGGTATATTTGAAAATCTGGAATCTGAGGGTGCAAAAAATCCAAATATTGAGAAAAATCTCCTTTAAAGTTGTTCAATTAAGCTCTTAGTTTTGATATATTTACAGTAGGAAATGTACAAAAAATATATTAATGGAAATGATCTTTACTTAATATGCTAATGATTTTTGGCATAAAAGAAAAATGTATAATTTTGACCCATACAATGTATTGTTGGCTATTGCTACAAATATACCCCAGCGACTTAAGACTGGTTTTAACTAAGTTTGTGCTCCAGGCCAGGGTCACAAATGTTAAATAGTCATTTGAAATAAAAAATTAAAAAGATACTTTAAATGTTAAATTAGAACCACCAGTAGGTGTCAGCAAGTCACTGATTAGTGAGTCATTGCGATTGAACAGAATCATTTAAACGGTTAATACATTCAGGAACAAAACACGTCATTGCTCAGAGTCAGAGACGCAAAACTGTGTATGGAGGCTGTGTTTGGTATTATTTTTGTTGTCGAAATAGAGCAAAAACAGGCAATATGGTGACTAAAACGCAAGTCTCTTAATTAACTTATGTTTTTTTGAACTGTTGTAAAAAGAAAAAACTACAGGCATTCTTCATGTGATGTTGACTTACTATATTAAATTATATAAATATATACATTTTCTGCTTCTATATCTTCAATTTTGTGATCATTCTAAACGCTTTTTTAACAGACTGAATCACGCAGTGAAAGAAAGCACTCCAGATGCACGCGGATTAGTCTAATCTAACGTTACTAGATTTCACGGCAACTGTTTAGAGTGATTTGTTTGGTTTTGAGCAAAATACTGATAATGTCAAATCGCACATCGTTAAAACAACAATTACTATATTATCTCAGATGATATTGCACACCCTGCACCACTGTCTTTTGGCTCATTTGTGCAAAACCGTCAAAGCTTCATTTTCACAATGCAATGATGCAAGTATTTACCTACCTCTACATGCTTGCGAAGGGCGATGTCGAGATGTTATAAGTGCTAGTTCGGTCTCCGAGGCAAACACAGCTAACACTGCATAATAGAGCATGAATATGGCCAGGGGTTCACTTAATTCCTTCGAGTTCAACTTCAGTAGAGTACGACGGGGTCTGTTTTCAGCTGGGTCTGCACCATTAACGCCTGTCTTGTCCGTCTGCATCTTTCTTGTGATTTTAGCGCCAGTTTCTTCTTCTGCCCATTATTTGCTGCAGTTGTTTCCACGGAGCGATTTTTTTTTTTACTCAGTAACGAATGTGTTTTAAAATGTAGCGAAGTACAATACTTCACACAAAATATACTTAAGTAAAAGTAAAATTACAGATAAAAAAAGCTACTCAATTACAGTAACGCGAGTAAATGTAATTCGTTACTTTCCACCTCTGCCTCACGGTAAACCCGTGTCTTCTCTTTGACAGAGCTTCTGTCAGGTTCTGCTGGCAGCCCTCCTCCCTACTCCCAAGTAGTATCTGCCCCAGAGTCCAGTCGTATGTAGCACTGCCCCAAGCCTGGGCCAGTCCATATCAGTGTCTCCACATGTTACCTCCATTCGGGCAGGATGTGGCCTCCGTAGCACCCTTCTCCGGAAGGCTCGCTTCCCTGCCGTTACGGAAAGCTGTAACAACAAATAGGAAAGACCTGAAGCCGTCTTTCACTGAAGGTCGAAATCCCTTCCGATTTCCATGGGGAAAGGAACAGCGGCTTGGCTATCTCCAGCAGCGATGTACTCAGTGGTCCCGGTGGGCACCAAGGTTAGCGAATTTGCGCTGGGGCGGTAGGAAGGTTGCAACCTTTCAAATGGCATTTGTCTGTCACGCGCTTGCTTGTCAACATCTGCATGCCACAAGGTTGTGACGGGGTTCAGCTTGTGGCACTTTCCATAGGACCCCTATGTCGTCACGACATAACTCGTAGTGACCGACAGATAGGGAACGTCTAGGTTACGTACGTAACCCCCGTTCCCTGATGGAGTGAACGGAGATGTTATGTCCCCATGCCACAATCTTGAACCATCGCTGGTTGCCAGGGACTCGTCTCGGCTCCTCAGCGTAAAACCTAATCAGTGGACGCACCTGTCGCCCTTTTATACCCGTATGCACGGGGAGTGGCTCAGGTATGCAAAATCCACTAGCCAATTTCATTGGCGTTTTCTCTTTAGTCAGAGATGATCGGGGCTTCCAAGTAAATCCCCTATGTCGTCACGACATAACGTCTCTGTTCCCTCCATCAGGGAACGAGGGTTACGTACGTAACCTAGACGTTTGTTCGGATCATTTGACTTTTTTGTAAACAACTCTCACTATTCTAACTTTTCACTATGACTTTTGCCTCAGTAAACTACTAATTTGCTGCTTATTTATATTTGGTATGGGGTAGGATTAAGGGATCTAAAATACGGTAATGCAGAATAAAGCATTAATATGTGCTTTATAATTTCTAATAAACAGCCAATATTCTAGTAATATTCATGCTATTTAATAGTGATAATTTTTGATAATTGATAAAGTGTTACACAAATTCATGTCATAACCACTTTAAAATCACACATTGTAAAATGTATCCTATTTGAACAAACATGTGGCCTGTTTTTAAGCGAAGCTTACCAGTTGAAAACCTCTCTTTTAGAATATCCAAATTAACCAGATAAACTATTTATGATGTTGATTATATTAACAGGTGATCATAGCTAACTCATATGGCTTTTTTACTTTTACTTTAAAGCCAAAAGATATTACCCTGGCCTGGGGATCAAACCTGCAATGTTCCAGCTGTATTATCAGTGAGATGGGGTAGTGTATTTGGCATTCAGAATACTGTGACACAAACATGATCCATCAATAAAATACCCTCACTGTATGAAAGCGGATGTGATTTAGCGCTACGTCTCCCTACTCCCGCCATAATCGCTAGTTAATGCAATACAGGCCCAGCTTTTAAAAAGTGAAATGACCTCTATAAATCTGAACTGCAGCTTTGACCTCTTCCTCTCCATTTCTCTGTCTGTCACTTTCATTCTCATTGTACAACAGTGACTATTAAATCATGCCTATCAACTTCCAGTAACCTTTCTTTTGCATACCTGCTGTCATTTTTATTTTATTTTTTTTTACGGTTGAACCCTGGAACTTTTTTGTCATTCCCTTTGGCGATTCTTCAAAGCCCCAGGGGAAGTATTTTGTTTTCGGGCTTAAACGTGAATAGGGAATATCTGGGGTTAAATACAACTTGATGTCAATGGGAACAGCAATTGCAACCCCTTTTACTTCAGTAATATGTCATTTCCGAATGGAACCAAAATTCAACAAGTAAAGGGTGGGTATCATTTGAATTGAAAAACAGTAGGTGTTTTAAACCAGAATGGAGCCAGACCATTTGTGAGTTTGCTGAAACAATGACTAAATTGCTGTTTATCTATTGGTTAACATCCTCCAGTAGCCTGCAGGGCCTAAGTTATGTCAGCACACAAAGAAAGTAATTTCAGAGCAAGAGACAACTTAAATTTTAATGAAAGATTGCAAAGCCGGACATTTTTTGCAGTTTGAATGATTACAAAGGCAGTGATGCATCAATTTAAAGTGAGTTTTGTTTTTATTTCGACTTCAAGTTCCATCAACCTAATGCCAAATATGCTGTGAATGCCTTTTTTTCCTTGTGGTAGTAATCAGTACTCAAGTCGGAATATTCTTTAAACGAGATGTTGATGTGACACAATAGTTCAGTTCAGCCAGTCATGCCATGAGTCATTTACAAGGTTAACAACATGGCATTCGCAGACTACTGAACACATGTCATGTGAAACCATTAAGCGCATGATATATCACATACTCTCCAGACCAACCACTAATTGGCTGGTCCATTCGCCAGATGCATCAGATACAAGGTGTCTGAGAAGAAATTACATTTGTGCAGATTTTCTGTTAGAGGTCTAAATCTCACATTCACACCTTTGACTAGTCTGACAGTCATACAGTCTTTAGCTCTCAAGTGGCCTTTAGCAGCTCTAAAGAAAGCATGGCCATTATCAGGGCTGGACTGGTAATCTGGCATACGGGCATTTTCCCGGTGGGCCGACGCACTATCGGGCGGCAGCTCTGAATATATATATATATATAGTTTGAAGTGGTGGTGGGCCCCGCTGGACCAAAAAAATGCCAGGGCCGATTTTTGTCCCAGTCCGCCTGGCCATTATACATACATCCCATAAATACATATATTTGTCAAGAGGCATGTATGCCTTACAATGTTCAAGTATTAGCATAACTTATATCATATGGAACCTTAAAAAAAACTTTTCCATGAGGTCAGCACGGCCTAATTTAATTTACAATATTAGAAGTGGATGCTTGAACTTTTGAACGAGAATGAGTTAAACACAAATGGAGAACATGATAGAGACGCATTTCTCAAATGAGTTGAAAAAGCTTATCATGATGAAAGACATCCAGAGGAAAATTTCACTGCTCATAAGATGCTCACGGCTCTCGGATATTCATATAGTTTTCAACTTTATCTCAGATGAAGTTCTCAGTTAATTTAGGCACCAACTTTGTCTTCTAAAATTTCTTAGAAAATATTAAATGTGAAACAATTAGAGACCATTGTTGACTTTTATTGCTTTTCATGTTGTAGTCCAAAAAAAGGTCTTCATTTGATGTCACTTACTGGCTAGGAGAACAAAAAATAATGCATACAAAATGTATTTGCTATGGGTCCAGCATAGCTGTAACTGGGTCAAATTCACACTAGTACATGATAAATCACAGGTCAAAAGTTGCGGGTCATTTGTTGTTTGTGACAGAGCATGTGCGACAGACGGCGATGATGAAAGCATTTCACTTTATCATGTAGAGGATGTCATGCAATTTCAGGCTGACATTTGGATGTTAAATAGCATTTTATCTGCATTGAAGTTTAAAACGCATGATCTTTAACAGCATGGAACAGTAGTGTGCATAGCAGTCCGGCTTCACTCTTTCATTCCCTAAACACATCCGCCCACTTTATCAGCTGATGTCTGCATCCTGAAAAACTATCCTGCTCATCTAGCTGCCAAATCTGCAGGGATGATATGGACAGATATTAATTGCAACCCTGCCAAGGCAATCTTGCCCTATCTTCTCACCGGAGACGCCTTCATCACTGCGAGCTGACACAAATCACCTAGACTAGGCTCGGGGAGTACAAGACGGCATCTTCAGTCAAAGCAGACAGCCTTGTTTATGATCTCATATGTGTTGAGGTCAAAGATCAACCAACATGCCAGTCAAAATTATTGGAGATATAACAGCACGTTCACCACTGCAGAAAACTGTTCACCACTGCAGAAAACTTTTTTTTTTTTTTTTTTATCTCTGCCTGAGCAAAGGAAGATAGACAGTGGTGGAGGAATACTGTACGGTATCCAAAGAAGGGTTGAAGGGAATGACAGTGGGTTGCATACTAGCACTTTTAATGGTGCAGTTACTGTCAAACGCCATTACGGCAGCTACGACGACTTCTGGGACAACATCACAGAGAATAGAAGATTACCACAATACCTTATCATCAATCTGAAGAAAGATCGACAAACACAGCAGTCATTAGAGAACCACACTGTTTCTTGTTCCCTTTTCCAAGGACATTACTTTTTTCTCTCTCTGTTTTTCTTTTCCTTTTTCCATTCTCCTCATATCAAACTTACAACATTAACTCATTGTCCAAAAAAGTGGAAAAAAAGTGAGGCGTACTAAAAATATCTAAACATTCTTGAAAAAGATACATTTACTTGAGAAGCAAAATTACTTAAGATAATACAAAAATACCTTTACTAATAATAATAATTGCCAAAGGGGGGCAGTTAGAATATCATCAAAAAGTTTATTTATTTCACTAAAATTTTATTTATTTCAAAAAGTGAAAGGATACTGGCTAATGTTCAACCAGCAGAAAATTTGAATATTGTGAAAAGTCGAACGGCCACACTCTAATCCGCTAATTACTCAAAACATCTACCACAATACATGGGTAAGACTTATCATCAATCTGCACAAGGAGGGAAGAAAGTCACAAAAAAAATCGAGGCTGGCTGTTCAAAGCTCTGTGTCCACATTAATAGAGAGCGAAGGGAAGGAAAATATGTGGTAGAAAAAAGTCATTAGAGAACAAAAATGTGGGGGAGATTCACACTGTTTCTCAAGAAACCACTACGCACAGACGTTCAGCTGTCGCATTCCTTGTGTAAGGACAGATGTGTAAAGACAAAAAGACTCGGCTGAACTGATGAAAGTAAATTTTGCATTTGTGGAGGAAGAGAGGAGAGGCACATAATCCATTCTGACATTACTTTTTTCTCTCTCTGTTTCCAAGGCCAACCACAGCCGTTCTTTTCCTTTTTCTTTATGGAGATGCATTCTCCTCATATCAAACGTTTACAACATGGCCAGCAAACTGGCTCATGAAGAGGAAGATGTCCAAAAAAAGTGGAAAAAAGCTCTCATAACACCTGCAAAAGTTAAACTGTTCAGGCAAAAGGAGCCCAACTAGTACTAAAAAACATCTAATCCTTTCTTTGTACATTCTTGAAATTTGGGTTTTTCAAGTTATCACTTATAATCATCAAAATTAAAATAAATACATTTACTTGAGTATACATTATACAAGCTTTTTGAATGGAATTAAAATTACTTTTTGATGATAAATTATATAGTATATATATATATATATATATATTATATATAGATGTAAATATATCTATATAATAGTAAATATATCTGTAAATATATCTAGGTCCAAAAATGTTTAGATATTTGTAATGGAAAACAAGATGAAACTACTAAGAAAATTATATTTTTGTAGTGATAAAAGCATACTTTTACCCACAGTTTTGAAAAACATACCTATAAATACAATTTACTGCAGTTTACAGTTGAATTCAGGACAAGTGGCAAGAAAAAATACCAACAGCTTGTATTCCTTTTCACACAAATTATGATTATAGGGCAAATTAATGATTAATAAAAACTTATTTTGATGCAGTTCCTTGTACAATGTTATGTTATGACCCCAAATCACTTTTACCATAGTGTATGATTTGGAAACAAATACATGTTGATGTTTATATTATATAACCAGCTCTATACGTACGGCTTTTCTGAAGTAAACTTACTTGGTAGCTCACCTGATACAGCATTACACTTGCGATGCAAAGTCCTAGGTATGAGTCCAGTGAAATACAAGTCACAATCAGTCAAGCTAAATTGGCACAGCTGCTTCAGTAAAATGTTTACTTTCTTTCTTTTTTTTAATTCTCACATATGCTTTTGTTAACACATCGGTTTAGGGTAGGCTTTAGTGTAGGTGGTACACAATTTTCAAATGTGATAGAGAATTAACCTTTTAGCACCACTTATCAGACATTTCACTTTAAAAGTGTCGTGAAACATGGAAGAAGTAACATAATATAATTTTGCAGAAATGTCAACACAGACCTGGCTTGCAAGCTCCACATATATTCCATGCGTTCAGCAGGGTGATTCAAATGGAAGAAGGGAATGTTGCAAAGTGAGCGTGGGAGTTGTTTTATCTCAGTGATTGAGTGGCAGAAGTGTGGGACATTAGGTCCTCAAATTATGCTATTTTCATGACAGGCTGGGCCATTTATGGGCAAATCTAGCAAACAGACTGACTGGTATCCAAGGTAACATTTAGATACCCTGTATACATGTACGGATCAGAGGGCTATGATACCTGTATGCATCAAACTGTAATTTTACAAAGGCTTAAGACTCAATGATGGGGTCTTTCACATCCTGTTATGCATAAAGACTGATGGCGCAATCAGGTTCGAATGGCACCAACGTGAGAGAGAAGGGAAGTAATCACGAATGCTGGTACAGCAATTTGTCCAAGGGCTCTGCCTGCTAAATTAAATGAATGAGGGGATGGGCTTCCTCTAGTCAATAAATAAGCCCACTGAAAATACATGATGTATACCTCATGTCTCCCCGACGACCGAATCATTTAAGGGATTAAATACAATTGTTTAAATAAATTATTATTATTGCAATTGTTTATTATTATTAATATTATTATTATTGTTTGTTTGCTTATTGTAGGTTTCGGTTTCAAACACATCCATTCAACATTGTACTTGTACTTATACAAATCTCTCTATTGGTTTTTAATAATAACTAATGTTTAATTGTGGTACACAGAACTGTCATGGTTGTAATAAAATTTATTATATTGCACTCCCATAATATAATATAATATATTTCTGCCAAAAAATATATATTTTATAGTAGTTACAATGATTGATTGATTGAATGATTGTATTATTATTATTTTTTTTACTATTATTTTATTATTATGTTATTTTTTATTACTATTTTTTTATTTACTTGTTTTGGTCACACTTTAGTTTAAGGTCCAGTTCAGGCTATTAAGAAACAATTAATTATGACTTTTGACTCAATAAACATTTAATGTGCTGATTATTAATAGTTCATAAGGTAGTTAAGTTTAGGTATTGGGTAGGATTATTGATGTATAATATGTTCATGCAGAATATGTGCTTGTAAGTACTATTAAACAGCCAATAAGCTAATACTAGGCATGCTAATAAGCAACTAGCTAATCGTGAGAAATAGTACTATACTAAAGTGTTACTATTTATTTTTATTTTATCTTTTGTATATAATTTTGTGTACAACTTATATGAGTCTCGCAATTGTGGTTTCTGCATGGACTGTTCAAATAGTTAATGAACATGCTGTCTTGTGTGATGTCCCATGTTTCTGAGAATTGGTCAGTAAACAAGTGTAGTTCCCTCCAAATTGTGGAGTGTTTGGTTTTTGCAAGGTCCCATATGCAATAAAAATGTAAGTGCATAATTGAAGAGAGTGAATCAATTATGTAGTAGCGCCAATACAACCTCTAACAAACTTTAGTCGCATCGGCAAGACAAATGGTCATAAAATAGAACCATTTAGTCACAGTCTGGATTCCTAGTACGTGTGTGGTTGGTATTTAACACACTCTTCCCAGTCTAAACGGCATGAAGCTATTGCCATCTGCCACTTAGGACAGGTTGAAGAGTATGCGGTAACTGCTGTTGTCAAAATCTAACTGCCAAATTTACGTTTGTGTCGCCTGCTTTCTGCTCTTTATACAAACCTTTTATCATCTCTCCATGGTTACTCCACTTTTCAGTTTGTTTTTTCCAGTGAGTTTATCCTCCGTCATACAGGTTTTTTATAGCTGTCTCCATCCTTACATCTTTCGCTCTCTAAAGTCTCATTTTATGTCTCTCTCTCTCTCTGTCTACTCTCAGCTCTTTCTCGGTCGCAGTAAAACCTTTCAGTCCTCACTTATCTTTGCCCTTCACTTTTGCCTTCATGAACTTCTTACACCGAGACGTTTTCCTCAAAAGCACCCTGCTAAAGCATTATCATGTCTCATGTTTACTTTGTGTCAAATTTGGAAACCATTCAAGCCCTTCAGCAAGACGCAAGTAAGAGACATCAAATACATCAATAATACTACCTACTAAGTATTTGGTTTCTAACCTGAGGATATGTGTGTGTGGGGGGGGGGGGGGATGTTTTTGTTTTGACAGTGATCCCTCTTTTCGATGCTTATACTTATAAATATAATCTCTGTAAACTATTTGTGGATACACATTTATTATAAATAAATCTAAGTAGGAGAGAAGTACAGATTTTATATAGATTTTTTAACGGCTCAAGTTATTCTCTTTTTTCTTTACTTCCTCGTTTTCTTTCTGCCATTCTAGGGTATATAAAGTGCAGGAATCCAGAAGGAAACGAGCAGGGCATAAGCTCATTTATAATGTTGCTGCGATGGAAGCAAAAAATGCCACCTAAGCACCAGCACTCCAGTGATTAAGGTGATATTGATGGCTGAATTAATTCCTGATTGCCCAGCATGAGGCAGTCTCTGGATTTGGGGCTTATAAACGCAGGCAATTCATTTTAAAGATTTTTTTTCTCCGTCCTCTCCAACCATTTCAAGTTTCAATTCAAATTTCCCTTTTTTCGTCACTCTTCCATGAACAGGTAATTGTCTTTAGCATGTGGAAAGGCAACTAATTTTAAGAATTCACATTTTATTGATTTCAAGGTCACCTGTCAGAATGCATGACAACTGCCATTATTGTCTGGCATAGAAAGAAGCAGAGGCAATACAAAAGTCATTTTTGGGTAGCAGAGATCAAAGTTGGCCATTCCTGTACAATGGTAATTGAAAAACAGGCCACATTGTAGCTGTAAGTCTGCTGTTAATGCCGGAGAGCAAGAGTGTCAGTTGGCATCAGTCAAAGACTGTCAGGCGGCTGATGCAAACGCGAAGTATCACATTGTTTGCTGCTATAACTGACAGCTCATAAAGCAATGTCAGGGCCCCTGAGGACTGCAGCTCAACATGATGCAACGCTCCCTGGTGGCCAACAGTGCAAGAGTAAGATGGCCAGAGAAAGGTATAGACCCATACATATATACACCTTTGCCATATACAGTATTTGAATTGCGGCGGAAACATTGGTGTTCTTTGCAACTTATTCTAGCCAATAACTATGGAAGACTTAGAGTATAATAAATAGATTGTTTACTTTTGTATGTGTAACTTTATATCATACAATTTGTTACTTTACATCTCACAGTGCGACTTTATGTCTCCCAACTGGCGTTGCTTCTTGCAATTGCATGTTGCAATCTTAATATGTGGCAATATCTCACAACTGTAACTTTGTTTCTTGTAATTGCATTATTACATCTCACAAAGTGACTTTTTATCTTCCAATTGTGACTTTAGATCTCACAATGTGAATTTACATCTTGCAAATACAACTTTAAATTAAATGTCCCACTTGTGACTTTATTTATTGTAATTATGACTTAATTGTCAAAAGATTAATTGTAATTAATCGCATCCAAAAGTGTTTTTTTTACAGAACATATATGAGTGTACTGTTTATATTTTTTATGCATATATAAATACACACACACATGCATGTTTAAGAAAAAAAGTTTATACATGTCTATTAAATGTTAAATACCTAATAAATATGTGAACCCTAAAAATACTGCAACATTTTTGGCTGTCCCAGACGAAACACTGGTATCGCGAAACAATCGTGGCAAATCAGAAATTGCCGTAATTGTTTCACGATGCCAGTCTTTCGTCTGGGACAGCCAAAAATTGTGCAGTGTGTCTCGGGCTTTAAATACGTAATAAATATACACTAAACATAAATATACACAGTACGCACACATATATTATGTGAACAAAACTTTTATTTTGGATGTGATTAATCACAATTAATCATTTGACAACACCAAAATAAAGAAACAAACATATAGTGGGGAAAAAAAAATATATATTTGATCCCCTGCCAATTTTTTAAGTTTGCCCACTGACAAAGAAATGATCAGTCTATAATTGTAATGGTAGGTTTATTTGAATCGTGAGAGACATAATAACAAAAAATCCAGAAAAAAGTTATAAATCGATTTTCATTTTAATGAGTGAAATAAGTATTTAATCCCCTATCAATCAGCAAGATCTCTGGCTCCCAGGTGCCTTTTATGTAGATAAGGAGCTGAGAGTAGGAGCACTCTCTTAAAGGGAGGGCTCCTCATCTCAGCTTGTTACCTGCATAAAAGACATCTGTCCACAGAAGCAATCAATCAATCTAATTCCAAACTCCCCACCATGGCCAAGACCAAAGAGCTGTCCAAGGATGTCAGGGACAAGATTGTAGACCTACACAAGGCTGGAATGGGCTACAAGACCATCGCCAAGCAACGTGGTGAGAAGGTTACAACAGTTGGTACGATTATTCGCAAATGGAAGAAACACAAAATAACTGTCAATCTCCCTCGGACTGGGGCTCCATGCAAGATCTCACCTCGTGGAGTTTCAATGGTAATGAGAACGGTGAGGAATCAGGTGGATTGGTATTCCAGCATGACAATGACGCAAAACACACGGCCAAGGCAACAAATGAGTGGTTCAAAAGAAGCACTTCAAGGTCCTGAAGTGGCTTAATGGCCAGTCTCCAGACTTTAATCCCATAGAAAATTTGTGGAGGGAGCTGAATGTTCGAATCCTTAATGATTTGGAGAGGATCTGCAAAGAGGAGTGGGACAAAATCCCTCCTGAGATGTGTGCAAACCTGGTGACCAACTACAAGAAACATCAGACCTCTGTGATTGCGAACAAGGGTTTTGCCACCAAATACTAGGTAATGTTTTGCGAAGGGGTCAAATACTTATTTCACTCATTAAAATGTAAATCAATGTATAACTTTTTTTTTTATTCGTTTTTATGGATTTTTTTCTCACTGTTCAAATAAACCTACTATTAAAATTATACACTGATAATTTCTTTGTCAGTGGGCAAACGTACAAAATTAGCAGGGGATCATATAATCTTTTTCCCCCTACTGTACATGTAGTGACAAATAGTCTGGCATAACCTGCCGTATAGTGATTTGTTGTTCTTCAAAACTATTCGTTGTATCAACATAGTACCATCTTAACGTTTTCAGGAAGTTGAAAGAGGATTGAAACTTGTGATTCAGCCAGCTCTTGCTATCTCTGTGTGAAATATATATCAGACAGTCAGTGAAGGGGCTGTGGTAGTCCACAGGCCATCTGAAGCTTACAATAACTCATACAGGTGCACAGCCCAGGGTGCACACAAGATTGAGGGCAATCGTCAGATAAATAAAAGCAGACCGTACTTGTGATGCTCTTTGATGGCTATTTGATGCCTGTCATAAGAGAGTGAGAATTGTCCCTCAGCTAGGCCATTCAACAGGTGTGTAAATTGCCTTGTGTCCCGAGAGAGCATACTGGATCTGATTGCTCCGTCAGTGTACATAATTGAAGGCTTTTGCTACCATGTGCTAGGTGCCACATAACAAGGAATTGAGGCAATGGTGGGTAATGAATACACTTCAAGGGTCCACGCAGACAGCTTGCTTCTCTCTCGCTCATCACGGAGCTTGTTGAGGTCTATGATGCACCTGATTCCAATTTATCTGATTTTCCAGACCACAGGACGCAAACCAAAATTGATGACTGAATTTGCAATAAGACTTCCGTTTCAGTTGTTGCAAGTACATGAGTAGATGTTTCACTGCTTCAAAGACCAGTTTAGACCAGCAAAAATATTCCAAGGTCCAAAAATACTGTTAACATTTACAGTATCGCGATAATATGATAAGAAATTATTTAAATGGCATGGCCAATAATGGCAAATATTTGTCTATGATAAAAAAAAATCTATTTTGAAACACTAGTCTAAAATTCTTACTAATGCACTCTTATCATTCATGTTATCCATTTTCAAGAAAGGTTTCAGTAAAATAAAATACAGGTTGAACTGAATTTTACAACCTTAACTAAACTCATTTATCGTATTACTAAAAAAATAAAACAAACAAAAAATCTAAATATCTGATATTTTAAGCGAGCTGTTGATTTTGACACAGTCATGAGGATCTGCAGGGTACCTCTCAATTTTCTGATTTATTTTATTTCCATGTTTTTTAATTATTAGTTGCACAATGTGATTTTGTTGGACTCATGTTGATTCCAATGTTGATTTTGTTGCTTTTTTTACATTCATATGTTTTTTTTTATATAAGCATCAAATCCGTTTTGTTAAAATACAATATTCTTAACTACAAAACCAGGTTTTATTTTTCAACATTTTCCTCATTATAATATCATTAAAGATGTATCATACTGACATTTTTTACTTATCCCCCCGGAAACATCAAACCAAATTTTAATTCAGGAAAGCAGAGGTGTTTTGATTAATGTTTAATTTATCCTCTGAATTAAACACTTAAAAATGAAAGGTACTTCTTCTAATTGATTTAATTATTTATTGATTTATTGATGGAAAGTTGGATGTTAGGTGCATATTTTGGCTCTCTCGTCACATCTGCTATGCAAACAAAAAGTGCAGCTACTGATCTTGACTTGTTTTTAACTTATCTTGCTTTGTTTGATGTATTTACCCATGTTTCTTTATCAAATTCATGTATAAATAATGTAAAACAGTTATTTCTACAGACAGCCATGCTGATATTACGCAGCATAAATGTCACAGCACAGCAAAATCTTGACTAGTTGTCATATTTCTACAATTTTGCAAAATGTTCCACCACACTGCCCTGGTTAGTGCTGGTCTAGCCGAAGTACTACAACAGCTACACAAGATGACAAAGACATTTATAATAATTCTAGTGGGGAAAACTACACATTATATTTATTTCAGCATTCAGCATTTATGCACTCCAACTTCTCTGCATTTCTAATTTTCCTGATGAAAAATTATCATAGGGCCAAATTGCTGTTATTTGATATCTTCAGTACAAAAGATTTCTCAGATCTTTTACATCAACTGTTCATAGCTTGTGCTACTGAACTCCACAAATGCTATGTAACAATTCCTACCTTGCATGACAGATTTTGAACTCAGATTTGCAAGGCACAAATCTGGCAAAGCTGCACTGTGGATCGATGTCTCTCTATTCCCTTCTCGTTCTTGCTTCTGCCCTTTTGGACCCCAAGGATAGCCAAAGCCTCTTGTAAAACATATAGAAAGAGCGGCTTGGAATGCAGGTTGCATATGGAGAAAAAGAAAGTGAATACAGTTGGCGAACTGAACAAATGACCTACAACCTTGCAGCTTAAATATACGCTTTGAGAATGTTTTCAAGCTGCATTCTAAGTAATTTATAGCAAACAGAGAAAAGAAAACCTCTTTTGAGTCTTATCTGTTACTGTGGCATTGTAAAGAAGCCCTTTTCTCACATGTCTTTGATCTTGAAACCTCTTGAAAAGGCCTTGAACATATCTAAAGTTCAGTAGTTGTGGTAATGATTAAAATACAACACAATATCTAAAAGCATCTCACCAAGTAGTTGGGCTGCGAGAATGAAACCAAGAGGGAAAGAGAAAATAGGCTTTTTGTTCTTCTAAGACAACTTTGAAGAACTCATGTATGTCTGGAATCCTCATGATGACTTTAAGGAGGTCATATTGTGAAACACAGGGTTTTCCTTGATCTGTTAAAAATGTCACCACTTAAGGTCTGCAACAGACTTCAGAAATTAAATCGGACCACTACTGAGAAATTGTACGAAATCCATAATATGAACATTGGATGTAACTATCACTTACAACCAAATTTCACAGTGCAAATTTCACAGATTATCAGAATGATTTCTGAAGGATCGTGTGACTTGAGTAATGATGCAAAAAATTCAGCTTTGAAATCACAATAAATTACATTTTACAATATATTCAAATGGAAAACAGTTATTTTAAATAGTGAAAATATTTCAAAATTGTTATGTTTTGCTGTACTTTGGATCAAATAAATGCAGGTTCTCTATCATAGGTAACTCAACGCTGCGTTTGACGCTTTGGGAACGCCCTCTGCGTGACCAATGTCTGAAGCCTCTATAGAATCACGCCAATTCATTGGCTGGTGGCGCGACGCCGCCTCTGACGCAATGACGTCGTCAGCTCATACTGGCGAACGCGCCACCCACTCCTCAGATTTCTCTGCCTTCACGAAGCGGTCACACTGCCCTTCGTTGTTGCAATTTTCTGGCCCTATAACTGCATATTTCGGACGCGATTCATCCATTTGCACTTCGGCGACTGCCTACAGTGGAACTTTGTTCTCCTCGCGGTGAAGTGCCATGGAATATCGCCGTTGTCAACCGCCGTGCGCGCGTTTCATCGCTCGCTATGACCCGCACAGATAAGTAAAATTATATGTTTGGGGTTATGCATGCGGTTTATGGGATTTGAATGTAATTTTGTGAGAATCTCCGTCTCATAACCCTCCGCTCTCGGCTTGAGGTGTGTGAAAAGGAGTCATCCATTTTCTTTCCCCGTCGCGCTCCGGAGGCTCCGCGGCTTCGCGTGAATCCGCGGCCTCTCGTGAATCCGCGACCTGGGGTTCGGATGTTTAGCTCGAGGAGACGGAGAGTGAGCAGACAGGCCTCGCCTTTCTCTCCCTCCCTCACCAGAGCATGTGCGCGCGAATTCACCGGTTGAATTCACGCAGGATTATATGTTTCCTAGCCCGAGGGCACGTGATACCGTTCCCTTCGGGATAGATGATGTTCTGCTAACTGCGGCCTCCGACTCCGAGGATTTCGGGCCTAGTTTAGCAGATGCGCTACCGCTTAGCGGTCAGGAGGCGCGGCCTTCACCGGCCTATTCTGAGCTTGTGGACGTGCTTTCGCGCGCCACTGAGAAGCTCGCGCTGGATTGGACCCGACGAGCCCCGCGAGTCTCGCTCTTCGAAACTCGACGAGCGGTTTCTTAGCGGTGTAAATTCCAAAATGAGTGGAGGAAGCTGCCGTTTTTTGGTGATCTGCATCAGGAGATCTCCAGATCCTGGAAACAGCCTTTTTCTTCCCACCTTACTAACGCGGCGGCCGATGACTTTACCAACCTCGTGGGTTCGGTGGAGCGGGGCTATACCGCCATGCCGTGCGCGCAATTCATCGCTCGCTATGACCCGCACAGATAAGTACAATTATATGTTTGGGGTTTACGCATGCGGTTTATGGGATTGAATGTAATTTTGTGAGAATCTCCGTCTCATAACCCTCCGCTCTCGGCTTGAGGTGTGTGAAAAGGAGTCATCCATTTTCTTTCACCGTCGCGCTCCGGAGGCCTGCGCGGCGTTGCGTGAATCCGCGGCCTCTCGTTAATCCGCGACCTGGGGTTCGGATGTTTAGCTCGAGGAGACGGAGAGTGAGCAGACAGGCCTCGCCTTTCTCTCCCTCCTCACCAGAGCTGTGCGCACGAATTCACCGGTTGAATTCACGCAGGATTATATGTTTCCTAGCCCGAGGGCACGTGATACCGTTCCCTTCGGGATAGATGATGTTCTGCTAACTGCGGCCTCCGACTCCGAGGATTTCGGGCCTAGTTTAGCAGATGCGCTACCGCTTAGCGGTCAGGAGGCGCGGCCTTCACCGGCCTATTCTGAGCTTGTGGACGTGCTTTCGCGCGCCACTGAGAAGCTTGCGCTGGATTGGACCCGACGAGCCCCGCGAGTCTCGCTCTTCGAAACTCGACGAGCGGTTTCTTAGCGGTGTAAATTCCAAAATGAGTGGAGGAAGCTGCCGTTTTTCGGTGATCTGCATCAGGAGATCTCCAGATCCTGGAAACAGCCTTTTTCTTCCCACCTTACTAACGCGGCGGCCGCTGACTTCACCAACCTCGTGGGTTCGGTGGAGCAGGGCTATACCGCCATGCCGTGCGCGCGATTCATCGCTCGCTATGACCCGCACAGATAAGTAAAATTATATGTTTGGGGTTTACGCATGCGGTTTATGGGATTGAATGTAATTTTGTGAGAATCTCCGTCTCATAACCCTCCGCTCTCGGCTTGAGGTGTGTGAAAAGGAGTCATCCATTTTCTTTCACCGTCGCGCTCCGGAGGCCTCCGCGGCTTCGCGTGAATCCGCGGCCTCTCGTTAATCCGCGACCTGGGGTTCGGATGTTTAGCGAATCGACGAGAGAGAGTGAGGAGAGAGCCCTTCCCTCTTCTCCCTCCCTCCCTCACCAGAGCATGTGCGCGCGAATTCACCGGTTGAATTCACGCAGGATTATCTGTTTCCTAGCAGAGCCACTGACTTAGCTCTCAGAGCCACTAAGCACACCGCACGCGCCGTGAGGCGCCCTATGGCGCCAGCGCCCACGCAGACGGGTTGACATGAAGCGGCCCTATAGGCCTGCCGCTTCGGCCAATCCGGGTCGTTCCTGACCTTTGGGTCGGAACGAGGAGAGCCGCTTCACCGCTACGAGGCGAGGTCAGACCGCAAAAGCGTTTCTGCCCACTTCAAACGTGCTCTCCTCACTCAACACTGTCACAGCCACCCCTCGAGGCCTGGCGTGCAGAACGAGTTTATCCTCATTTATTCAACCGGGGTTCAACTGATGGTAGTAAACAGCGCCTCCAAGGTTTCTGTTCTACAGCTATAGCTTTCCTCCCTCCTACAGAAAGGAGCGATAGAGGAAATACCGCAGTCGGACATCGAACGAGGGTTCTTCAGCCGAAGGGGGACGGCGGCCTGAGACCCATTCTGGATCTACGGCGTTTTAATTTTTCCCTCTACAAAGGGAAGTTCAAGATGCTGACGATAAAAACCATCATGTCTCAGGTCCAAGAAGGAGACTGGTTTGTCACTATCGACCTAAAGGATGCGTATTTTCACATCAAGGTCGTTCAGAGACACAGGAGGTTCCTTCGGTTTGCCTTTGGAGGGAAGGCTTACCAATACAAGGTCCTGCCCTTCGGCCTGGCCTTGACACCGAGAACGTTTACGAAATGCATGGATGCTGCTCTGGCCCCTTTGAGGCTCCAGGGCATTCGTGTATTGAACTATCTGGACGACTGGCTCATTCTGGCTCACTCCAGGGAGCTAGTAAGTCATCACAGGGATACCGTTCTCCGCCACATCCATTCTCTTGGCCTCAGGATGAACGCCAAGAAGAGTGTGCTCCTCCCATCTCAGCGAACCGTGTTTCTAGGGGTTCGTTTGGATTTCCGTTCAGATTGCAGGCCCGTTTGGCTCCTGCCCGGATACCCGATTTTACAGCATGTCTGGCCCGCTTCAAGGCTAGGCCACCATGTCTCTGTGGGAACCTGCCGCAGGCTTTTAGGCCTCATGGCAGCGGCCTCCCTGTGTTTGCCCCTAGGGTTGCTTCACATGAGGCCGTTTCTCTGGTGGATGAAGGAGCTGAGGTTACACCCCATTGTACCAGCCACTCGCCTTTATCAGGGTGTCGCGCAGTTGCCTTCGACCCCTTTTACTATGGAGAGACCCCGCTTTTCTCCGGAGCGGTGTGAGAGTGGGTGTGATTGACCGTCGCCATATGATTACGAGGACGCATATATGACAGGCTGGGGCGCGGTCTTCGAGGGAAGACCGACCGCGCGCGGGGGAATGGACGGAAGAGTTCCTCTCTTGGCATATAAACTGCCTGGAACTCAGGGCTGTCTTCCTGGCTTTGATGTATTTTCTCCCCGTTCTCGGGGGGCATCATATAATAGTCAGAACGGACAATATGGCGGTTGTGTCCCACATAAACCGTCAGGGAGGTTTACGGTCGCGCACCTAGACAGGCTTGCGCGCCGTCTTCTCCTTTGGTCCAGGACAAGTTCCTTTCGTTGAGGGCGGTTCACGTTCCGGGAATACTGAACCTTGCGGCCGACTTTCTGTCCAGGCAGAAGCTAGGCCGGGGGGAATGGAGGTTTGAACCGTCAGACGGTTATCCCAGATCTGGGATCTGTTTGGCAAAGCGGAGGTGGACCTCTTTGCTTCGCAGGAGTCATCCCAGTGCCCGCTCTGGTTCTCCCTGAGTTTCCCGACGTCTCGGGGCATAGATGCGTTCGCCCACCCGTGGCCGAATGTCATGCTGTACGCGTTTCCGCCAATAGCTGATTCCGACAGTACTATGCAGAGTAAAGGTGAGCAGTGCCCGTCTCCTTCTCATAGCCCCATTCTGGGCCCTCCCAAGACTTGGTTCTCGGAGTTAACTCCCCTCGTGTATCGGTCTCCGTGGGGAGATTCCGATCAGACGGGACTTGTTGTCCCAGCTTCAGGGCAAGATCTGGCATCCTCAACCAGAGCTCTGGAAGTTGTGGGTATGGCCCATACAGGGCCAAGGGCTGTGACGAATGATTTGCCTGTTGAAGTCCAGGAAACCATAGCCAGTGCCAGAGCCCCTGCTACTAGGAAGCTGTACTCTTCCAAGTGGGGCGTCTTTGAATCCTGGTGTTTGGCTCGTGCGATTGACCAGTTAACTGCCCTGTTGGTCCAGTGCTGGAATTTTGCAAAGAGAGAGACTGACAGCGGGGGCAGCTGCTACCACCCTTAGGGTTTACGTAGCGGCCATTGCAGCCCGGAGAGAGCTCGATGAGATCCCCCTGGGGAGACATCGGATGGTCTCCGCCTTTATGCGCGGGGTCAGACGGCTTAGGCCGGTTCGCCCCACGGCAGTTCCTTCTTGGGACTTGTCAGTCGTCCTCGAAGGTTTAGTGATGGCCCTTTTGAGCCCTTGGAGTCAGCTTCGGATCGGACTCTGACTCTTAAGGGGACTCTTTTGTTGGCGCTTACGTCACTAAAAAGAGTTGGAGATGTGCAGGCCTTCTCTGTTAGTGAGACGTGTATGGACTTTGCCCCGGGTCTAGTTAAAGTGACCCTGCGGCCGAGGCCGGGTTACATTCCCAAGGTTTGTCCACATCGTTTCGATCTCAGGTGGTCACGCTTCACTCTTTCCATCCTCCTCCCTTTGCCTCAAGTGAGGACGAGAGACTCCACATGCTCTGCCAGGTTAGGGCATTGAAGCTGTATGTGGATCGCTCCAAGGATTGGAGGAAATCCCCCCAGTTGTTAGTCTGTTTTGGTGCTGGCCGTCGTGGGCTTGCCACATCGAGACAGAGAATTTCTCACTGGGGTGAGAGACGCCATTTCGCTGGCTTATGAGGCGCGGAACCTCCCTTCACCTCTTAGTCTCCGGGCGCATTCTACTAGGGGCGTAGCCTCCTCTCAAGCTCTTTTCAGAGGGGTACCCCTAGAGGATATTTGTGTTGCGGCAGGATGGTCCTCCCGCACACCTTTGTCAGGTTCTACAACCTTGACGTTGATACGGCTCCAGGTTCTCAGATCTTGTCTGTTTGAACCGACCGTAGGTTGTTGGTTCGTTATTGAACCAGATTGGCAGCGTTTTCAGCTTGGCGTGTTTGGTATATCGTTCCCAAAGCGTCAAACGCAGCGTTGAGTTACCTATGATAGAGAACGTCTCGGGTTACTCGCGTAACCCTTGCTCTCTTAATAGGGAATGAGACGCTGCGTATGCTGCCAAGCTCCTCACGCTGCCGACAGGGTTCTTTTCGGCAGAGAAATCTGAGGAGTGGGTGGCGTGTTCGCCAGTATGAGCTGACGATGTTATTGCGTCAGAGGCGGCGTCGCGCCACCAGCCAATGAATTGGCGTGATTCTATAGAGGCTTCAGACATTGGTCACGCAGAGGGCGTTCCCAAAGCGTCAAACGCAGCGTCTCGTTCCCTATTAAGAGAACAAGGGTTACGCGAGTAACCCGAGACGTTTTCTGAGCAGAAGAGACTCCTTTAAAAAACACTGGTAGTGTATAGGAAACTTGAATTTATTTGTTTTCTAGCTTTTAATTGACATTGAAATCAGATACACTGCTGGACAAAAACCAATAATAATGATTTGTTTATATACTACAAACACTTTTGTATCACATAATAAGGCAGTATAGTTTCAATACTGTAATTAATGCTATGTCAATTAGCACTGCATTGTTCATATACTTTATTTATTGCCTGGAGATGACTTGAAAAACACAAATAAATAATATATTGTCGCAATCGCAATTCCAAACTCATCTGTTTTTTTTCTGTGAAAACAGCTGTTTTCATACAGTGATAGCTGGACATTTGTCCATATTAGGAATTTCCTGGTATGACTTTCTGCGCGAGATATCCCTCTGGTGTCGAGTATGAATGAACACACACTGCATGTAATGAGTATTTAGCGCTCCGTGATGTTCATCTCGCCTTATTCTGGGTCCGAATATAACATCAGGTCATGCAGAGACAATCATGTCTCTTTGAATTGAAATCTATATTTATTCACACTGGCTCTTGAGAACCTTTATGCAAACACACTTGCCCGAAAAAGTGCGGGGGGCGAATTTAAGGATATTAAAAGTGGGGGGGACACGTCCCTGCATAATCTACGCCCTCCTCCAGTTGATATCATAAGATTTGTAAAGATCTATTGGGGCAGTCATGTCCTAATGGATAGAGAGTCGGACTTGTAACCCAAAGGTTGCCGGTTCGAGTCTCAGGTCCGGCAGGGATTGTAGGTGGGGGGAGTGAATGTCCAGTGCTCTCTACACCCTCAATACCAGGACTGAGGTGAGACCCTTGAGCAAGGCACCAAAACCCCAACTGCTCCCCGGGTGCCACAGAATAAATCACTGCTCAAGGTGTTTCACAGTGGTTGTGTGTGTTCGTTCACTACTCACTGCTGTGTGTGTGTACTTGGATGGGTTAAATGCAGAGCACAAATTCCGAGTATGGGTCACCATACCTGGCCACACGTCATGTCCTATCCTTTCCTTAAATGTTTTGCTGCTCCTATCAGGAGTAAAATCCTGCAGCTCTGTATAGCGTTCAAAATGTTTGCGACGAAAGGGTGAAATTTATTTTTGGGCAGCCCATGATCAGTTCATGTTTATGCAACAGTTTATGCAGCACATATAAGTGAGGAGTGTTTTTAGAGCCGCTCTCAATGTAATGAAATATAATTGAAGGATGGGGCAGCAACAATTGTAGTAGAACTGACAGCAAAACCGACAACTCATTTCTAATATGACAAGGTTAGCCAATCATGACAGGGGTCATTTACAGTTAACTTGCATTATAAATGGACTAATGACCTTAGTTTATGACCCCCTCCAATAATGCCACATAGTAGTATTTTAGTATTGTATTTTAAGCTTCTAGCAGAAAGTAATATTATGTCTAAAATACTTTAAGACAACATAGAATGAATTGCAATGGCATTCTCCAGAATCTTAAATACCTAGTGAGTCATGTCTATTTCAAGTAAGTAAACAATTATTCAGGTCAAAAAAATTAATAAAATGTGTTTATTATTGGCCCATAAAATGTATTAAACTAGTGGAAGTCTAACAGTACATGGTGATGTAACATTTTACTTGCCTTTGATCTTAATTAAAATGTCACCCAGCTAAATGTTTAAACTCTGTACTCAACTTGATCTCTGTAAACTACAATTAATTTTTAATGTCCAATAAATGCTTAGGAAACCACATGGCTGCCTTTATTCTTTAAATGTTTCTCCATCTGTTCAGGATGATGAGGAAATATTCTGCTGGTTCATAGCATGTTCTTTTAAATTAATTCTGAAAGCTAAATCTCAATTTAATATAAAAATGGGCATCAGAATGGTCTACAGATGTTACATTAATGCAAAAATGTGTAGCGTTTAAAATATGATTTTGTAACTGATGTCAAATTATATAATTTGTCTGGGTTGAGAATTATCTAAGATAACCTCTAGTCAAAAATGGAAATCAGTAGAAAACTCATTTAAAATTAAAAAAAGTTCATTAAAGTTTTAAATATTGAATGTTTATAAAAGTTATACTAAGCATGCTGTAAACAGAGAGTGCATTCTCTGACATGGGCTAATGAGCACATGAATATGAAAATAAATGGATGCTAATTATTTGTTAACAACAAAAACTTCCTGGCAGTAATGCTGAGGAGGTTTACGGTAGTTCCATATATACTAATTTCTGCCAAAAATAAAGAAACTCATCATAGTGTTCTTGTTTTTTCTGTTTAATATGACTAGATATTGTTGGGTTGCTGTGCAGAGAATGAGCAAAAATATTGCTTGCAAAGTTTATTTTTAGCTTGCATCTCCATCACAAAGACAATTTTAATTTTGTTTTCGATAATGATATAAACTACCAAGCTTTAAAACATTCTGTGGTATTTCTAGACTATTGTATATTCTCTGCTGGAGTTCAGTACGAATTCAGAAACCTCCAGATTTCTGTTTCTGAAGCAACACACAACAAGAATGGTGTGTTTGCTCTAGGAGTGGTGTTTTATGATGATACTGTGCTCATGGACTTGCATTTACTAAAATACTTTAACCTTTTACATTCATTTAGCAGATGCTTTTATTCAAATCACGTTTTTATGCAATCACTTCAAAATTATAACACAACACTGTAACTGTAACGGAATCATAGCAAAAATAAAGCGTAATCTCCAATAAAAAGTAATCTGACACTGCCCAGTAACAGCTGTTGATGAAATTAAACATGTGAACATATAACCCAAGGGCAATGAAAGCAACATATGCTTATGCCAATCAATCCCAAAATACAAATGACAGAATTTACATTGCAGCTAATGTTTAGATAGAATAACCATTGCAACATGTTCAGGTTTTTGAGTAGATCGGTTAAGTAAATGTTTAAATTACTCAATCATAAAGACAATCATTTGTTTAATTGCTGTAGTTGACTGAATCGATTAATACATAATTAAATGACTCTGCCATAGAAACAATCATGGTTGAGTTAAGAGATGTAATGACTCATTCATAAGTAGTCGTTTATGTCTATACTGAATGAAACATGGTTTTGAATGAATACTTGAGTGAATGATTCAATGATTCACTCACTCGTGAAAACAGTCACTTGTCCCATCTACCTGTCTAAAGATGTAACTTTCAGAGACAGTCACTGTCTCTGAAAGTTACATCTTTAGACAGGTAGATGGGACAAGTGACTGTTTTCACAGTCACTTCTTCAGTAATGCACGGACTGTTAGTCTGTGTGGAACATGACAATAAAAGTGATACAAACAGAGAAAAGTGCCTAGTGCTTGGATTTTTACACCAGCACACTTGAATCAATGATCAGATTCAATGAACATAATTAACTATTGTTTATATAATGCATGCATATTGTGGTCAAAGGTGAAAAACTACATTAATTTACACACACAAACAACCTTATTTTGTCAGAGCACAGAGCTACTTTGAATGGTTGTCCGCAGGGAAACTTTTTTTCTGTATAGTGATGTAGTTATAGAATCTAAAGCAAAGACTATCTGCCAAAGTTAACCAGACATCTTGGGCTACATTTGGAGATGTCTTACAGCACAGTTCCTCCGGCAAATCCCAGCTTAGTTTTAAAGGCACATTCATCCCAGTTCCCCAAACTGCTGTCTCACATCCACATACCACATGGATGACCGTGTGATGAACGGACGTTTAAGCTCTCTTAGAGACTCGCTCACCAGTGGTGAGTAATCATTATGCATATTTTGCATTCCTCTAGTTTATTCACAGATGCACGCTTATCGTTTTTGGCCTGAAAATTCAAACAAGACACTACACTCAAGGGGTTTATATGCCTCATGTACTCTGTTGGTTGCAGTTGGTCCTCATGTATTCTGTTGGTTGCAGTCTGTTCACAACCAGCCAGTTAGGTGCTGGGACAGAGGTGGAATGTGTAACCGTTTACCTGCCTGAGGAGGTGAAATAGCTGTAATTATACAAACACATACAGTAATGAAAATAATATTGCCCCTTGAAAGTGGATGGATGCCTTGCTGGTTGCCAGGAGCTATGAGAGTAAATTAAGAATTCAGATGGTGGGCGATGGTGCTTTCAAAGATTATTGAGAGGAATGTTCCGTAAATGCTACACTGAAGAATGCACATATTATTTGCTGCCAGCACCTAATAGAGCACATATTAAAACAACCGATGAAGCAATTCTGATCAATCATACAATGTGGAGTGATTTTATAGTCCATGGCCACTCACCACTCCAAATAAATTATACTAAATAAATACACATTTTCAGAGTAAACTGTTAGGTTAGGTTTAGGGTTAGTATAATAAGTTGATATATACTTGCAAAGTTTCTCATAGTCAGTATGTTGTATGTTGTGGACCCATCAAAATAAAGTTTTAAAAGATATTAATCAGATAGTTTACTACTACTCTAATGACTGCTAGTTGACATGTAGTTGCAAATTTACGTACTGTTTGCAGAATGTCTAAAGTGGACTATCAAAATAAAGTGTTACAGAATTGTGTGTTTGTTTGTTTGTTTTAAAGAAAGTAGGGATTCTCAACTCTGGCAATCAAGGTCCATGTCATGTTCTAGCTTTTCCCAGGTGTGTTTGATTATAGGGTTGGGACTAAATGCTGCAGAAAAGAACCCCTGAACTACAGTATGAAGCAAATTACTGTTTACAAGTTAGTTAAACTTATCTTTTTGCTACAGAATTAATTAAATTAACTCAGTAAGAATATTCCGATAATAGAAACAGCTCAGAATGGCAGCTATATTTAAGTCAAGAGTCAGACAAGAGTAATTTATATTTTGTTGTTTCTTTCTAAAATTAAAGCTGCAGTCTGTAACTTTTTTTGTGCTCAAAATGTACAAAATTAATATAATAAGCGAGTACATCATGAATCCATTTTCCAAACCATGTTTTCGGCTTATCCTGAATCACTTCGATACACCTATAATACGTTTTCAGACTGGTAGGCTACTAGTGGAACCACTGCGGAGTATCTGCTTGATTTGTTATATACATAAACAGAGAGAAGTAGCTCTGGCTACAATGTTCTTCCACAAGACACATGCTGTTTTGTTTATTAGCTGCTGGAGTGCCAAAAGTTACAGACTGTAGCTTTAACAAATGTATTGGCATTTTTAAAATTGAATTAATACTTGCTGACTAAAGTTACATATTAGTAGCATATCTGAATGTCAAAATAAAGTGTTAGCATATATTAAGTAAACAGTTTACTAATGCAGTATTGACTGGTAGTTGGCATGTAGTTGCAAAATTACTTATGGTTAGTAGAATGTCTAAACTAAAAAAAATTATGTCTAAACTAAACGAGCAATACACATGTTACCTAAACAATTATTTAAAACTTTTAATTTGACTTGACTACAGAGTGTACTTTTATTTAATTAATATTATATTTGTCTGCAAGTACAGTATTTATCTTTTTTACAAGGGGTCCCTCTGAGGTATTGCAACTGTTTTGCATATTCATGTGTATGGCAGGCCAGAAATCCATAAGAATTATGCATGCATACTTGGTTTGGTGTTGGTTAACAATAAACAAACTAAGCTGATGGACTGATTCAAACATTTTATATAGTGCTTTAGAAGACTTATATTGTGCATATGTCATATGGACAGCTTTTATGGTTTCCATAGTGCTTTTGCATTCTCTTTGAAGCTTGAAAGCCCCAGTCCCTAGACTTTAGCACTGCAAAATATTTCAGTCCTATGTAAAAACGGGTTTAGAACAATGGCCATTTTTTTATGCATTTTTGTATTTTAAACATGCAGAAACAGGTTGCAATTTTGCCACAATTGAATGTTTCAGTGTCTCCATCGGTGTTCAAATCTCATCAAAGATCCTTGCTGTTAAGAAAGGGCATGTAGCAACAAGTGAACATGGGAATCGTCACCGCAGCAAACACTGTAAATTATCCCCTCTGGCCTAAACATCATACCTCTACTGCTCCAGTTTTCCATCCAATGGCAACATGTCTTCCCGTGTTACTCTTTTTGTATTCAGTGCCTTCAAAGGTGGACAAAGGGGTTCCTGAAAGGCTAAGTTGTGGTTTCCATAATTGCTCTCAGTTTTTGGTGGACCGCTGCCCAGGGAACAGGTTCTTAACGCTTAGAGGCATTTTGGCCAGTATAGACAGGAGCAAGGAGATTCCCTGTACTCTAATAGCCTGCTGTTGTGTCAAACAGCCCTGCGGGGTGAGTGATGATGCGCTAAAGATTTCCTGGCAAGGTGATCGAACTGGCATCCTCCTTATTTGTCAACAGGAAACAGAAAGAAGATCTCAGAAGTGACGTTGTCCCCTCAGCTCAGCCGTATTGAAACCTGCTGTTTTGAAGCCATTTTAAGCCATTTGTTTTGGCTGAGAGATTGTACCTCCGAGGCACTGATTAGGCTTTGTAAATAGTAATTTATAAAGTCAGACTTTGAAGGAGAAGTAGGTTAATTGGCTTGTTCAGAAGCTCAAAAATAAGGCAGGAACATGGAATTGGAACCTTTAGCCATCTGGCCTCATCTTCACTAACCACTTGCCCAAAATGACATCCACACTCAGCACACCTCTTTTCAGAGGCAAATTTGTTTTATTTGTATTGGCAGAATTCTTTCTGGCCTCAGCATTATTAGTTGCTGTCTGCCCCAATTTTTCCAAGGGAAAATAGCTTTTGATGTTTGCATTGGCAAAAATCTAATATTACATTCGAAGTGACAAGAACAGGTATTGGAAGTGAAAAACATTGCATATTTACAGCCAGACAAAAACAATTATAATGAATTACTTATTCTGGGTTAAACAGATTTGAGACTCTCAAGCCTGACTTTATCCAAAGAGTTGGATCTATTTGAGTGCATATTGTTGTGGGAATGGTGCCACCTTATTACGTTCTCCACAAATGTGTCTCCGCAATTACAATAGCTGTATTGAAAAACAGCTTTGCGCGTTGAAAAACTTTCAGGTGAAAATTTTATGTGCATTGGCAATCAGCATGTTAAACAACAATTTGTTCCGTGTATGTGAAATTGATGTTGGTTTTCTGAATTTTTGATTAGTAAAAGTACAGCTTCACATCTCAGAGCTGATTTATTCACCCCCTGTAGTAACCAGTATTGGGGAGTAAATACCTAAATACACAGCAATGCCTCTTTTTAATAGTGTAATTCTTTTAAAACTGCTTCAATAACAATACTTTTTTTTTCTAACAAGTAGCAGAGCAGTGTGACCAAATGCTACATTACTGTTTTTAATGTCACATTGTTTGCACATGCAGATTTACAGCCGAGTGAGCTGAGGAAATAAGCATACGCTTTCTTAAGCACACTTTCTCTGATTTGTGATTCTGTCTTTTCTCTCATGTGAGGTATACAGTGTTGTTTATTTTGATGAAGAAAAACAAGACACAGTTCACCAATTATCACAATCTGTCACACATGCCACAGTTTTTTGTTCTTCTTCTTCCTGTTTCCAATTGAATGAATGAAAGAACAAATGAATGAATGAATTAATTAATTAATTAATTAATTAATTAATGACCAAACAAACACATGTCCATGTCCTACAATTCAAGTGTTTCTGGTTTCTGGTTTCTATTACTTATTGTATGTTTCATGGAATGGTGTTTTAGTTTTATTGATGTGCTATTTTATAATGAATATCAAAATAATATTAAAATAATAATCAAACATATAAGTAATATTGCAAAATATTATTACAGTTTAAAACAGCTGTTTTAAAATTAGTTTTATTCTGAAAGTTTTGTGTTTTTAACACCATGACTCACGTTTTCAGTGTCAAATTATGCTTCAGATATCATTCTAATATGCTGATTTATTACCTTACACTGATATAATATAACTCTAATTATTCAAGTCAAAAATATTTAATATAGTTGAATCAACCTAAATATAATAAAAAATAAAATTCATACTACCAAAACTACTTGACATGGGTTATGTAGAAATAGCTATTTAATAACCATTTAGATTGCCACTTTTTGCAGTGTATTATCTATAAAACATCTGTGCTGATTAGTATGTTTGTGATGCATTTTTCTTCAGAAATTGTTCTTATCTTTGATGAATAGAACGTTTAACAGAAAACAATTTATTCAAAATATATATTTTTTTATTTATGTAATAATGTAAACAGTTTTTACTGTCTCTTTTGTATATATATATATATATATATAATATATATATATATATATTATGTTATATATATATATATATTGTATGAATACATTTGTTTGTTATTAAATAAAAATACTTTACATATACAGTGCTAGCGTAAATGAGTAACCCCTTTGAAAAGTACAATTTTAAACAATATCTCAATGAACAAAAAACCATTTCCAAAATGTTGACAAGACTAAGTTTAATATAACATCTGTTTAACTTATAACATGAAAGTAAGGTTAATAATATTATAAATTAACTTATATTTTTCATTTTACTCAAATTAGGGTGATACAAAAATGAGTACACCCCAACAAAAACTACTAAATCTAGTACTTTGTATGGCCTCCATGATTTGTAATGACAGCACCAAGTCTTCTAGGCATGGAATGAACAAGTTGGCGACATTTTGCAATCTATTTTCATTCTTCCAAGAATGACCTCTTTTTAGAGTTGGATGCTGGATGGAGAGTGATGCTCAACTTGTCTCTTCAGAATTCCCCATAGGTGTTCGATTGGGTTCAGATCAGGAGACATAGTTGCCACTGAATCACTTTCCTGTTTTCTTCAGAAATCCAACAGTGGCCTTAGATGTGTGTTTAGGATCATTGTCATGTTGGAAAAGTGCACGACGACCAGGGCACGGAGTGATGGTAGCATTTCTTTCAGTATAGAGCAGTACATTTGTGAATTCATGATGCCATCAATGAAATGCAGCTCCCCGACACCAGCCACACTCATGCAGCCCACATAAGGACACTGCCACCACCATGTTTCACTGTAGGCACCATGCCTTTTTCTTTGTATTCCTCACCTTTGCGACGCCATACAGTTTTGAAGCCATCAGTTCCAAAAACATTTATCTTGGTTCTCATCACTCAGAGTATAGAGTCCCAGTAGTCTTCATCTTTGTCAGCATGGGCCCTGGCAAACTCTAGGCGGGCTTTTTTTGTCCTGGGCTTTAGTAGAGGCTTCTTTCGTGGACGGCACCCATGCATGCCATTCCTCTGCAGTGTACGCCGTATTGTGTCACGGGAAATAGTCACCAGTTTGGCTTTCTACTTCTTTAGATAACTGCAGTGAACTTGCATGTCGATTTTCTTCAACCCTTCTCATCAGAAGACGCTCCTGACGAGGTGTTAATTTATGTGGATGACCTGGACGTCTCTGTGAGATGGTTGCAGTTCATCTTTTTTAAATGTTTGTACCACTTTTGCTACAGTATTCTGACTGATAAGTAAAGCTTTGCTGGTCTTCTTGTAGCCTTCACCTTTCTTGTGTAAAGAAATTATTTTCTTTCTCAGGTCTTGTGACATTTCTCTTCCATGTGGTGCCATTGCTGACAGCATGAAATGGGAAGGGGTTTTCTTTAAGTAAAACACCATTTATAGTCAACTGTCACCTGTGTAATGAATAATTAGACTCACCTGTGGTTGAATTCTTGTTAAATTAGACATTTGTAGTCTAAAATTTAGTTTTGCTCCAGAGACTTTCAGTGGGGTGTACTCATTTTTGCATCACCCTAATTTGCGTAAAACTGAACATTTGTTCTCTAAGTTATATTATTAACCTTACTTTCATGTTATAAGTTAAACAGATGTTATATTAAAACTTGTCTTGTCAACATTTTGGAAAATGTTTTTGTGTTCATTGAGATATTGTTTAAATGTTACTTTTCAAAGGGGGTGTTACTCATTTACGCTGAGCACTGTGTATATAATATATATATATATATATATATATATATATATATATATATATATATATATTAGAACATACTAGTCTGATATGGCATCAAATTCAGACTGCAAAAAGTGATCTGAGTGATCTGCATATCTTGTTCCTGGACTTGGCCAATGCTTTTGATCTGTCTCCCCCATTCTCTCCTTTGGACGGCCTTTGAGTTCTTCCAGGTGCCATTGACCATTACATATATGGTCGGAAACTATTTCAAAGATCTGCAATTCTGCCTTACAACACCGTGGCAATAATTGGAAGTGGGAATAATGGCAGGGTGTACCATCTCCCCCCTAGCCTTTACCATGGCAATGGAATTGATTATTCAAGCTTCTAAATGGGTAGTAGGAGGAGAACGGCTGCATTCTGGACAGCTTACTCCCCCTACTTGTGACTACATGGAAGATATGACCACCCTGACCTCAACCATTGCATGTACCAAATGTCTACTGGTAAAGCTTCAAGTCAATATAACATGGGCACGCATTTAAAACCCAGTAAGTCTAGAAGCATATCCATTGTCAGAGGGAAATTCGTAGACCAGAAATTCCACATCGACGAAACACCCATTCCAACAGGGTTGGAGATGCCAGTCAAGAGCTTAGGGCGATGGTACAATGCAAACCTCAAGGACAATCAGAGTGACCAACTGAGGGAAGAAACCATTAAAGGCCTTGACAGTATAAATAATACCTTGATTCCTGGCAAGCTGAAACTGTTCATATTGCTCCCTCAATTAATGTGGCTTCTAACAGTCTACGAGGTGCCCATTGCCAAAATTGAGAAGCTGGAGAGAACAGTCAGTTCTTACATCAAGAAGTGGCTTGGACTCCTGCAATGTCTCAGTAATATCGGTCTGTATGGGAGAATTGCCCTGGAACTGCCTGTCTCTAGCCTCACTGAAGAGTACAAGTGCACCAAAGTGAGACTGGACATAACCCTGACCGAGTCTCAAGATGCTGGAATACAAGCGGCTGCTCCCAGATTGGCAACTGGAAGCAAGTGGACCCCGACTGAGGCCATACAGCAAGCAAAATCTGCTCTCAGGCATGAAGACATTTTAGGACAGGTGAAGCAGGGAAGAGGGGGTTTTGGACTTGAGACAAGCCGTCCAATATGGAACAAAGCAACATCCGCCCAGAGGAGAAAACTGATAGTAGCCGAGGTCCGGCAGCAAGAGGAGGCAGAGAGATGCACAAAGGCTGTATTTGTTAGTTAGTCCCAGTTAGTCCACTGTCCCTTTTTGGACAGTGGACTAACTGGGAAAATAGAGAGCAACGTCAACTCACCTGGAAGGATCTTTGGGAAATGGAAGGAAGCAGATTGTGTTTCATCATCATAGCCACCAACGATGTTCTCCCCACACCCAAGAACCTAAACCAGTGGATTGGAGAAGATTCATCATGTCCTCTCTGCCAAACCCCTAGCAACGCTAAGGCATATCCTCGTCGGTTGCAAAACCAGTCTTTCTCAAGGACGGTACACCTGGAGGCACAATTAGGTTCTGAGACAACTGGCAATTATCCTGGAGGGAAGGAGAACCACCACCAATGACCTCCCTCCTCCAACGCCTGGTTTCTCAAAAGCCACCACATTCGTAAGTGTAGGACAGCTTCCAGTAAAACTACAAAAATGTAAACAACCCTGTTGGACACTGCCCAGGACTGTAAAATGCAGGTTGACCTGGACCAGAAGCTCAGCTTTCCACCTGAGATAATTACAACTAACCTCAGACCAGACCTAATACTGTGGTCAACCTCACAAAAGTCGAAAGGTTGAAATTGGTGGTTGAAGGCTAATGACGGAGAAAAAGGCTGAAGATATGTAGACTTGAAAGGGTTGGGAGTCAGAGGACAGGCCTTACAACAAGTCATTAGGTCGCTGTCAGAGGCTGCTGAGCGAAGCAGCAACTGGCTGTGGATAAAAAGTAAGGATCCCAAATGGGCTGCAAAATGACCTAGAGGGGTAAAAGCGGAGGGGAGCGCACCTGGGACGCCAGGTGTTGCTGTTGAGCCTTTTGGAGGTGTCGCGGGCCTATCAACAAACACCAAGGAAGGAGGGTGCCAACCTGATGACCCCAATGAAGTGATTACCCCTACTCTCCACTTAAGATGTCAGCAAAATGCTGATTATTCTAAGGGACTGTACTATATATACAGGTGCTGGTCATATAATTAGAATATCATCAAAAAGTTGATTTATTTCACAAATTCCATTCAAAAAGTGAAACTTGTAGTAGTAGTAGTAGTAGTAGTAGCCCTTTATTGTCACTAGTCACAAGTACCAGCGTAATTAGCCGTCAACCTGTCCATACATACACAACATACATATGACAAGGGGGTAGACAAGACAGGAAGACAGGGAATTGAAGAAAAATACAGCATAACATGAGGAAGGGGAGGAGAAAAAAATAACCCCCAGACTATGCTCCTTGGGGAGTACAGTGTGAGAGCAGGAAAAGCACCTCAGCAACAAAAGCACATAAATACACCATAAACACACGACTTTGCAACAGGGAGGTAATCCAGCTCGGCAAGCAGCCATCCGGTCCTGCAGCGAGTTTAGCGCTGGTCACAGACCCGCTTGTCAGGCTGGCGGTATAAAGCGACGGAGGCGTGGGATCGGGGGTGGGGAGGTGAATGCATATGTGTGTTATGGTGTGTGTGTGTGTCCGTAATCAGCAGGTGTCTGTACAATGGGGGAGGAATGCAAGAGCGTCCCACTGCAGTGCTCTTCTCAGGGTAGATTTTCCAACAGCGGTTTGGCGAGGCCAGTGCTGGTACAGGGAGCCGAAAAAGATAAGATTGCGATTGTTTAGTCTTGGGGCGAGTAGCCACATTCCAATTCCACGGCTACTCTTCTTTGTCCATTCTGGTCTCCAAAAAACCATCAATTTTCCTTTGCAAAAGCCGTGAGCTTCTCCGTGATGTAATCCATATTGCGGTTAATAGTCCCAGTCTCAATGCTGACCGCTCTGCCCAATGCTTCAATCATGACGGGCAGCTTTGTGAGGCTTTGGACAGCTGTTCCCGTTTTCTGAATTCTTCGATAAACCAGGGCAAAGCCTAATCCAATCAGCAGAAGACCAGTAATCATGGTTCCGAATAGGTAAATATCTTCAATGTCCAATCTTCAAGAGCCGCCAGACACACAACCCGCCACCTCTCCCATGCGTCCATCTTGTAGCCAGCTGCGAACGTTCCGGCAGGGCAGTCAGGTTCCCCCGAACCCGAGCTTCTCGTCGAGAAGATGGTGTCAATTGCGTTGAGAGACCAGTTGATCAGATCCATGATTTTTCAGTTTGGAGAGCAGTGCAGAGAGTCTCTCATAGATGAATAGACGAGACGAGACGAGAGAGCAAGCAGGGAAGATAAGGGTGAGGACGGGGAAAGAAAAAATGTGACCGCCTCCGTTGAGTGCAGAAAGAAGAATGTATGTATAATGTGTACATTCATTCCACACAGACTGATATATTTCAAGTGTTTATTTATTTTAATTTTGATGATTATAAGTGACAACTAATGAAAATCCAAATTCAGTATATCTCAGAAAATTTGAATATTGTGAAAAGGTTCAATATTGAAGACACCTGGTGCCACACTCTAATCAGCTAATTAACTCAAAACACCTGCAAAGGCCTTTAAATGGTCTCTCAGTCTAGTTCTGTAGGCTACACAATCATGGGGTGCAAGACTGCTGACTTGACAGTTGTCCAAAAGACGACCATTGACACCTGCACAAGGAGGGCAAGACACAAAAGGTCATTGCAAAAGAGGTGGCTGTTCACAGAGCTCTGTGTCCAAGCACATTAATAGAGATGCGAAGGGAAGGAAAGGTGTGGTAGAAAAAGTGTACAAGCAATAGGGATAACCACACCCTGGAGGATTGTGAAAAAAACCCATTCAAAAATGTGGGGGAGATTCACAAAGAGTGGACTGCAGCTGGAGTCCGTGCTTCAAGAACCACTACGTACAGACTTATGCAAGACATGGGTTTCAGCTGTCGCATTCCTTGTGTCAAGCCACTCTTGAACAACAGACAGCGAGAGAGCGTCTCGCCTGGGCTAAAGATAAAAAGGACTGGACTGCTGTTGAGTGGTCCAAGTTATGTTCTCTGATGAAAGTCAATTTTGCATTTCCTTTGGAAATCAGGGTCCAAGAGTCTGGAGGAAGAGAGGAGAGGCAGAATCCACGTTGCTTGAGGTCCAGTGTAAAGTTTCCACAGTCAGTGATGGTTTGGGGTGCCATGTCATCTGCTGGTGTTGGTCCACTGTGTTTTCTGAGGTCCAGGTCAACACAGCCGTATACCAGGAAGTTTTAGAGCACTTCATGCTTCCTGCTGCTGACCAACTTTATGGAGATGCAGATTTCATTTTCCAACAGGACTTGGCACCTGCACACAGTGCCAAAGCTACCAGTACCTGATTAAGGACCATGGTATCCCTGTTCTTAATTGGCCAGCAAATGCGATATGCCAGACCCAACAATGCAGAGAGCTGAAGGCCACTATTTGAGCAACCTGGGCTCTCATAACACCTGAGCAGTGCCACAGACTGATCGACTCCATGCCACGCCGCATTGCTGCAGTAATTCAGGCAAAAGGAGCCCCAACTAAGTATTGAGTGCTGTACATGCTCATACTTTTCATGTTCATTCTTTTCAGTTGGCCAAGATTTCTAAAAATCCTTTCTTTGTATTGGTCTTAAGTAATATTCTAATTTTCTGAGATACTGAATTGGGGTTTTCATTAGTTGTCACTTATAATCATCAAAATTAAAAGAAATAAACACTTGAAATATATCAGTCTGTGTGGAATGAATGTATACATTATACAAGTTTCACTTTTTGAATGGAATTAGTGAAATAAATCAACTTTTTGATGATATTCTAATTATATGACCAGCACCTGTATATATATATATATATATATATAATTATTATTATTAATATATATATATTTTTTGTAAATGAGTTGCAATTCAAATGCACAGTCACTCAAACAGGTTTGAAGCCATTATATGTTAATTAATTTTCTGTCACAGGAGATATAATAGAGATCTCAATTCATTTTTCATTAAGTATCCGCTGTGTTGCTCCTGAAAATCTTTAGAATAAATAAAAATAGACATAAATAACATCATTGATTATCTAAAGTAAGATCAGAGCTTTGGTCTCATACTTTCATTTTAAAATAATCTGAAGGAAAAAAAGAAGATAAAAATATTTGAGATCAATATTGAGATCTCTTCAGAATTTAAACCTTGTCAAACACAGTTTGTCAAATCACTAGACATTCCATATTACTAGGGTCTTTTTGTTCTTTATTTAATCTCATAGTATTAAAAAAATATTTAATTGAATTATCTTTAATTCTCTTTCATTCCTGTGGGCCCTTACAAGTGTTATTGTAATTATTATTATTTTTTACAAAGTTTGTTCTTTATTACATTAGTTAAAATAATGCAGATACATGGCTATAACTAGCTCAAACAATAATAATAACTTAGCAACACCTAGAGCACAGCAGCAGTATGACATATTTCTGCTCTCCACCGAACTTGTTCCTGGAAAGACTTGCACATTTCACTTCAGATCTATTTTTGTGTTAGCTCAGTGTTTTCTAGAATCTATCTCATTAAGGGGATGTTGCGTTGATGGCCATGTCCTGTGGAAGAAACATTTACAGTATATCCTTTTAATAAGGTTTGTCTAATGCGATTCTGAGAATGGTGCAGTGTGCAGATGTTAGTGTGAATAGCTCTTTCAGTTCTCAGCATGGACATTATACACAGTAACCTTAAATACCACTCAGTGGGATGTTGTGTAGGAATGTTCAATAGAGAGGGCAAAGCAGGTTAATTGCAAACCAAATGACTGCAAGCTAGTTTATGACTTCATTGTAATTTACTAGCTATGTTTCTTTTGAGTAATTACCAGGCCTGTGTGGTTAAAAGGGTAGAGGTTTCTTCAATGTACTGATCTATCACTCAAAAAGGTGGTTTCATAAAGATGTTTGTGCCATTTAATTTTGTTTTTATTACTTATGTACAATACCTAATTATTTTTAATGTAATGATCCTGGTGCAAAGCAAAAATTTAAGTTTTGAAACTTCAGTGTTAAACATTTCCGTGTTGATTTCAACACCCAAAGAGTAATTTTGACACATTCAGAGTAAAATGGTGTCCGGTGTTGGAGTTATTTGACAGAGTTTGATCATCAGTGTTAAAACAACTCCAAAGAGATGTAATTATATTCCGCCCACACATTTCCGTTCATTGCTGGAGAAACCGCCGCCATTATCCTTGCATGGGTTTGAACGGTAAGTAAATCTAAATCATGCTTACTTAAACAGTTTATGATATGCAAATTCAATATCAGCATGTAGAGAGTAATATTACATAGTATGGAGCACTGCACAAAACATGCGGACAAATGTAATAATATATTAAAATGTAGACGCGGACGAAGTACACTGTGGCTAACGTTACAACTTGTCAACTTAATTTGTGGTCAAGGTATCATCATCTCTCTCTCATATATATATATATATATATATTGTGGCGGGAAGAGCAAACGACAGACACAGTGGGCGTGGCGTCAGGCATCGGAGAGGCTTTTATTTAACATAAATAATAAAATAAAGTGTCCAAAGGGGAAAGGTGTCCAAAATAAACGGGATCTGGTGTCCTCGTCATACTGCGAGGTTCGTGAAGGAGGGGCAGTATTGTCAAACACTCAAAATAAAAAAAATAAAACATTCATATTTCTGATCCTTGTGCTGGTCATCACAATATTTGTAATATTTTAATACTTTCTGATTCTTTAGAATTTTCAGACTCCTTGTCTTCCATATCTGAGACGCCTGACTCAAGCAACAGCTCAAGTGCATCGATTTTAGTCCCTAGCAAGAGACAAATAACTGAGGAGACATCTGCACTTGTTGTCTCGTTAGAACAATGCTTTTCATATCTGAGTCTCTGAGTTTGTTCACCCATAAATGAAAATTCTGTCATTATTACTCACTTATGTCATTCCACACCTGTAAAACTTTTGTTCACAAGTGCTTTTGTTTGTGCAAAAAACTATTTTTAACATAATTTAACACTTTATTTACAAACAAATGATCTCCAAAAGCATTCTTGCAACAACTCTCAAGGCAACACAACACACATGTCAAAGTGTTCTTGTGAATATGGGTTGGAGAGTTATATTTTGCGCAAACAAAGCACTCACGTTGCTTCATAAAAATTGAGATGGAACCATTGTAGTCATATGATTTATTTTAATTACATATTCACTACCTTTTCTGGGTCTTTAAAGTGGTTGTGTGGACTGTCAGAGAACTGTCAAATTTCATTAAAAACATATTCGTTTGTGATTTGAAGATGAACAAAAGTTGTATGGGTTTGGAATGAAATAAGAGTATGAGTAAACATGACAGAATTACATTTCTGGGGCAACACCTAACCCCCCCCCCCCCCCCCCCCCCTCCGGATTTCTGTAGAAATGTGTGAATCACCATACTCATGTTTTTATTTGTGTTTTATTAGATGGCTGAAGATGTACTAAAGTTCAAGTCTGCTGGTGAAGCAGTTCTAGAGGAGTATCAAGAAACAGAAACCTTTACAGATGCCAAAAGAAGACAAATTATTAACATACTGGCGGCTCACATGATTGATACACATGGGTATTTATTTATTTTTTTTAAACCAAATAACTGCATGGCCATTGTGCAAATTAAGATAACTAGTTTGATATATTCCCTTAGGCAACTCCCTACTAAAGCAAGAAAAGAGCATTCTGTTAAGAAAACAGAATGCTCTTGGCATAGTGATGCTGTTCTCTTCCCTCTGAGATCCATATTCCAAAAAAGGCTCCGTAAGTCATTGTTTGCATCGCACTTTCGTGTCATACTTGCAATGTTATGTTATGACAGCTATTTCTATGCATTTAAATTTGATTCATTTAAATTTGATTCTTTAATTTTAGCCTGAATATGACAAAGCGACACTTTTATGATGATGCAAGCAACACAGGATATATTGCCTGGCGTAATAAAAACAGACCACAGGAATATGGAGCGATGCCACCATACAGCCCTCTTCCTCTACAGGTAGATGAATGTTTAAAATGATCTATGTTCTTAAACTTAAAAAGTATTTCATGCTAATCTTTGTCTTCAGTCTACGGCCAGGAAATGTCAGCCCTTCTTTTAATCCCTTCCACCACTTCCAGGAGGACTGAAAGCCATGCAATCTATCATAAGGTAGTGGCATTTTACAAATGTGTTGTGGGTCATTGTTTGAACAATCACTTTTATAATGTTGTTTTCTCTGTGACTGCACATTATGTTTATGTCTAATGTTTGGTTTTCATTTCATCTCTAGTCATGATGCCGTTTGGAGAAACACCTCAGCAACAACCAGCGTCATCATCCGTTCATCCTTGATGTTGGACTTCAGAAAAGGAACAGCTTCTAAATCGCCTTGGATAAGCATCTCCTCACATGCTAGGCAGACTGCTTCCTTGGAGTATTTGATGAACTTGTAAAGGTACATTTTGTGTTCAGTTTGTCATATGATAGTGCACTTGTGAGCGTTTACACATTCCTACACATTTTTTTATGAGCATCGTCATGCATTCAGAGTACTACAAAGTGAGGAAAGGTGTATTATAAAAATGTCAGAGATAAAATTGTATGAGCCATTTGATATTCAAAACTCATAGTGTTGCGGATGAAAGTTTGTATAGAATTCCTTCTCTTGTAATGTTTTAAATCAACTTCAAATTGTGCTGCAAGGGAGAATTAAAAATAAACATGTTGATATAAATTATGTTGTAGTTGATTTAACTGTTTTCAGTATATTTAACAGTGTTTTGTAGATATTTTAACCACCTACATTCTAAATTCTAACCACCTAAAACATGTAACTCTAAACAGTGTTGTTTTTCTGTATCTCTTTTAGTGTTATTTTAACACTTTTTTAGAGTCAAATTCTGAGTTCTGGCATAGTGTTAAATGTTTAATTATTATGAAAGTGTTACTTTAACTCCAGAAAGTGTGGATCTATATAAAATCTGAAAAGTGTTGAAATCAACTCTGTGAGAGTTAATTTAACACTGCAATTTTTACTGTGTATGAACTTTATAATTTATCGATCATCCTGCATAGAATAGTTCACCCCAAATTGGCAATTCTTCTGTTGTCATTTACTCACATCAAGACATTAGTAGTATAGTAGTAGTAGTAGTAGTAGTAGTTTTATAATTATTATTCCTGTAATTCAATAGAAATCTGAATATAAATGTAACCTATTTTGTCTTCTGGGGAGCATGCAACTATCTTCTGTAGCCTCTGAAGGGCAATACTAAACTAAAAATTAACTAAAAAAAAATATGCACACATCTGCAGTCTGTTCAAAGGTTTTCACCCCCAAGGCTCTTAATGCATGATTATTTGTATTTTTGTCTTTTCTTCTGGTGCATCAGAGAGCGTTTGAACCTTCTGTAATAGTTTAGTCTCTCGGTTGTTCTCAGTGTGAAAAGGTGGATCTCAAAATCATACAGTCATTCTTGGAAAGAGTTCACGTACAAAAAAATGCTGGAACCTGAAGGATTTTTGCTGAAGAACAGCAGACAGTTTAACTGTTCAGGACAAGCAAAGGACTCATGAACAACTACCACAAAAAAACACAGTATTAAGAATCAAGCGGATGTAAACTTTTGAACGGGGTCATTTTTATAAATTCTACTATTATTTTATCTTGTGGACTACATGTAAATATATTTTATGTGAAATATCTTATTCAAGTCAGTACTAAATAAACAATAACATGCATTTTGCATGATCCCTCTTATTTTGGTTAAATAATTAACATTTTGCAGATTCTGAAAGAGGGGTGTAAACTTTTGACCTCAACTGTAATCATTGTATAATTTAATTAATTACATTAAACTGCCTATTTATAAACTATAAAAATCAATGACTAATCTATTTCAAAATGTTTCGTACAGTAAACTCCCTGACTTCCATTTCAGACAAGGTATGGCAAATACAAGACGCAGAAAGAGTGAAGCAATAACAGATTCACCTTGAATAGTCGGTGCTTAAGACTTCAGAAGCAACACACCTAAAGATGCATTTAGAGAAACGAGTGCAGGGATCCGAAAGATTGGTGTCACTTTTCACTCGGAAATAGCCGACCGTCTAACTGTTATTCAAATACGTGCGATAAAACACACCATTTCCTTTAGCATCACCGTAACACCAGCTGTGATGAATCTTACCAGCACAACTCCCTGTCTCTCCTTACCTTACCCCCTAAAGGAGAAATCTGCAGATGTTCCTGCATCTGTTAAAGGTTTTTTTTGTCATGAGAGATTTAGTCTCTTTTCTCCGTGCTAACACACATTTTCACCCATTCGTCACCCTGTGCCTTATCTCTGGCTATTTCAATGTTCAGTGCGATCTTTCTACAGCACAGATAATTCCAGGAAATGGCAGCCATCCCATACTATGGGGACGATAGATTTCACATCGGTGAAGGACACAGGGAGCCTGCTTTTTTGCCCCATTTATGGGTTCTGTAATTTAGAGAGCCACACCGTTACCGATCACACTCTGACGTGGCTTCTTCAAGGGCAAAGGGATGCATTGCATCAAAGTTTGCCACAAGGCCACTATAGACTGAAACAGAATAGTCTGTTGATAGCTACTGGTGTTAAATATGCAATTCTACACTTGAAGATGTCCATGTATACACATCTCAAACTAAATGACAATTACAAATAAACCAAAAACATATAAACCAGCATACAAGAAGCACCAACAGGTCAGTAACTGAAGGTATACAAGTATGGAAAAGGATACTGCCATATTGCTCCCAAGTGGATATACAAAATTGTTTATTAATAACTAATTATTATTAATTTATAAAGCAACAAGTCAATGCCAAGTCGTGTACTGATTATTGGAGTATATGCGATTCATACATTTGAGATACACAGAACAATTGTTAACACTTTATTTTAAGGTATAATTCTTGCTATTAAAAAAACATTAACTATGACTTTTGTTTTAATAAACTACTAATTTGCTGCTTATTAATAATTAGTAAGGTGTCATGCAGAATATGTGCTTTATAAGAATTAATAAACAGCCAATATTTTAATAATAGGGATGCTAATAAGCAACTAGTTAATATTGAGAATTGGTTCTGTTAACACTTTCTTTTAACCCTTATATTGTCCTCATTTCTTGTTTACACTAATTGTATTTGGGGTCAATATGACCCCAAAATTGATAGAGTAATTGTAAATAATATATACATTTTAATCATACAAATAATATATCCTTTTTTTTGTTTACTTCTCATCTATACATTAAAGCTGTGTTTTGGGATATATGAAGTACTTTTGTACCTCTTTACCACAAAAATCCTCAACTAAACCATTAGCTTGCATGTGAAATATTACATTTTCAAGAAAAAATCATTTAAATGATGATCTAAAGTTGATTTAAGTTGTTTCTGGATATTGATCTAGGTGTTAGGTGTAGAATTCAGCCATCTGCTGGTTAGAGAAAAACTTGTAGAAATGACAGTTTTTGAAAAAAAAGTGTAATGACCATATATATATCCAGCAGAGACCCATAGAGATCCATTAATTTTTCTGGAAGTGGCTGACTGTTCCTCTCACAAATTTTCTGATATATATATATATATATATATTCTGTAAATATATATTGAAACATTATAAAATACATTAAAAACTATTCTTCTCAAAGGTTAGAATTAGTTTTTGTTGTTTGAGGTATTTTGAAATGCCCGCTTTTTCAATAATGCCACATAAATTTGCAGAAATGCTAAAGTTTTCACTAAAACTTGATTGCAGGCACACATTTTTTCAATCTAAAAAGTAAAATCAAACAATTGTATTTTACTTAAATGTAAATAAAAACCACACCCCAAAAAAACTAAATAAAAACAAAAACAACTGCAATAAGCAGAAATGAATGGTGGTGTGTGTGTGTGTGTGTGTGTGTGTGTGTGTGTGTGTGTGTGTGTGTGTGTGTGTGTGTGTGTGTGTGTGTATGTACGTGAGTGAGTGAGTATGCTCATTCCACATTGCATTTATCCAATATTTATTGATTTTATTTGACAATTTCTATAAAAATGCTCTCTGTTACAGTCCAATGTGTGTATGTTTGTGTGTGCGCGTGCATGTGCATGTGAGTGAGCATGTCTTTTCTACATTGCATTTGTGCTCTAGTAACAGGCCTTCATTTCTGTGTGGAAATTTGTATATTTATGCAAGATTTATTGATTTTTTTTTTGACAAATGAAAAAAAAATATTGAGATTTTTTCGCATTTTCCATTCATTTCAATGTGGGGTCACAATTGACCCCAAATAACAGATTAGTAAAAAAATAAGTTACATACCTTCAGAACAACTGAATCAACCCCAGTTTTTTATGTGAATATAGATAGAAAATGTAGAAAAGTCACAAAATCTTATTCCACTGAGATGAGGGGAACCATTTTTTTTTTACCTGTAAAAGTTGATTGGGGTCATATTGACCCCAAAGACAGATTGAGAGGGTGTCTTTGTTACACACGTTACATGCACTTACTGTTATAATAACAATTCATTATGCATAATTACATACAAGTATCCGTAACCAAACCCTAATCCTAACCTTATAGTAAGTACATGTATTTAATTAATATTACTTGGTACTTAAATGTATAAATACATTGTTACAAGGACACCTTTAAATAAAGTGTAACCGCAGTTTCAATAGTTAAATTGTCAACCGAATAATCTTGTATGATTTTGTGCAGATATGTGCAGTATTTTCCTTTGATTTTTCCAACATAGAACTAAATTGATTGTATCATTATAACACCTGGCTAAATTAAGAATTTGAATGGGCAGAAATAATTTGTAAAAAGTAGAACATTTAAACAAATAAGCAGGTGTTCAGTGTTGTTTTCCCGAATCTCTCGACAGAGACAAACTCAAATTTTTTCTCATTTTCAATCCGTTTATCTCATCAGTTGCAAACGTTTCAGCCCCCCACCCCCACCCTCAACACTCATCTCAGTGATTGAGACTATATTGTGTAATTCGACGCCAAAATAAATTCTCCTAACAAGCTTGTGATGGAAGTCTCCAAGGCAACTGTGTATATGTAGGAAAAAACACTTCAGCTGAGAAACGTCCAAGGTGTATACATGTCTTTAGCGTAAAGACAGGGCAAACATAATTTGTTAAAATAAAATTGCATTATTAAATACTGTATTTATGAATATCTATGTAAAGTTAAAGCAATAAAGTATGCTAGTAATTAATTTAAGTAACACATTCATATAATTTTACAATATAACGGTCATTCTGTTGTGGGATTATTATTATTATTATTATTTTTATTATGTATTTTATTTAAAAATATATATATCAGAACCGACTGAAAATGACAAAAGCTACAACACAACAAATGTTTCTCTGTGTCACTGTGTCAAACGCACAAAGGTTCTGTGTCAAACGCACAAAAACATGCTTATGGGTTGCTATTTTAATATCAAACCCAGACATAGGATACCTACATTTTTCTCAAAACAAAGCTCAAAACGTAATTAATTATTATTATATACTTTATTTTAAGGTCCAAGTCTCGCTATTAATAAACCATTGACTACAATCTTTGCCTCAATAAACTCCTGATTTGCTGCTTATTAATAGTTAGTAAGGTAGTTGTTAAGTTTAGGTATTGGGTAGGATTAGGGATGCAGAATATGTTCATGCAGAATATATACTTTATAAGTACTAATAAACAGACAATATTTTAATAACAGGGATGCTAATAAGCAACTAGTCAATAGAGAGAATTTGTCCCTATACTAAAGTGATAACCTTATTATTATTATATGTTCAATATAGTAGGAGGTGTTTGGGAAACTTGTTGGGTGACAATAACAAACTATGCAATTGCATGTGGAATAATTAGTGGTGCAATTCATTAAAACTTCCCCTTTAATACATGTTATACCTGATTGCTTGATTAAAATTGTATTTTATTTAGCAAACTAATTAAGTCAACTATCCATCATATAAATCACCACTACTGTCCTGTACAGCTATTGCACATAACAGATAAAATAATTTAATTACACCTTTCAGCATATTTAATCACTGAAACTCCCTCATCCTGATTACAGTTGAAACGCATAATCGACAATACATTACTGAAATAAACACTGTTTTCTCTTCAGATCTCTAGAACAGATGAACAGATGTCCATTTTGAGTACCACATGCTTATAAAACATGTCACATGTTTGTCTGTTTTTTGTTTTTGTTTTTTTTGTAATGAGCAAAAAAATGCATGAATGCAAATATTCCCACCTCACAATTAATTGATTCTCTGCTCGTTTCCCGTCTGATGCTGCAGTGTTATGGGACAATTAGACAGAAAGAGGACTGGCCCTGACGACAGCTTTATTAACGTGCGAGAGAGTGATGGCAACACATCTTTTGGCCGCTGAACGAAATGAGATGAAAATTGCTCTAGCCTGGGGGGAGCTGCAGGAGGGTCGGCTTCGTGCTGGGTGGGCAGTGGAGGAGTAATGCTGGCATGCCGGTCTCGCCACATCCATCTCTTCCTGTCCCATAGGACCCCTAACCCCAGGCATTGTTTTAATCACCACAGAGGTATCTACTTATCCTCCTTCCTATGGTTTTTCCCACCTGTCTCCCATCTCTGTCCCTAGTCAGCGTCTTGTTTAAATTTGTGTGCATTTTTGCATTTATCCCTTGCTGCCTCTGTTATCATTACTTTGCTCCCTCTGCTCAACCTGAGACATGAGGCATCCCAGCAGAATGCCAGTTTAAATGCCATCTGAGAGCAGAGTGTAGTGCCTTCTGTCAGATGGCATGTATTATTCAGAGAGAGCAAAAAGGCAGGCCTGGCCTACTCACACACTTAACCAACTCTTATGTCTGTTTGTCATTGTGTGAGTAACTGAGAAAATTAATATTTTGGTATGTTTGTCATTGTGTGAGTAACTGAGAAAATGAATATTTTTGTAGACTACAGCTGCTTTAATGAGCAATTTCCTTAACAATTCCAAAACAAAAAAAAACCTTTCAAGGAATTTTACTGTATGAATTGTTAGTACTACAGTATAACATCTTTATTTTAAGGTATCCTTGTTACACATTACATATACTTACTATTATAAAAACAATAAATTATGCATAATTGCATGCAAGTAACTAAACCAAACCCTAATCCTAACTCTAACCATATAGTAAGTACATGTAGTTAATTAATACTACTCAGTACTTAAATGTATAATTACTCTGAAACAAGCACACCTTAAAATAAAGTGTAACCTCTTATTTTATGTGAATAAATATAAGTTATGAAAACTTTTGTGTATTAAAAAAAGTCATGAATGAATGAATGAACCATAGAAAGCAGTGCCACAGTTATTGCAAGCATTGCATGATGACATTATAGACTACTTTCATTTATTAAAAACATAATTTTAACAATAAGTTACTATACAAATGTTGTCTTGTTAAATAAAGTGTCTAATAAATCAATGTGAAATTGTAAAATATTTCACAATGGAATTATATGTTGTGCCTGTATGTGTCTACATCCCTCTTTCTTTCTTTCTTTCTTTCTTTCTTTCTTTCTTTCTTATTAGTACTACTTCTACTACACTACTACTACACTACTCCTAACTGTAAAATATATGGTTTGCAAGCATTGCATTTGTGTATTTGCATACTCCTGGTAACACTTAGTGCTGCAGTGTAGTGTAATATATTTTTTCATATCTTGTCTTTGAATAAATTGCCTTTTGAGAGCAGCATGCATTCTTTACATATTTTGCAATGCTTCCACAGAAAAAAGCATTCTGTGCTCTCTGTGAAATGTTATGGTGATCAATTTAAAGACATTAATCAATAAGTACATGTCGTTACCTAGCAGGGGTAAATGATTAGTATTAGTACTCACTGTGGTACTCGCTTTAATGACACAAGCTAGAGAGGTTCAGACTCTAAAGGTGAAAAGAAACCAGTGAAATTGAGCTTGGATTTGGATGTGTGTGGAAATGTAAAAAAACAAAACAAAAAAAAAACTGTCAAACCAAACTAAAAACACTGGTTTATGAATACATGTTATGTAATATAATAACAGAAACATTCAAATATGTTGTTTGTGATTCAAGTCAGAAATCACAATTCAGTGTTTTGCATTTATATTGCTCAAATATGCCACTATGAAAAAAGCTATTTGTATGCTTCACTATACCCTAATATCGTGGTACAGATACAGAAATACAGAATATCAGAACACTAATGATAAACCATTGAATCTTGAAGAAAAAAAGCAAGATGGCTTTAGTAGTATCTCGAGATGAAACTTTCTTCTTGCTCATCTTATATATAATGGCAACTTCTTCAGAGAGCTGGTGTGAGGTTGTCTGAAGACTGAGTGGAATGGATTCGGTTTCTTACAGACCACCGCATTCCTTATTGATCTGCTATAAATGTTAGAAAGAAATAGAAAAATTAAAGTCTAAGATAACTAAAAAAAGTTGAAGAAAGATCGAAACAAAGACGAGAAAATTATTAAGCGAGTTAACTAAAAGGCCTATATCTTGTTGAACTTCTCATTGTGTTAGAGGGGCTGAGATTTCTCATCAATGTGCTACAGACAAAACTAGGCAAACCACACTCTTAAGATTATTCCACAGACCACGGCGATAGCAGCGCCAAGGTCATGGGTTTGATTTCCAGGGAACAAATATTGATTCTGGCTTTGGATAAAAGCATCTGCGTAATGCACAAATGTTATTTACGTTATTTAATGATGGAATAACATAAATTTCCCAAACTAGCATGCGGATATGAAGTGGAACACACACCGATTATAAAGTGTAACTTATATGCATTATTACAGAAACTGCCATGTTGAAAGTAAAAAATAAATAAATAATAAAACTAGTGGCGAGAGTGCCGTTATCGGCGTTAACGTGCTGCGTTAACGTGAGACTATTATCGGGCGATAAAAAAAATATCGCCATTAATTTATTCTTCTCAATCGCGATTTGGGTGGGGAGCTGGGTCTTTACTAACGATTCAAGCTATGATGACTTTCACCCTGATATAAAAATTTAGCGCGGTTTTCTTAATATGTATATCGTGTCGCCTAGCCGAATTGCACTGTAGGGGGCGAGAACGAGTCTTCGAACTAGAGGCTCGCAGTCCGTGATGGACAGATTGTTAACGGCTGTCTATGTGGAATACACTCGGGCAGGACATCCAAACGCTCACCTATCATTCATCAACCTCAAATATGGCTTTTCATCTGAAAGATGTATGTAGTAGCAACTTTACACGGCCGCTCAATATGATGTTAACCTAGAGAAATGTGCGCTATTGAAGTGTTTGTGTGGTAAATTAAAGCGCGTTTGCTGCAGACAGGCTAAAACCGGTGCACTCACTTGCTCTTAAAATCTCTAGAGCGTCATTCTTGGTCAAATACAGCGTTTTAAAAGTAGACAACAACAACCTAAAACATCTTTCGAAGCCGTCTGTAAAGACTCTACGATCCTCTTCACAATATTTGTGTGCATCGGGCTCAAATTGATAACATTAACGAAACGTTGCGCTTTTAACCATTCACCGAACAGCCACTGATGAGGGGCGCTTTAGGTCTCATGTGAACTTGAGTGGCGTTTAGAATCCATTCGAAACTGAGCCGTCTTTGAAAAATATCAGCCCATCGGGTATAGAGAGTGAAATGTCTAAAAAATAAAAATAGAAGACGTGGTGTGTTAGCATGGACGATTTGGAAAACATGAAATTTAATCTGTGCAACACTGTGCATAAGATGGCTTTCAGTTCAATATATTAACAAAAAACGACATTTTGGGTTTTTATTCAACTAATAAGGTGGGCACGCTGTGATCTGTACTATATTTTTACTGCACCCATAATTGACAGTTTATCGGCTAGAAAAAAAAAAAAAAACCACCCCAAAAAATTCACAACAACACGGGAGTGGGAGGGCCAATGGAGTCATTCTTCCGGGAGTGGAACGGGATTTTCCTCCAGTTTTTTCGTGATTCCAGGGACGGGAAGAGATTAAAGTTTGTGATTCTGCATTTTGGAAACAGAGATGCCCCTGGTCTAATGCGCCACCTGGCTTGAGAAACCCGTTCTCAAAGACTTACTTTTAGTCATTATTTTGGGTAGCACACATATTCCCAACTGAATGCCTTCGGCATTTTGAATTGAACACAAATGAGCCATTTTAATCTAGATTAATCTAGATTAATTCCAAGATTACAGAACTGAGATTAATCTAGATAAAAAAAATGATCTATGCCCACCACTAAATAAAACACTTTTTTCAGGTAGATTGTCTAATTAACATGAAAAGTATATAAACATACTATGGAAAATGATTATTTCTGAGGTGTGAAAGCAATTAATTAAGGATATTAAATAATAATCAAGGACTTCAAGCATTATTAAAGCTATACCATACGTCAATTGCAAGTCGACTTACTTCACACTGCAGGTCTTAATGCTCAGATCAGATTTTTTTGCTAAAATCCTATTTTTTTGCGCTGTTGTTCACATTGTCATTTAAATGCAACTGCCATCAGTCTCATGTGTGAAACGTATACGGCCCTGAAGTGACCCGCATGCGCAGAAGAAGACGTGACGTCAGACGCAGCGCACTGTGTTTGCGGAAATAAAAATGGATGCTGCTCGTGTTAGCGTGTGTTTAGCAATTGTTAAGTTAATATGCAATCAGAGCCTAAATAACAAAGTGATATTATTGTCTATATATTGTCTGCCATTGTGATTTTAATCTTCCCGCCTCCTCAAGCGCAGAATTGTGACGTCTGTTGCATTTCAATGACGTAAAAATCGCATGAAATGCGACATGGCTGTTCAAACTGAAGTCGCATTGCAAAACATCGGATATGTATCCTATTTAGGACCACATATGAAAGTGGCCTGGGGCTGATTTGAAAAAATTGGATTTGTGCTTTTCAGACTGTCATAAAAAATCAGATATGGTCACATTTGGGCAAAAAAGTTGGATTTGGGCCACTTTAGCCTGCAGTGTGAACTAAGTCTGTGTTGTGTAAAAAAAAAGAAAAAAGAAAATTTGCTATGTTTATCAGAGTAATAATTTAAAGTGTGTCATGTAAAAGCATTATTTTAAGAATTTGTGCACATTAATTAAAATGGATTAGCATCTATCAATTTATTTGGTTACACTTTATTTGAATGTGTCCTTGTTACAGTGTAATTACACATTTAAGTACTGAGCAATATTAATTAACTGCATGTACTTAATGTATAATTAGGGTTACTTGCATGTAATTCTGTATAATTCATTGTTATAATAGTAAGTAAGTACAGTACATATAAATGTGTAACAAGGACACCTTAAAATAAAGTATTACCATTTATTTTGTTTCGCACTCTGTCTGAAGAACTGGGAGAAAAGGAGAAAGATATGTTGAAGTGATATTTATAAATTTACATTTGGTTTGAGGCTGAGAACAGAATCCTGAGAAGATCATTGAAATGTAGCAAAAGTATATCTTAAATCTCAGGTCAAATTTATTTAATTGTACATATATTTTAACAAAATCTGCAGGTAGATGCAGTAGATATGCCTTTCTATTTGGAGAAAAAATGAAGGGGAAGATGGGAAATAATGGAAGATCAGAAAAACAAGTTGAAGGTCGAGCTAGCAATATGAGCAGAAGAGCAGAAATTGGCTTCTTGGCACAAATTTCTAAAATCCTGTTACTGCTTGGGCTAGTCAATCCTCTGTATTGATTTGTTAGTGCCATTGTATGGTTTTAGAGTGAAGAGTACAGGACTCACACAGCAGGAATAAAATAAACGGGTGAAGAAGAAAAGAAAACAGCGCTGTCCTGGTTCCAAGTAAATTCAGAGAGGCTTACAAAGACCAGCATGTGTCTCAAAAGTATATGATTGTTACAAGGCCATCACAGAGCTTTAGGAACAATAAAATATAATATAAATAAGCTTCAGAAATAATAATGCACACAAAACATCATTTTGTTGGAGATTTCCAGATAAACATTTAATTGATATGCAGCTGCCATCTCTGGCATGATAACATGTACATTGCATTTAATTCAATAACTCTCACTACACATGCAGTGCTTTACATATCCATGAGGGGGTATAAATTCATGGTATAAATAATACATTAGTTTAATAATCTTTTAAAGATCTAATTTTAAAAAAGCATGTGCAATTTCATAGAAATGCGCTCTGTGTATTCATTTTTATGTATGTATTTATTTGTTTGTTTGTATGTTTTATTGATTGATTTTTATTTATTATTATAATTTATAAAAAAAAATATATACCATTTACAAGAAAAAAAGAGTAATAACTTTTTTATCATATTTAAATTACTTAAATTATATAATTAACTTTTTGTTCTGCATATTTCTGCATATTGGTTACACAAAGTGACTACGTGATTTTGCTGCCTTTTAAAAAATATGATTAAGCAATAAAGCAGTTTTGTTACAATACTTAATAATGAACAATAAAACATAAATAATAAAATATGATTGTTAAAATATTAGTAGTAGTAGTTTTCTTTTCAAGAAGTTTGGGCCTTTTTTATTGTCATATTGTCACATTAAAACAATTGTATATCTTTTTATGCCCACCAACAATGAATGTATAATATAAATTTTAATAGAAACATGAAAAACATGACCATCATAAAAGAGGTGTGCATTTGAATGTAGTTATATAAATTAGTCAGGTTTTATATAAATTAGGACCAGACTATCATATTATTTATACAGTATGCACATCCTCATGTTCACAATCACAATCAATCCAGATGGACAAAATTAACCATCTTACATTTACTTCTCTTACAACCTGTTACACTTGGAAATATGTCGCATTACAAAAAATATATTTTAAGTTTCAGAATTGCAATCAAGTTGTAAATGCCAGAGGAGTCTGTTTTTCTTTGAAAGCAAAGTGATTTTGAATGAGAACTACTTCCAGTGGGAGACTCAGTCACCCCTGTCCAGTCTGAGAGGTCCACCCCTCTGGGCAAACATCCCATTGGCAGAGTACACATGCCGGAGGATGTGGAATGAAAAAGGATGTGGGAGCGAGTGAAGAGCTGTGGAAGCTTAAACAAAGAGCCTCTTTCTTGAGTTGGGAAGTTCCTGCCATTTTCACCCCGCAATTGTATTGAATATCACACAGTGAAAACACCTGGAGATATGAGGCAATTTTCCTCTCCAAAGACCATTCTGTGTTCTTAAACATGGCCATTGCTGCTCAGAATTTTGAGTTTAATCATAAAATGCATCCCGGAGCAATGAAATTTGTGTGAAATTAACAATAAGCCCTTAATTATATAATCTCGGAAGCAGTCAAATCTTGATAGAGCCCGCTTTTTAATTTGGCAAGTACACTTCCTGTTCACACGACCCAAGGCAGCCTTAAATTCCATTATTAATTATTTGAATTTTGGCACAGTCGTAAAGTTCAGAGACACACTGGATTGATTTAATCTTCTTGTCCACGCTCATGCCAGCACGATTAAGATGGAAACGATAATAAAGCCATCTCTTTCGGAAATTAACTAATTAGGAAAAACAGCAATGGCCCAGACATGCCTATTATAGGGGATAAGCAAGGGATAAGGAGAATATCCAACCCGTCTATTCCAGAGTCCACTGGGTTGGGAGAAAATTACAACTTCCAGTGTACCCCCAAGTCTCTGAAGATATAGTGTACATCACCTCTTACATCCCTGAAATTCAGCTCTGACCTGCAGTTTCTGAACCTCAGTGGGGAACCGTGGCAGCCCCATGTGGCCCGCTCTTGCTACAATGAAGAACAGATAACATCTGCACTCGACTGCCAGGACCAGACAGATGGTGAACAAGGGAACAGGCAGGTGGAAGGAGGGGGGGGGGACAGCAGCACGAGATTCGGTTTACAGGGCCGACTGCCTTTCCAAGCAAAACAGTTTTACCTGACGCAAGAGAGACCCATCAAACTTATCAGCAGTGCTTTTCATGTCATCAGCTAACAGCAGGAGTGAGGGATATCTTGATTTCAGAGGGAAAACAAGATTGGAGCCAATAGCTGTTCCTCAAGATTATGTGGTTTAAAAAAAGATTCCACAAGAGCTAAAAGCAAAGCAATCTGAAAAGCAATGTAAACACTAAAGGACTGTTTCTATTCATGATTCCAAGAAGAGTCAATACAGATCAATGATGAGAATGAGAAACTGGTCAAGGGTCATTTTATCTGGAAGTAAGGGAGTCAGTGCCTACAAAAAAAAAATAAAAATAAAATCCTTTTGATTACTGTTGAGGTGCTTCCCCTTTTCAGAATCGGCCAAATGTTATTTATTTCCAATTAAGAGAAAACTTTTGAACAGTTTGGAGATGTGTACATTTTTCTTATGTTGCCTACATTTTTTCATCTAATTGTTTTTTTCATGTGTTGCCCTTCAGAGGCTACAGAAGATAGTCCCATGTTTCCCAGAAGACTTTTTAGTAGCAGACGCATGTTCCTAAAACTATAAGTTACAAGACTATATATCGACAAATGCAAAACAACAAAAAGAAAACTAAAGCTAAAAACATTTCAAAATATTAAAACAACCAAATTATAAAAAATCTAACATGACACTAAGAAACACCCCATTTTCATGCTGGCTAAAGGACATATGTACATAATTTATGTAAAATTAAAATAGATTCAAACGGCTTAATTGTTGCCTTACATATAAGAATTTTATAGAAGTAGGGGACTTTTTTTTTTTAATGATACTTATATTTTGGGTTCTTATGTGGTCTTTACACTCTTGGCAAGGAGGGCTTCACACAAGACCGCTGCCTTTAAGCTGTTTATCATCTAACAAAATACTACTAACAGAACACAACCTGTTAATCACAATAAAAAGCAAGCGCCCGACACTACGCGATACAGTGCCATTTCAGCACCTCAAAGACAAAATAAGTTAAATGTACCCTGATCTTCAAATTTAAAAAGTTGTCACCCCCTGGCTCTTAATGCATGGTTTTTCCTTCTAGAGCAGGTTTGTTTAGAGTTGGAGCTGAACTTTGCAGGACAGTCGAATGCCAGGAGCAGGGCTCGTCACCCCTGTTCTAGAGCATCAGTAAGCATTGGAAACTTCTGTAATAGTTGCATATGAGTCCAACAGTTGTCCTCAGTGTGAAAAGATGGACCTCAAAACCATACAGACATTGTTGGAAAGGATTCAAATACACAAAAATGCTGGAAAACCAAATCATTTGTGGGACCTAAAGGATTTTCTGAAGAACAGCAAGCAGTTCAGGACAAACAAGGGACTCATGATTAACTATCACTAAACAAAAACAACACAGTATTAAGAAATAAGTGGATGTAAACTTTTGAATGGGATCATTTTTATAAATGCAACTATTATTTCCTCTTTGGACTATATATAAACATTTTGTATGTGAAATATCTTATTCAGACCAGTACTAAATAAACATTAACATGTATTTTGTATGATCCTCTTATTTTGGTAAAATAATTAAATTTTTGTAGATTCTGAAAGGGGGTGTAAACTTTTGATTAAAATATAATAATATTAAATATTTAAATATAAAAAAATATATATATAAAAAAGTAATCATGATGGGACTTTTTTTTTTAATACGCATACTTAAACACCCAAATTATCATTTTGGGTTCTTATGTGGTTCCTTTACACTGTGAACACCAAAAGCACTGAGGTTGTTCCCTTTCAGGCTCACTTTAACTGAACTGGGTTTGGATGAATTGTACTATATGTTAAAACGCAGATCCCTTTAAGCTGTTTAATCCAATACTGAACATGATAATGGTCAACACACACAGACACAAAGTTGGCTAATCAAGCTTTCTGCAATTCAATCTTTATTGCTGAGAAAAAAAGCAAGTTGTGTGACCAAAACCACAGCTATAGCAGAACTACTGAAGTCGTATCGGGGGGCTTTGCTATGCCAAGTGAAAAAAGGAATAAATAAACAAACAAAAGCCTTTGTTAGCAGCACAGTTGTACACTCAACAAAAGCTGAATAAAAAAACTAAAACCCCAGGGAACCTTGCTCCAGTAATGAGGTTACAGTTCCAAACAGTCTCTACCCAAGTGGTCGACACAAAGTCAGAACTCACCCACTTCACAGTCTTTCCTCCAAGAAGCACATACACCCTAGGGAGAGCATTGCTTTAGCACAGGAATGCTTTTTTTCATACTGCAATCTGTTTAATATGCATAAACATGTGCCTAATTGTTTGGAATAATTGTCCCACATATTCTTAATTGCTCAACCTGTTAGCATGTTCTGTTTGTGTGTAGGAGGCATGCTTTTTATTCCATGAAGAGTGTAAACACTGGCTCTGTGGTGCTTTCAATGTTTTTCTCTTTGATTATACCAATAATGTATATAACATCTAAAGTATGTGGAGAGTGCTGTCTGTTAGAATTATCATGTATACTAATTAGCAATAATGGATTTCCTTGCATTTAAAACCTGATAGACTATTCCCTTTGCTACATGAGGAAAACTGCCATAAAGTGCATGTTGAGTGCATGCAGTGTCCAATATTCCTCAATTTATATTTAGGGTTAAATAAATGCATCTCCTGGGTATTTGATATGTACTTCTTGTTGGAATTTCCAATGCAAATACACTACTCAAACTATGTATACTATAAAATGGCATAGAATAGTGCACAACTACACAAATTGAAATGCACCATTGGTCTTAACTATGACAAACGAAGGGAATGTGTTTGGAAAACCTGTGTGGTCACAATCATTGTTTTTTTAGCAATTGTGATTGTTGCCTCCAGTGGTTCATAAATGACACAATGTGGCTTTAAAGCTTGGATCGATGCATTTCTATCTACTGTACTTGTTGCTGTCAAGAGCTTTTCTGCTCCATGTTTAGGGAGTGTCAGTGGGGTCAGGTGAGCGCTGGATCATTTCCAAACCTGCACTTCCCCAGCAGCATATGCTTAACTGGATATGTTTCAAGAAAAACTTCTACAGCTGTATTATGAAATGTTATAAATAAAAACTGAATCAAACTGAGAAATTCAATAAGAAAATTTATGATAAGATCGATTAAATATTTAGGGGCCACAGTTTTGTCTCCTGGGCTCTTCTACTGATATAACCTCAGCTATAAAAACCTCACAATCCAATGTGAGTGTTATTAGAGCTGTGTCTCCAGCCGACAGCTTTACCAGATTACCAGATTCATTGAATTAAATGAATACTTTTATAAAACAAGGATGCATTCAATTGATCAAAAGAACAGTAAAGACTAGTCTGTTATAACTTTCTATTCATCACATAATCCTGAAAAAAATTATAATAATAATAAATGTTTCTTGAGCACCAAATTTCCATATCAGGATGATTTTTGAAGGATCAAATAAATATTGTCATTTATTTGAACAGCATTGTTCAATCGTTATGATCGTTATTTATTACATGCACTTGCAAACTAGTTGCCCACATACTGGTGAGTGTAGAAACTCATAACTCATAAAAGGATTGAAAAAAATGTCATGTCAGGCAATTCTCAATCAAAATACAGTTTAATCAAAACCAGCCCATATGGGTGGGAACATGTCCCACCTGGCACCGCTGCTGACAGATGAATTCAGCATGTTTGTCATTCTGTATTTGACTTATGTATCTGTTATGAGAGAGTCACTGTGCTACGATATCATTAACCAAGACATTGGCTGTTCTTTGAGGCAGAGGTCTGGCACAGAAGACAATGGTCTATTAAATGCCAGTTAACTAACATGGTCTAGCATCCACGTAATGATGCAAAGTCACAAACTGCTTTACTCAGCTGGTAAGTCTCAGTTTTTGTTGATCATAATTTGTTTAACAGTACTGCATTCCATTCAAATGTTTACTTCTGATACTGACAATTAAGCTGATTACAGATGTTTTCAAAGGTAGTGTTTGGGTGGGCACAGATGGTGTTGAATGGCCTCTGCCATATCATGCATTGATGTTTCTGCTCTGGGAAATTTAAAATGCTCTCTATTGAAATGTGGCTGCCACTACATAACTACTTCACATATTTTGTCAGATTTGTTAACATCAATGAATTACGATGTCAATTATGAGCACACAGATTAAGCAGTAAAGTCAGAACAGAGATAATTACATCAATTCATATAAATGTGACTGAAAGAGTGTGAAAACAAACCTTTGAAAAACGGCAGGAGTGACACGTGGAACCACATTACTGGAGTATGCCTTTAATTCGCTAAACTGATAGAAATCACATTACTTGCTGCTTTCTTCACAATTATGGAAGTCTGAGCTGTGTTCGGTTAAAGCAGAGTATTTTTCTGGTTGTTTTATTGCCAAGCATAATTAACTAATGAAGATATGTGCCATGTGGTGACATATCCACCTCATTTTATTAGTTATGCCACTGTATAGTACATTGCCATTAGAAAAATTTGAGATTTTGCCCTTAAAAAAAGCTTGTGATGCATCGCTGGCCTTGGAAATCGGTTCTATTCTGTTTAAGTTATCTGACTCAAGCCCCGTAACACTTAAAATTAACATTAATAACCATAACTTATCGGGTCATCTGATAATACAGTAAGTGGTCAGCAAAGAACCTACCATTAGCATGCATTTCTAGCAGCCACCACACATGATGTGGCCATTTGCATTCTAAGATGCAAGGTACTGCTATAAAATCTCATTACCATCCAGTCCAGTAAGTGGTCATGCTGTAGACGTAATTAACAGTGGCTGAGGGAGGCAGCAATTTTTGGGGTGCCATGCCACTGTACCCGCCACAACATTCCACTCGCTCAACCATTCTACCCATCCTTCTCATTGAAAAAGATCTGTGACCTAGCGGCTAACTCTAAGCAGCTCCTTGTTCTATACTTGGATGCCCCTCTCACTTTAGCTGCTATCAGTATGTGCCACAGAAACAGGATAAGCGACCAACCACTTTATCTGCTAGAAGCCAGTACAGGTCAACTTAGTCGAATCATAAAATAAAATTTACCCCATCTGCTTAAATGCATCCACTGATGCAAAAGTTGTGATTTTAATTTGTTTATTAAAATGTTGTAAAGTTGTATGCAGTTTTACAACTTTGTTGCCTTGAGAACACATCATAAACTCTAAAATCCTAAAATGATTGCAACAATTATTTAAATAACTTTACTGTTGAAATAATGCATAACTGTGAAAACAAACAAAATAAATAAAATTAAAGTTATTTTTAGAAATCATACATTTTACATTTTGCTTTTACAGTAAATTCTCAATTCTCTATGTAGCTATGACTTGAATTGTCATAGCTACATAGATGTAAATATCAACGGAGCAGAATTTCCTAAAACTGACATTAGGTGGCAGCAAGTCTTAATGACCGAGTCATTATTCCATTTATTAAACTGATTAATTCAAAAATGAATCAAGTTCAAGTTGAGCTTTATTGTCATTCCGCTACATGTGTGGATGAGATGTCGTGCCTCACAGGACCACGGTGCTACATAAATACAGATATACAACACGAAGTAAAACAGTATAAACCTATAAACAACTAACCTACTGTCAGCTTTGACTATGCATATGCTATATATAAAAGTGGTTACCTATACATAAACTAAAAAAATACAAACTGTACAACTGTGCAGATGACTTCAAATACTGTACATGTGCAAAAAGAGAGACATTCAAGCAGCTGGCTGGGGAACAGTGTAAGGTGATTTGTGGTGCATGAGCCAGTAAACATACATACATTACAGTCATATATTGCAATCAGTCTTTTGTGGGATTATGTACACACAATGGTGTGTGAAAGTGTCTAGTGCATGTAGAGGCGAGTGTGTTGCTACAGGTGGCTTGTGCAGGCCCGCTCACCTGTGAGGTGTGTGGTCCTTCACGATACTTTTGCATTGCTTTGCTGGAGCATCGTGTAAGGAAAATATCCAGGATGGAGGGAGAGGCACCAATGATTTTTGCAGCGGTGTTCACTGTCCGCTGGAGGGTCTTGCGGTCTGCTGCACTACAGTTCCCGTACCAGACAGTGATGCAGCTGGTCAGCACGCTCTCAATGGTACCCCTGTAGAAGGTGGTGAGGATGGGTGGAGGGAGACTTGCTCTTTTCAGCCGGTGGAGAAAGTGTAGGCGCTGTTGTGCCTTCTTGGAGACAGACCTGGTGTTGGTGGTCCAGGTGAGGTCCTCTGTGATGTGCACCCCCAGGAATTTAGTGCTGCTGACTCTCTCCACAGTCGAGCTGTCGATGATCAGTGGGGGGTGGTCAACAGAGTTTCTCCTGAAGTCCATCACAACCTCCTTTGTCTTCTCCACATTGAGGGACAGGTTGTTAGCACCACACCATTCAGCCAGCTGTGCCACTTCCTCTCTGTAGTGCATTTCATCGTTGTTGCTGATGAGACCTACCACTGATGTGTCATCGGCAAACTTGATGATGTGGTTGGAGCTGAACTTGGCAGTGCAGTCGTGGGTCAGCAGCGTGAAGAGCAGCGGGCTGAGCACACAGCCCTGTGGGGCACCTGTGCTCAGTGTGGTAGTGCTCGAGGTGTTGTGGCCAACATGGACTGACTGAGCTCTTCCATTAGAAAGTCCAGGATCCAATTACAGAGGGAATTGTTGAGGCCCAGCAGGTTTAATTTATTGATGAGCTGTTGTGGGATTATTGTGTTGAATGCTGAGCTGAAGTCGATGAACAGCATTCTAACATAGGAGTCTTTATTTTCTAGGTGGGTAAGAGCCAGGTGGAGGGTGGAGGAAATTGCATCATCCGTAGAGCGGTTTGGGCGGTATGCAAACTGGAGCGGATCGAGTGTGTTGGGGAGGCTGGTTTTGATGTTGTGCATGACTAGCCTCTCAAAGCACTTCATTATGATTGGAGTCAGTGCTATGGGACGGTAGTCATTTAGACAGGACACAGGTGATTTTTTTGGTACCGGTATGATCGTTGTGGATTTGAGACATGTGGGGATGACTGCCTGGCTCAGCGAGGTGTTGAAGATATATGTTAGGACATCTGTCAGCTGTTCAGCACAGCTGACAGATCAAGTGACTGTTTTTATGAATAGTTCAGTGAATCATTGATTCTCCTCGTTTATTCAGAAATAAAGCAAACAGCAGCCATATCTTGTGGGCAATATATAAAATCACATAATTAATTTATAATGATAAAATCACATTATAAGTATAAGTAAGTATAAGTATATGATTGATGAGAACATGTATGAATTATCGCTAAAATGACTCCATAAACTAACCATAACACCTGAGCTAGAAGTGGACAAATGAGCAAAGGATGAACTGAGAGTATACATTTAATATAAAGGTGTTTGAGACTTATAACATCTGTTTACAAAATACAGTGACATCACCTGTATTTTGAATCTTTAGTATGGCAATATTGCCTTGCAAACCTAACACCCATTTTTACTTGTGGTAATCATCATAATTTTACCACAAATGCTATTGCTTTAGCAATACAGCAATAAACAAAAAGTTCAAAGATGCCCAGTCACTCATTTGTTTAACCACATTTTAAGGTAAAATTAAACCAATGACCATTGTTTCCTTGTGCATCCAAGACAACAAAGAAGGACAGCAGAGAAGTTTGCTTTAATTGCCCCTAGTATGCCATTTTTAAGGTTCCTAATATTGCTTTGGGAGTCTCCTAAAAAAGGTTTGCATGCATGCAAGGTATTTAGTTTTCTCAAAATAGGCATTTAATTTCACCTCATTTTCCATTGATTCTCAAACGATTCGTTCAAAGCAGTTCTAAGATTCAGTCTCTCTAAACCCCTCCTTTCCATGAGTTTACTCTGCTCTAATTGGTAAGATGGCCCAGTCTGTTGAGATTGGTCTACCGAGTACAGCGCATGTCAGAAACGATACGCCTATTGCAATAGTTCCATATTCTGAACGCTTGATAGACAATATAAACATCAATTATTAACACTTACAGCTTGTGATTCAGTGGAGCCAGCTGGTCCAAATAAACTGGGTAATGAGCCATCTTTGAAGAGCAAGCGTTCTTTGTTAAACTCCCCAAGATTAGAGAAGCATTCGTCAGTAAAACGACGTGTTTGTGGGAAGGGTCAAGTTGTTCGCAACCGGCCAAAGTACAGCATAGGCTGGAATTAAGTAAATGTGTAGCCATCAAAGAAATGGGATTCGGATTACTAACAACTCGTTTCGGGCTAAGAAAAGTCGATTCTTTAGTTTGGGAGACAATAAATTAATTTATTGTGCACTTTCGGCTTTACAACTTTACAACACACTGCATGAAAGGCAATATTGGAAATAACATATTAGGGGCAATTTAAAAGAGTATAAAAAAAGAGTAGAGAACAGAAAAGAGTACTCATATTATTAAAACGGTTAAAAAAACAATGCGCAGGTGTAAATGGCAATCTGTATCGGCTAACCACTTGTGATAAGACCACCCAAAGCAGATGTTAATATCAGGTGTGAACAAGGCTTAAGGGCTTCCTTTATGTCTTATACGATGGCCTGTTTAGATCAGTAGCAGGAAAAAAGGAATGCTATTTCTGAGAGCACCGTACTGTCAAAGTAGTGGAAATCACAGTGTTTGGGGGGGGGGTGTAGGGTGCTTCTCAGAGGTAGGTCACAATCGCCGCCTCCAAACACTGATTAAAGATAGAGATCACAACAGGACAGGGAAGTAGAAAGAGCTACATCAAACAACCTTAGTGGTGTGAAACAGGTATGTACTACTTTCTCTCACTTCTTGTCTCACAAACACACTCTCTTAAGCTTTTATCAGCAAGATGAACACAGATATGGACTTTGGGCAAGCAATTTTAATTCCTTATTCCTGGTTTAATGAGTTGAAAGGAATTATGCTTGGAAACCGACCCCGTTTCTATAATGGTCTTCCCCTCCCTGCATTTCCTGCAACTGGATCCACATAAGCCCCATGGCTTGATCAAAGCGAAACTCTACAAAAAGAGGGTTATGGATCAAAAAGGATACGTTTAGTAGAGCTCAACATTTGCGGACTGTCAAAGCAGTAGTTGGTGCTCTGACAGGCGCCTGATGCTATGACATCAAACCTCCAAACGAGCCCAGAAAAGAAGTGATTTAAAAGAAGGCTATTTTACATATGCATGTATATTTTAAGTACTTCAAACATGCTTGTGTAAATGTGTTAGGCTGTGGCCTGATGTACAAATGTGCCTTCCTTCTTGACCCTTTGACAACAGTACACCAATGACCAATAAGAAATAATAGCAACTACAGGTGCATCTCAATAAATTAGAATATCGTGGGAAATTTAATTTATTTCAGTAATTCAACTCAAATTGTGAAACTCGTGTATTAAATAAATTCAATGCAGACTGAAATAGTTGAAGTCTTTGATTATTTTAATTGTGATGATCTTGGCTCACATTTAACAAAAACCCACCAATTCTCAACAAATTAGAATATGGTGACATGCCAATCAGCTAATCAACTCAAAACACCTGCAAAGGTGAGCCTTCAAAATGGTCTCTCAGTTTGGTTCACTAGGCTACACAATCATGGGGAAGACTGCTGATCTGACAGTTGTCCAGAAGACAATCATTGACACCCTTCACACGGAGGATAAGCCACAAACATTCATTGCCAAAGAAGCTGGCTGTTCATAGAGTGCTGTATCCAAGCATGTTAACAGAAAGTTGAGTGGAAGGAAAAAGTGTGGAAGAAAAAGATGCACAACCAACCGAGAGAACCGCAGCCTTATGAGGATTGTAAAGCAAAATTTATTCAAGAATTTGAGTGAACTTCACAAGGAATGGACTGAGGCTGGGTCAAGGCATCAAGAGCCACCACGCACAGACGTGTCAAGGAATTTGGCTACAGTTGTCGCCAGAGGCGTCTTACCTGGGCTAAGGAGAAGAAGTACTGGACTGTTGCCCAGTGGTCCAAAGTCCTCTTTTCAGATGAGAGCAAGTTTTGTATTTAATTTGGAAACCAAGGTCCTAGAGTCTGGAGGAAGGGTGGAGAAGCTCATAGCCCAAGTTTCTTGAAGTCCAGTGTTAAGTTTACACAGTGTGTGATTATTTGGGGTGCAATGTCATCTGCTGGTGTTGGTCCATTGTGTTTTTTGAAAACCAACGTCACTGCACCCGTTTACCAAGATATTTTGGAGCACTTCATGCATCCTTCTGCTGACCAGCTTTTTAAAGATGCTGATTTCATTTTCCAGCAGGATTTGGCACCTGCCCACACTGCCAAAATCACCAAAAGTTGGTTAAATAACCATGGTGTTGGTGTGCTTGACTGGCCAGCAAACTCACCAGACCTGAACCCCTTAGAGAATCTATGGGGTATTGTGAAGAGGAAAATGAGAAACAAGAGACCAAAAAATGCAGATGAGCTGAAGGCCACTGTCAAAGAAACCTGGGCTTCCATACCACCTCAGCAGTGCCACAAACTGATCACCTCCATGCCACGCCGAATTGAGGATGGCCCCTACCAAGTATTGAGTACATATATAGTAAATTAACATACTTTCCAGAAGGCCAACAATTCACTTAAAATGTGTTTTGTACTGGTCTTATGTAGTATTCTAATTTGTTGAGATAGTGAATTGGTGTGTTTTTTTTAATGTGAGCCAAAATCAATCACAATTAAAAGAACCAAAGACTTAAACTACTTCAGTCTGTGTGCATTGCATTTATTTAATACACAAGTTTCACAATTTGAGTTGAATTACTTAAGAAAATTAACTTTTCCACGACATTCTAATTTATTGAGATGCACCTGTAAAGAGTCCATAGAACCAAACCAAGTGTTTTGTAGACATTTTATAAACAGTTCTGTTCAGTCTGTTCACCAAAAAAAAAAAAAAAAGTTTTTTTTAAATATACGCTACTGTTCAAAAGCTTGCGGTCAATACTGGTTTTGTGTATGTATGTATGTATGTATTTATGTATTTATTCAGTGGCCATTATACTGATCAAAAGTAACAATGCAGACGTGTAAAATGTGACAAATGATTGAAATGCTGTTCATTTAAACCTTTCATTCAAGCCAATCAATCAACCAATCAATCAAGCAATCAATCAATTCTGAAAGGAATATATTATTGTTTCAACAGAAAATGAGTAAATAAATAAATAAACACACACACACACTACAGTTTTTATGATGATTTGAATAATTACCCCACAATTATTGTTTTGATATTTAACTTTTCTGGCATACAACCTTTATTGTTATTAAGTATTTTCTATTTCATTTTATTATATTATATTATATATTCTATTCATTTGTTTGTTTGTTTATTTTCTGTTGAAACAATAGTATATACCCTTTAGGACTGATTGATTGATTGATTGATTGATTGATTGATTGATTGATTGATATATAAAGTTTAAATTAACAGCATTTCAATCTTTTGTCTTTTATTTTGTATATAATGTATATGGGCAGATCATATTTCGGGGTCTGCTGTAAATAGTTATAAATCTAAAATGTTTAATTAATTAAGAAGAAGAATAATTACATTGACGATAATAAGACATGTAATTTCTTTGTATTTTTAATGTATTCAAATAGAAAAACATTATTTTAACTTGTAACTATTGTAACTATTTCACAATAGTGTTGTTTTTACTGTATTTTCTATTGAAGAAATGTTATATTGGGAAATGTATCAATAATCGTGAATTATTATTTCATAAATATCTTGAGTCAACTTGTTTAATAGAAATTGAGTCATGTCTGATTGATTGATTTTTATTTATTTTCCTGTATCCCTTATTAATACATTTATTACATTACATTTAGCAGACGCTTATATCTAAAGCGACTTACAGTGCATTTAGGTTATACATTGTTTTTTTTAGTCAGTATGTGTGTTCCCTGGGACATCGAACCCACAACCTTTGCGCTGCTAACGCAATGCTCTACCACTGAGCCACAGGAACACTATTTATTATTAATAATTAATATTACTCAGTACTTAAATGTATAATTACACTGTAACAAGGACACCTTAAAATAAAGTGTAACCTATATTTTCTTTTCAATAATTGTATAATTTTATTCAGGCATTTAATTTTTATATCAGGCCAGCTGTATCACCCTTATATTATGCGTTTCAAATGTAATGCTTTTCTTATACATTAATATTGTCATATACATTTAAAAAGTTATTGTTATTGACCTATCAATCAAATTAAGCTTTTCTATTTTCAGTTGTCTGTGTTTGGCTTGAATCAGGATCACAGTCTGAAAAGATTATCATGTTAATGTCTAATTTCACAATTTCTATAAAGAGAAAAGGACAACTAAAACGCTTGGCAAAATCACAATCATTCCAGTCCACGTAAGAGTAATATCCAATCAATGTTCAACATTTTATGAGCATGTTGTGTTTTAAAATCATGCTGTTCACAGAAATATGCTCTTCATGGGGTGTTCTATGAACCTTGTCTCAGCTTGCAACAGTAACCAAGGGTCAACTGCATTTAGCCATTCAACTGAAACTTCCATTTTTGTCCATTATTTCCACCCAGCTGTGCCTTTCTGCATACATTTTCTTCCGACCCAAACATAATTTCCCAAATGAAACCGTGTTAGCTTGGTCTAAATTATCAATTTGCCCAGTGCACTGTCTGATGTGCCGCGTAACATTAAGATATTTTTTTTTAGCTTGGACAATGGACTTGGCTGCTGACTGTGAACGGAGTGATTACACTAATGCGATGCAATGAACTGTGGAGTCCATGATTCCAGTGCGCGGATAATAATATAGTTTTGACTGACAGCGCATCGCTTAATGGTGAGATTTTTACAGGATGGTGGAGTCCTTAAATAATTTATCGCGGAGGGCAATGAGCCAGGAGGATATGGCGCGTGGCTTTGAGCTGCAATGGTTTTACCCAGGCAAGGTCAGCATACAGCAGAGACATAAACAACAGTGCAACCTGATGCATACAAGAGATGTGACAGACCTCGCAATGTCCTCCGAATGATGGCGACATGTATGGAATGTATAGTAGAACTAAGAACATTAAATAATTGAGTTATGTTATGTTTCTGGGCTGAACTGTGCTGGGAGAATGTGTGTAGTGACGTCGCCACTCAGGATTGTTCACTTGTCTGTTGTCTGACTGCTAGTTATACGTTCTATGTTTTGTTATATTTAAATATATTTCTGCTTCAGAACACAAAAATGGATGTACGTGTATACAGCGGACTAGGGCTGCCCCCAAAGAGTGGACTAACTGTTAGTCGATGAGAAGAGGCTTGGTGGCCCAAACCTTTATTAATTGGTTAGTCGCAGAAAATTAAATGTAAAAATCCACAGGAGTTTGGGAAGTCACGCAGTCCATGATGGACATATCGTTAATAGGGCTGTTAAAAAACATTTGAATTTCTTTTTTGAATATTCATCGAATTTAAAATAAAAATCCACATTCGAATGCAAAACGCTGCATTCGAATTTTAGGTGTCTGTCAGGCAGCTTGGCACACGAGATGCGATGACGAGGTGTCGTTGCATTTTAATGCTTTTTTTTTTGCCTGTCCAGTTGAACCCACTCGATGTGGTGCTGCACATTCAAAATATTGAAAAAGAGAACATCAATGTGGAGAAGATGTTGTTTACCTCAAAACTGAAGCCAAGCCGTTCACACAGAACGCATATTTATTGCATTTTCTAGAGGGACATCTATCATCGTTGCACTCGCGTCTCACACAAGAAAAAAAACATGTAATTACTAGATTAAGAAACTAGCTTGCTAGCGAACGTGCATATTAACAGCGTAAACATGAACCTTGTAATCATATGATTAAATGCTAATAAATTACGTGTATCAGCAATGATAAATCTCTGAGTTTAAAGTGGCTCTGACAGAAAGACTGCATGTTCCCTGGCAGAGACGAGCTGTTTCAGCTATGTGCTCTTTTCCTAAATGCATTACTTACATTTCACAGGTATATTCACCATCTGTAAATGTTAGAAATCCATGGAAATATTTCCATCTTGTGATTCTCCGCTAAACTTCACAGACTTGGTTTTGAACACGCGCCGTCGTGCGCATGCATGCCAAACACAGAGCGCAATGAAATAGGAGCGCAATAAATCTGACTAAAATATAAATTTTGCTGAAATGTTTGTAGTAGTTACACATTTTAAACCTACAAGTAAGTGTATTTGTATGATAGCACTAACTGTAAAGTGACTGTAATGGTGTAAACAAAATAGCCTTTTTACTCAATTAGCCTAGTCTGCGCTTTTTTTTTTTTTTGTTTAGTAAATTTAACTTTGCTTTAAAAGCATTTTTTTTTTTTTTAGATCGCAATGTTACAATGTTAGAAAGTAATGTGATGTTAACCCTTTTTGCACATTATATATGCCTACATGGTTACATTCACTTTATTTATTTGTTTAATCCAAATACAAAATGCCGAGATATGTACCGTATACCGCAAATAAGGACAAAAATACAGAGATATGAATTTTTGCTCATATTGCCCAGCCCTACTTTGAAGAAATGTGCATTTAGTAATATTTAGCTCTTTGCACCCTCTTGTGGCCTCAGGAGAGAAGCCAAAAGTTTTTTTTTCCCTAACTGAATTTATGCCTTTTAAATTCGAATATAATTCGAATTTTTATAATATTTTGGTAAAAAATGTGAATGTCGTTTTTCAGCCAATTTGACAGCCCTAATCGTTAATGGCTGGTCTATGATGTAATACAGCGAGTGGCATCCAAACGCTCGCCTATCATTCATCTACCTCAAAAATGGCTAATCATCTGAAATATGTCAGTAGCAGCAAGCTTTACATGGCCGCTCAATCTAATGTTAGCCTAGAAGAACGTGCTCTATTGAAGTGTCTGTGCGGAATGTGGAAGCTGAATTGTAGCAAGCTCAATGTAAGACAGATGGAGGTGCGTGTTGGATCACTTGCTCTTAAAATACTCCATCATTTTTGGTCATATGGATAAGAGTAATGCATCTTTCAAATCAGTAAAGACTCTACGTTTATTTGTGTGAACTCACAATAACAACAAAATATTGCGCTTATGTAAAATAATGAAAGCAAGGATGCACTTTTTTGCTGTCTCTGTGAACTTGCGCACGAAACTCCAAAACTCTGTGCAGCTACACTTGCCTCACAGACATTAAAAATTATATATATAAAGAGTGAAATGTACTTTCAAATGAACCAGTTCAAATAGAAAACAAATATCGTAATCTCAGATTATGTAATCCTTATGAAACACGCAGACAGGCGCATCCACTACTGCGGCGATGGCGAGTCAGTGTCGACTTCTTTCAAGTCAAAAACAAAGTTTAACAAGACTTTAATGCAGCCTCCTTACAGTTTTTTTTTCTGACACATTCATAATATTACATCTGCTGGTGTGCTGTGGCAAGCTGCATGCGCTTATTAGGCTATGTAGGCAATTAAAGGCTCATTATTATGATTGAAATGGTTAGCTAATATGATATACATTTTATTAATAAAAGTGTGATTAGATGACCAATGCTTAAAATGAACGACTACTAGTCAACCAGAAAAATATTTAGTCGAGGGCATCCCTACAACGGACATGATAAAATGTAGTCCATATGAGATTTGCATGTCAAGTCTTAAGTCATTGTGTTTATTTTCAATGGGTTTGGTCTACTTGGGTTTTAACTGCTATCACAAAAAAAAAAAAAAATACTAAATCTGTTATCATCACCTACAATAGCTTTGTGTGATGAGCGAGTCTAAATTGAAGTTGTTATTCACAAATATTAGTCTTCATGACTACAGTTAAATCACATTCCACTTGCAAAAAGAGCATGTCATTTTTTATGAGACAAGTGACAATCAATAGCACTTAAAAACTTGTATTTATTTATTTGTTTGTTCAAATTTCTTTTTCTTTTTTTGCCAATAAAGATGAAAATTCAAACCAAAGTAGGCCCACTGAAAACAAGCAAAACAAGGTATATATGTTCTAAATTCTGCATAAGTTAAATTTGGTTCTTTATTTGGATGGAAACATAGCTGCAGTCTCCACGGTTTATGTATTATGTTACTTGAAAATGTAATCTATCTATCTATCTATCTATCTATCTATCTATCTATCTATCTATCTGTCTATCTGTCTGTCTATCTGTCTCTGTCTGTCTGTCTAGCTACATCTATCTATTTCCATTTTATGAGTATGCTGTGTACTAAAACCATGCTGTTCACAGAAATATTATATTAATTCCTGTGGTATGTTTTATACCTAGTCTCAGCATGTAACCAAGGGTCAACTGCCTTCAGCCATTCAAATACAACTTCTTTCTGAATGGTTGTAGCCTAGTAGTTAAACAACAGGTCTGTTAACCAGAAAAATGTAGATTCAGACAGCTCAAAAAGGTCATTCATGGACTCTTATCATTGTAGCATAAAGCAGGGTGTCTGTCTGCGCTGTACAGTAAGTGCCCTGGATAAGTATCAGCCAAATGATTTAGTGACCTAGTTATTAGTTTATTCATTAAAAAAATGAGTAACTTATACAGATAATGTCACATGCGTCAACATATCGACAATGGCGTTCCCTGAACATGAATGTATTTTATCTTTGGAAAGATAAGAGGCAGCCTGTCTATGTTCATTATGTTATCCAGCAAACAGTAGATGAAGAGCTGCTTAGAAAATCCTCTTGAGTATACAGAAGTAGCAAACGAATCAATAACCTTTTCATTGAGACAATAAAAAAATCACTGTGAGTTTGCTCGACTGTCAACATTTCAGTTGGGTACAAATTGTACAAAGCGAATGCGTTCATTTTCTTTCAAAAGAACTTTCAAAATGTCACTTACAGCCCCTTAGCCCCTTACTTTTAAAATAGTGTTTTTTTGCCCTTTCTTTAAAGGTGAAGTGTGCCTGTGCCACTATTGTTACCAAACTGAATTGCAAAAGTAACTTTAAATCTATATTCATACAGGTTTCTTAAACTCTTTTGGTCGGTCAGGTAAATTGGTCCCACCTCAGACACAGAGACATTGATAGAGCCAATATTGCTATGTCATGCTTCTCAAACAAACAGAACTATATACAACAGAACCCTGCAGAGGACTCAATCCAAACAACTGCTTATTTGTATTTGCCTCTGCACTATAAGATGGAAGAAGGGACATTGTTTCTACATAAGAGACATTACACACTTCACCTTTAAATGTTAGAGAAGATAATGCCACAGCTACTGTCTTCTTCTTGGTATTGTATTCCATCTGGTTTGAAAGGATGCTGTCCACCAGTCTTTGTAAACCTAATTACACTAACTCAAATATAACAGTGAAAATCTGTTTCCAAGGAGATGTTAATTAGGAATAATGGCAGATAGACTCACATCTCCAATTAGAAGCACATTGAGGTAGCTTTCTCTGACTTAAGTGTTCTGCACTTAATGGCAAGTAATTAGACAGCTCCTAACGAGCCCTTCATTTATTTGTAAAACATTACAGTAATTAGCACATTGTTGTCCTTTTGTCCACAAATGATCTGCAAATTTCACATCTTGCCCCGTTCTTTGGTATAGACATTCATCTTTAATTACCAGTTAAAGCAGGTGGTCACCAAACTTGTTTCTGGAGGGCCGGTGTCCTGCAGAGTTTAGCTCCAACCCTAATCAAACACACCTGAACCAGCTAATCAAGAACCAGCTTGCTTGGTATACTTGAAACTTCAAGGCAGGTGTGTTGAGGCAAGTTGGAGCTTAACTCTGCAGGACAGAGTGCGGTGACCCCTGAGTTAAAGGGACAATTCACCCAATCCATGTCAATCCAAACCTGTACGCTGTTATTGGTTCCATGGAATACAAAATGATACATTTAAATAAATAAATAATGACTTAAAACAGTCTGTTCTAGTATAAAGATTATTCAGAAATTGTATTTTGTTTTCCACAACACAGGTTTGGAATTACATCATGAGTAAATAATTACAGAATTTTCATTTCCAGCTGAGCTTTTTTCTATATCATATCCAACTGTGCAGCTAGCACACTCCGTAAATATCTTATCTCCTCAAGAAAATACTAGTGTGCCCTTCTCTAACAATGATCTTGCCCTGAGGGCCCAGATATAGGCTGCATTAGAAATCAGGGGATGGATGGATGGACAAACTGTCTTCAAATCGACTCAGAGTCTGGTGTGGCCAATTACGAATTTTGGTACAATGCAATTTGGACCACTTAAAAACCATGCAGTCCAGTAAAAGGAACTATTGTAATGCTTCACCTTAAATAATTCAACTATTTACTCCAACTGGGAGAGAGAAAGAGGGAAAGAGTGAACGGGGGAGAAGGAATCTGCTAATCTCTATCAGCACTAGGGCACACTGAACCATGCCAGGGCAGTCGGCAGCAGGCTGAAACTATCTAGGGAGATCATTTAGTCAGAAACTTGAAGGCTAAAGCTGTAGCATCTGCTGGCTGTTGATAAAGGGTCATTTTGGGGATTGGATCCCTATCCATAACTGCCAGATCCTGGTGTGTAACCCAACAACTAACAATGTGATTACTCAAAAATAGAGAAAGGATCAAGCCAAGAAATATCTATAACCAAACAATGTAACACAGGCATAGAATGACTGAAAGGAGGTGACACTCTTGTAGACCATCCCAATTTTGCAAGGTGATCATGTATATGATTTCATATTAATTGAGATATTAATAATAAAATAAATATTACAGCAAAAAAATTAATGCCAGTACACTGTAAAATTGTATATAAAATACTGATAAAACATAACTTAGTATTTTTACTCATCATACATACACTGAAGCAGTGTTTGGGAAAGTTACTTTTAAAAGTAATGCATTACAATATTGCGTTACTCCCTAAAAAAGTAACTAATTACGTTACTTAGTTACTTTTCATGGAAAGTAATGCATTACATTACGTTACTTTTTTTTACGTACACTTTTGCGTTACTTTTTAAATATGAGCAGGGCTTGATTGTTTGTTTTTAATACAAGAAGTTCTATTTATAGCAAGTGTAAAGCCCTTTCACACCAAAAGGTGTTCTGAATAAACCTCAGGCTGAAGGACGAGTAAATCACGTCTGTACAGTAGAACGCAGAAAAAGAAAGTTCAACACTCTTCAGCAATAAAAAACAAAACAACGAAGCACAATTGTTAGTTTATCTAAAGTAATTTTTGCATATTAGTATGGTTGAACTGGATCATCAAAGGTCAGCAGCAAACACATTGGTTAATAAAATGAGATTAGATATATTTGTGTTGTTTAACATGTTTAATTATTGCAGGTTTGCGTCATATTCTGAGTTTGCATTTCACTGTTTTAATTCATTTTGATGAATACTGAATCTGTTTTTTGCGAGTGGGATGAATTAATACACATTCACCTTTAGTCTAGATTAGAACTACAGTAAGATCATGTTCACACAGCGCACGTCAGTCAATCAACTTTTTCACGTTTGCAAAAAAGAGTCACGGTTTCGGTACGTTCAGTATGTGCTATGATAGAAAAATATACTGTCTGAATAATATCATTCAACAGCACAAATAAATACAATGTAAAGATACATATACACATCAGTTTGTTTTTTTTAGGTCTATAGAATATTTTTTAAGTACAGATATTGAATAAAGTAATCAGATGTACATTATATTTACTGTATAAATATTAATAATTATTAAAGTTACAAAAGCTATTCAATCAAGAGCAGTGCGTGATTTCTTTGTTGTTGCTGTTTGATAAATATTAAGAAAGTACTGTCACTTTAAGAGAATGCACTGATCCAGAACGGCTATGTCTGCAATATGATACTTACCAAGACAGGCATTTTGACATAATTTTTGTGTCAATTTGTCCATTTAAACACAATACTTCAGAGAGAGCTTAATATTTGCACACGTTCTGAGGTGCGGGTTTGCACACTTCTGATGAACGCACGCACAAATCTTCTCACTGCATGCACAAGCAAGTGTCCTCTGGCTCTTAAATGTTTAAACTGGCAAAGCTTACATTAGTTTAGTTTAAACATAAATATCAACGTGTGCTATTCAGGTCTCACCTGTGCACGCGATATCAGCACCCGTTGAGTGATGACGGAATAAATGCTCATATTCCAGCAAACGGCACTCGCATTAAATAAGAGTGAATGGTTTGTCCACTTTTGTACACTTTTTTCCATCAACAGAAGCATACATTAGCCGAACCCTGTTTTTTACGTGTTATTTATAACAAACCATATTGCAGATGCGTTGTCAGATTCCGCGAACCGTTCCACCCCCTACTTACAACCACCCAAAAATTTAGTAGTAGGCTATTAACTCTATGGGAGAGGGAGAGAGTAAAGGTAAAGGTGAAATATGCAAAAACATGATGCTAAAATGAAAATGAACTAGAATCAGGTTCATATATTATTTATATCACCAGCATGTCAACTTTAAATTATTTTCTTTATTTTTTTTCTTTAGGTCATTGGTCTCAAACTCAATTCCTGGAGGGCCTCGGCTCTGCACAGTTTAGCTCCAACCCTAATCAATAATACCTGATCCGGCTAATCAAGGTCTTCAGGATTACTAGAAACTTCCAAGCAAGTGTGAGTTGGAGCTGGTTGGAGCTAAACTCCGCAGAGCTGTGGCCCTCCAGGAATTGAGTTTGAGACCACTGCTTTAGGTGCTGTAATTGAAGGAACTAAGCTGTATATTTAAATGTACTCCTTGCACTGAAATGTAAAAAAACTAAAAAAAATAACACGGATACAATAGTTTGGATACATTTAAATAAACATTAATTCAAAGGCACTACTTGTTTTCCATGACATTTCCAAATAGATTCCTTTACAAAGTGAGAAAAGGTCTCCAAAATGTACAGTTTGCTCTGTTTATTGTGATGACTTTACAGTCAAACATATGTAAGGGTTGAACAAAAGATTAAGGCATTTGCTTGTGTCAGAGATATGCACAGTAAGGTGTTCCATGCAAGAAAACAGGGAAAAACACTACCTATTTAAAATCATGAAAGTAGGCCAGATACTGCTTGTTAATCTCTCATTTAATTAGAGATTAGAGAGCGCTTATTGTCTGTCAGACAACATGTGCAAGGAATCTCAACTGGATTTCATAGCTAAGATGTAAGCATGTGGACCTGTGGCATCTGCTTGCCAACAAAAGAGATGCTGTCTTTAGACTGTGTGGACTCTCTCTCTCTCTCTCTCTCTCTCTCTCTCTCTCTCTCTCTCTCTCTCTCTCTCTCTCTCTCTCTCTCTCTTGATGAATGAACAGTGATCTGTTACAGGAAGATTTTTAGGCTGAGATAGCCAAAGTTCAATGTAAACAAACAAAACAATAGATAAACAAACAAACAAATAAATAAATAAATAAAACAGTATAGTTACATAATAAGTAAAATGTAATTACTATGTAATTACAATGACAATATCACTCTGCTTGAAATTGTGATTCTGTGTGTGCATTTTGGTTGGCTGTGTTGGGGGGAGGGGAGCTAAATGAAAAACTGTTTTGAATTTGTTACATTTCTGACACTTATAAGCGTTGCTTTCAAGTGTCTGTGAATGTCATTGCGAGTGCAAAAACAGCTCCAGGCGTCTGGTCGCCTTTGAAGTCTTGCATTCTGGTATTTGAATAAATGCAGAAAAGTGTACCTTTTATTTGTTAAAATATTCAGAGGTTTCTAACGAGTGGATGGATATTTTCTAAGATTTGTCACAAACAAAATTCACAATTTTCAAATATGTTTGCATTAGATGATTTCTAAAAGTATTCATCTTTAATATAGGATACAAGTATTTGATATACCTTGTGCAGCATTTAATCTTTAAAACAGTTTTTACTTTCATGAATGAAATTACATATGCTTCATCAATCAAGGATGAATTCCCTTAATAACATAATGAATATATAGTGCGATACGGTCTTGTCTCTTTGGCACAAACAGGTGACTCATGTTAATAAATCAAACCACTTCAAAATAAAGGCCACTGACTGAACAGAGCACACACACTGTTAATTAAACTTGCTCCTATGAGATTTAGTCATTTACATCCATTTGCTTCCTCATAAGTCACTGTCATGCTGCTGTTTGTACACATCATTTAATATGCTGCTTCATGCCTTAAACCAGTCAATTAATCTACTAGGGTGGAGATGCAGATAATCTAGAGATCACAGAACAGTTCTTTCTGAGACCACATTCATATTGAACAGCAGTGAACCCTCTCGGAGTAAGTTTTTCCTATTCATATAGTGCAGAGCTGGCAGTGGGAAGATTGCGATCCTACTGAAAAACCTAATTACAAGCCTGTCAATCATCTCACCTGTGTGATTACACTAGCATTTGTGTTTATCGCGCAGGCTGCATCTGGGAATAATTTACTACTCTAAAATAGATATACTAAATGTTGATTGACTAAACCACAGCAGTAATGCATTCATTCATTCGTCTGGTGTTGGATGGTTTAAAGCCGTCCTGAGAATCAGACTTCCTTTCCTTTCTTTCTGACATCAATCTAGTGATTGTGACTGTTGTTAACCTTCAGACTAAGATGTTTTGTCACTGGATCGATGCATAGCTATAATGGCACAATATACCCTAGTTTTCCCGTTATATTTCAAGATTGTATTTTAAACCTTTAGTAAAAGAAAGATATGGATCAGTCGGTATTCTCGACAGTTTTTTTTTAAGCGCAGAAACCACAGGAGAGGGTAATACATGATTTTGTAAAGAATGAAGATGATTTGTATTTTTGGGGTCATTCATGGTATGTGGTTCATTATTTCTATGCAATCCTTTGAATGGTTGGGAATATCATATCTTTTTTTATTTTGTAATTTAATTTTAAGTAATAACATTACATTTTAACATGAGATAAACCAAATAAAACCACTAATAAATCATTAATACATTGCTAATACTCGCTGATGTGCATTCTGTTGTTTTCTCACAAAAAAATGGTATTACTTCCTTCCGGAAAATAAAATAAAATAATTGGCAGTTTTTGATTTATTTTATTTATTTATTTTACAAAAATAGCAACATCTGTTCAAAATAAATTAAACTAAATGATTGATTTAACTGTAATGTTGTGATAACAGACTACTGACTATTATGATTCCCATCATTAAGAATTGTAAGTTGAATATATTATCTAATATATTAAGATATGGGAACATGAAAAACTATCAAAGGAATAGTTTTTAAGTATTCCTAACAATGGCTAGTAACTGCATCCACTGAAACATCCCTGAGACCTCTTACAAATACAGGAAGATGCTAAATTGCCTTCCTGAGTAAACATTATAATGTGGTGCATCAATCTGCATCAATTTAACAATACTGCATGAAGACTTGCATTGACAAGTATAAGCACGTCTTGCTATCTTAGATTAAGGCAAAAACAATAAGGTCCCAAATGAGAAAGAAACCCTGCAACCACTCAAAACCTTTGCATCAGTTTTGTGCAGACAAGAATCACTCAAATATTCATCAGAAAGTTTGAAAGTTTAGTTATGATTGTTTTATATTATTAACTTCACAATAATCAATTGCAAGCTGTACGAAAAGCACATTATTGTATTTTAATATAGTGTGACCTAAGAAAAAAAAAGGTTAAATAATATTTTAATAACATTAAATAAAATAGTTGAATGTTGCTTTTGTGCTTTTTCACAAGTGGTACATTTTCAAAACTCTAATTTCACAGATCTAAACAAATAATAAAAAAAATCACTTTTTCTAATCCGCACACGTTTCATTCACAGTAACTGCCTTTGAACAGTATATTTCAGTCAAAATTATAATATACATATCTTCCTCTCTGTATCTTTGTTTATCAATGAATCATTTGGTACATCTGAAGATTTCCATAGATATAGATTCTACTGAAGGGGGTATCCATACCAATTATGAATTATTGTTACATTATTGACAATGCATATAATATGAAGTCTGAAATGTACTGGAGAGATATTATTAGATTGTATGTCCATTACATTGGTTACATATTATTATTCTTTTTTTCTCCCCTTTGATACTGTTTTCACAAGTAAGGTGTAAATTTGCAATTAAGAGTTTTGAAAATAGTACCAAAATGAGTACCAATGTAAATTTGCAATTAAATAAGACATCCGCCCCACAACTACAATGATAATGACATAATGAGAAGCAGTGTCAATCAATTTCAAATAAATTTCAGAACTACAGGTGCATCTCAATAAATTAGAATGTCATGGAAAAATTCATGATTTCAGTAATTCAACTCAAATTGTGAAACTTGTGTATTAAATAAATTCAATGCACACAGACTGAAGTAGTTTAGGTCTTTGGTTATTTTAATTGTGATGATTTTGGCTCACATTTAACAAAAACCCACCAATTCACTCAATTCCAATTCTCACCAATTCATCTCAACAAATTAGAATACTTCATAAGACCAATAAAAAAACATTGTTAGTGAATTGTTGTCCTTTTGATTTAATTACTGCCTCAGTTCGGCGTGGCATGGAGGTGATCAGTTTGTGGCACTGCTGAGGTGGTATGGAAGCCCAGGTTTCTTTGACAGTGGCTTTCAGCTAATCTGCATTTTTTGGTCTCTTGTTTCTCATTTTCCTCTTGACAATACCCCATAGATTCTCTATGGGGTTCAGGTCTGTTGATTTTGCTGGCCAGTCAAGCACACCAACACCATGGTCATTTAACCAACTTTTGGTACTTTTGACAGTGTGGGCAGGTGCCAAATCCTGCTGGAAAATGATCATCTTTTAAAAGCTGGTCAGCAGAAGGAAGCATGAAGTGCTCCAAAATGTATTGGTAAACGGGTGCAGTGACGTTGGTTTTCAAAAAACACAATGGACCAACACCAGCAGATGACATTGCGCCTCAAATCATCACATACTGTGGAAACTTAACACTGGACTTCAAGCAACTTGGGCTATGAGCTTCTCCACCCTTCCTCCAGACTCTGGGACCTTGGTTTCCAAATGAAATACAAAACTTGCTCTCATCTGAAAAAGAGGACTTTGGACCACTGGGCAACAGTCCAGTTCTTCTTCTCCTTAGCCCAGGTAAGACGCCTCTGATGACAACTGTAGCCAAATTCCTTGACACATCTGTGTGTGGTGGCTCTTGATGCCTTGACCCCAGCCTCAGTCCATTCCTTGTGAAGTTCACCCAAATTCTTGAATCGATTTTGCTTGACAATCCTCATAAGGCTGCGGTTCTCTCGGTTGGTTGTGCATCTTTTTCTTCCACACTTTTTCCTTCCACTCAACTTTCTGTTAACATGCTTGGAAACAGCACTCTGTGAACAGCCAGCTTCTTTGGCAATGAATGTTTGTGACTTATCCTCCTTGTGAAGGGTGTCAATGATTGTCTTCTGGACAACTGTCAGATCAGCAGTCTTCCCCATGATTGTGTAGCCTAGTGAACCAAACTGAGAGACCATTTTGAAGGCTCAGGAAATATTTGCAGGTGTTTTGAGTTGATTAGCTGATTGGCATGTCATCATATTCTAATTTGTTGAGAATTAGTGGGTTTTTGTTAAATGTGAGCCAAAATCATCACAATTAAAAGAACCAAAGACTTAAACTACTTCAGTCTGTGTGCATTGAATTTATTTAATACACAAGTTTCACAATTTAAGTTGAATTACTGAAATAAATGAATTTGTCCACAAATTTCTAATTTAATGAGATGCCCCTGTATTTTTGTTCAGCTGATGAATGATAAAACACATGAAGAGCTTGAGCATTTAAAGCGGCAAGTGTACAACTAGGCAACTGTAGCAAACGCTTATAATAAACAGAGCATTATTGGTGTAGATGCTAATACAGTTATTGTTAAAGCTACCATTCGTGCTGTGAACAGGTCTTTACTCTGCTTCCTTGAATGTCTTTTATTAACTTGATCAACTCACACAGCCAAAGAAAAAGAAAAGTTACGAACACAATAAATGGCTTTCATTCTCCAGAAAACTAATTCAGATCTGCAAGCGATAAAGACCTCAGAGACACTGAGACACAAGGTATGGATATTAACCAGCGTTTCAGTGGAACGATGAGTTCATCCTGGGCTTTGCTTGGCAGCCCAAGCGTGACATTGTAATGTATTTGACTACCTCAGTGGGGCTGTTGCTCACATTCAGTTCGGTGTTGAACACATGCTATGTACACAATGAGCAAACTGATGTATTAAGACCAGCAAAACCACATCACAGCAGATGGTACAAAAAGATAAACCTATCTGTATGTTAACAAACAACAACCAATGTGGCCCAAACAGCCATAACACTGTGCCTCAGGCAGATGAAAAGAGAATATGTCTTACTTGAGTCTTTTGGGATGTATGTGGTGCCATTTTTTGATGGTTTGATGCAGCACCAGTGCTGACAGAATTCACTAAACACACACACACATACACTCCAAGTGCTATAATAGCGAGCAGAAGTCACCTGATGTCTCTGTCTGTCTATGGGTTATATATCCTGAGGATGGAACCACAAGAGTAATATCCCACATGCCGAGCAGTTTGTTTAATTACTGTCTGACATTACAAGAAGGTAGCTCAGGTGAAAGATTTATATGCTTTGCCGTTTTTAGGCCAGACAAACCCTGTGCTTAGGAGACAGGAATAGCCGTCAAGACTCATGTTCTCACAGAAGTAGTGTCATGTTCTCACACTCAGTCTTGAACTGCTGTTTGCAACTCTTGTTACTTCTGTAATATAATGCAATTCATAATTAAGTACATTTTATTCATTAGATCATGAAAAGTGAGCAAAGAAGCAATTCAGGTGAATGGCAAGTTGTTATATATTGATTAAAGATTAATAATACAAACAGACAAACACTTTATATTAAGGACTACTTATCACTGTTGACTAACATACATATTACTAGCATGTTGGCTCTTTATTAGTAGCCTACTAATGCCCTATTCTGCATGAAAATCCATAGTTCAATAGGCAATAGTGAGAATTGGAGAATAAAATAAAGTGGAACCACTTTGTTTTCTTTGGAATAACATGATCAGTTCCCAATAAGAACAGGAAAATGCAGTAACACTGAATATGAGGTCAATTTTGATTGTATGTTGCCTACAGAAGCTTAGATGAAATGACCTTGTACTACAGCTCTTCATTGTCAACATTCAGAAGTCGAAAACATGACTTTTTTTGTTAAAAACTGTTTTAAATCAATCAACGACAAAAAATAAAATAAACTTGTCAAAAGTTACTTTTGTTGATAGTATTATTTTTGTTAACAATATTAATACTATTATTAATAATAATGTTCATTATTATAATTATGATTTTATTATTATTATTTTAATGAATAATCTTATGCTTGTATGCTTCTGTCAAAGACTGAAACAGTATTTTCCTGCAAAACATTATCCAGTAATCTTTGTTTTATTTACTATATTATATTATTACTTTATTTAATTTATTTTAAATGACTTGACTAAACATAATTTTTTTTTCATTATTTTAGTTCAGAAATCAGTTCAGAAATCAACACTTGGTACATGCAAATCTACAATAGTAACAAAAAACTGATTGTTTTAAATACAGGAACACATTCATTTTGACATCACAAGACAAATGATAATCAAATCAACATAAAACTGTGAAATAATTAAACTATATTATTATTCACTCCCCAGCGCATGTTGGGAAAAGGGCAATTAAGACCAAAACACAAATCTTTATGTATTATCATTATGTGAAAAAAATATGCACAATTACATTTATTTATATATTCAATTAGCAGGAGGTTTTCATTATCAGTTTAGCAGTAGCATGTATTAACAGCTTCCCCTCACATAATTAGAGGGAGATAAACATCTCTGATAATTCAGAGACTTTAAGGTACATTGCCATCATGTTGCTTTCACATCTGATGACATCTTAATTAAACGCCAAGTGACATGTGAGACAACAAGAGATAATCAAGATGAAACCAATTTACCCCCGTCAACAGTAGTTACATATCCAGTGATAATGAAACCTTTCTCGATTAAAGCTCAGAGAAATATCCTCCAGCATGTTATCTTCCATTGTCAATTTTGCATGCGGTCAAGTCACCAATTAAGAGAGTCAAATGCAGGGTTGTTTTCCACAGCAATTACCAGGCCATCACATTTCCAGGCCAAAAAAATAAAAATAACTAAACAAAAAACAAACAAACAAAATAAGTTATGGTGGTTGAGGTCAAGGAAGTGATTATGATAATGTGTTGATTGGATATCTTATGCATGGAGAGATCATAATGAGTTGATGTGAACAAACAAGAGAGGTGTATTAAACACACTTTAAAGCAATATTCCAGGAACTCTGGATCCATTCCTACAGGCAGGGGTTTTCAAACTGTGGGTCACAAGTTGGGACCAGGTGGGTCGCACAAATTCACTTGGCTGCAGCTAAATTTACGTTTCAATGACACACACAGATCAGTCTAGTGCTGCACGATATACCAACATTAATTACGAATTGCTATATTGGTTAGTGCGATTTTTGAATCACAAAGGCCTCTATTTAAAACATGAGTTGCGTGTTTTGAAATGCGGGCGCGCACAAGTTGCAATAACTGAGATGTCTCAGAGTGACGGTTCATTAAAGGCTCGGTCCGCATTATTAATGAGAAGAAACTCGCTCACTTCACTGCGTTATGTGTTCTGCATGAGACTGCATATAAACCAGAAAATTCAAATGTTATGAAAACTGTTTCAGGTATGTTCAATCAGTTCTATCGTCTGTTTGAACTCGGCACTGTCTATCTTTACGAGATATACTGTATATTTGTAGTGTTTATTTAAAATGAGATACATCTGTTCCATATGTTTACAATTATTTTAATATCCAAACTGTTTTAGATAGTTCGGCTACGCTTCCTTTTGCTTTGCAAAAAAAATTAAATAAAAAATGATGGGTTGTTTTCTGCTCTGCCCTACACACACGGAAGGATCATGAATGCATTTTCTGCGCTGAACCCCGTGAAGAGTTTAAGTTGTTCTCAAACTGGGGTACAGTACCCCTGGGGGTAGGCTACGTTAGGTGCACGGAGGGGACACGTGAACAAAATGCTGAATTTTGGCAGTCATTTAATTCTAACTTAAAGTAACATTAAAACCGAGCATTTGTTTCTTACAAGCAAACTGCCATTTCTAGTATAAAAATAGGAACATGGTAGTGCCGTAAACAGTCAAATAACATCAAATCACCTCATCTTTTGCAGTCAGAACTGACTGCATCCACACAAGCAGCGTGCGTAAAATAGGATGCCCACTAAATAAGCTGCTTTAGCAAATCACGCTGTTGTTCATTGTATCTTTAAATGAGATTTGTAGCACTTAATAGCATGGAGAACAAATAGCCTATTGATGGACTGTACATTGAGATCGATTTAAGAAACCATCGTTGATACAGAAACACCCTGTGCGAGTTATTGTTTCATGTTCAAAATACGAGCAAGAATTCAATTTCCCCTGAATATATAAACGATTGCAAGTGTGACATTGATTTTAAATGACAGTTCAACAACAAAAAAAAGGTAATATTAAGTGAACATTTTACATTTTAAATGTAACCTACATTGTAAATACAATATTGTCAAAGTTGTTTGTTATATTTTACAATGAAATAATAACAGTTTCAATGAAATCCGCAACAGAACTGGTGTGCATCTCCAAGCAAACAGCAGTGTTTCGTTAGTGAATGAATCTACAGCTTTGACGCTTCCTTACTGAATGAATGAATGACGTGACGCCTCGCTCATTAAGACGGTGACTTACCGCCACCTACTGGCGATTTTAGTTTTAAATCTACAAGTAGGCTATCACTTCGTTTTGTCATCATTTATTGCTATTGCTATTTATTGTATTAATAATACACTTAATGGAATGGTAAGAATATGGCATAAAACATGATATACAATTAATACGGCTAGAAAAACATTGCCTAGAAGGTAAAAAATACACCTGTTAATCAATTTAAGGTGGCAGATATTGTCCCTTAATGGCAAAGGTGTGACTGCGGTCTAAGTGGGGGTACTCAGAAGAATGTTAAATGCCCCATGGGGTACGCCACTGCAAAAAGTTGCGTGAGCATGTTTCAGTTTTTATGGACATATTTAATAGATTCATTAACGTCTGTAAATTAAGAAAATAAAACGTAAATATTAGTTGGGAAATATTACTGTTGTACTATAAAATAAAAAGGTTATTTTTCTTAATTTCCGCCTATTTGAACTTTTAATTAAGAATAAGCTTAGTCATTTAATTTTTTTTTATCTTAAATATTTTGGTGGGTCTCAAAATAGATTATACTTGTCTAGGTGGTTCGTGGAATGGAAAAGTTTGGGAACCCTTGCCTACAGGTATTTCAGACAAATTAATCCAGACAGGAATTTGTATTTCTGCTCCTGCTCCTGGTTGGCATATCTATCCAGTAGGACGGTTCCTGCACTTTAATGCCCCAGTGATTCAGTTAATGGGAGCTTTAGAGCTCAGATGTTAGCTAAGACGCGGAGAGCTGCTGACCATACTAATGTAAAGCAGTCTGTATGTTGTTATGATCTGCTAATCCTCTCCAGTTCCAAGGTTATGATCAGAACAATCTGTGGATTGGAATTGAGCCGATAATCTTTTTGTTATTATACAGATAATTCTAAAAAGAACACCTGTGGTTTGCACTTATATGTCATGCAGCCTTTCTTGAGATTCCTGACAATATATTGTCACACAACCTCATAGCCAAGGGGTATTGCTAAAAAGTGTCATTTTTAATTAGGACCCTTTCTTCAACTTCAGGGATTTTTAGGTCCAAGAGGTGGATTTTTATTGAACAGGTTTCAACATCTTTATTGAATGTAAATGAAGATCACTTGAAGGTCACTTTAAAACTGTCTTGAAAACTTTTCCATTTGCAGCCATCAATTTAGTTTTGGCTCTTCAAAGCCCAGAATTGCATTCTGAAACTGTGAATATCCATTATAAAAATCTCAATTGAATTAGTTAAATTCTATCCATCTGTCCGTCCATCGCACCCGTCTATCTATCTATCTATCTATCTATCTATCTATCTATCTATCTATCTATCTATCTATCTATCTATCTATCCAATATCTATCTATCTATCCATCTATCTATCTATCTATCTATCTATCTATCTATCTATCTATCTATCTATCTTCTGTCTGTCTGTCTATCTGTCTGTCTGTCTATCTGTCTGTCTGTCTGTCTGTCTGTCTGTCTGTCTGTCTGTCTGTCGAACAAAAAAGAAAAGAAAAAAAGAAGTAGGAAAAGTAAAACAAAACAAATGCATCAGATACTTGGTTATAATACATTTTCCACTAAATAAACAAAAACAAACACAAACTGCAAGTCATGACAAATCTTTTTTTTCTTTGTAGGCAGAATGTCTTGAATTGCCTTTGATTTGCAAATTACACTTCACACATCAGTGATGTATGTACCTATTTTTACAATTCAACTGTAATGTAATGTTAACTTGCCTATCTTTTGCATTTGCCATCTGGGTAGTGTTAATATTATTTATTTATTTTATAAAATAAACAAGTACATAAAATGTCATACATTTAATGTTCCTTTATAAATAAATATATTTATTGTCACTACTAAAGTCCTTAAACTGCATGCTCAGTGACAGACACACTTCTGCCCAGATTCCACATTGATTTCAGCTGTGCCCACATACAACATCCGCCTCATCACTCAGTCCTGCTCATGCGATGATTGGTACAAAGATGGCCAGGCTGCCAGGAAGTTGAAAGGATAGACTGAGAGCAAGATGGAGAGAAGGGTAGAGAGCCAGATGAAGGACTTTGCACAAGCTCTTCTAATCCCTTGTGGTCAAGGATCCATTCAGCCTCAGCTCCTCACCTCAAATGAGATCTCCAGGGAGGAGAGCAGCCTGGATCAGAAAAGCCCCACGGTGCCCTCTGGGACTCGTTTTCTCCATCCGTACCTTCATCTCATGGAACTCTCTGGATAGAGTGCATCTGTTCTGCTTGTTTTGGGGGCATGGAAGGTGGCAGATAGGACAGAGGGTTTAGAAGCGAGACTTAAAAACATAGGATAATGCAAGCCATCCATCTTCCATTTGCCAAGGTAAAGATGGCAGTAAGATGATTGCACGGAAGAGTGAGTAAGAGGGACGGCGAACTAATCCAGCACCATCTATTAAATCTGACACTTCTCTTAACAAGATTTGACAAGCTTTCGGGAGAGAAAGATAACCTCGCCTCGTCAGTGAAGGAGAAAATGGGAGGAAATATTCAGAAATGCCGAAGCATCCTTTGCTGGCTTTCAGAGCGAGGCTACGGTCGAGCATTACCTTTCTAGATACATGTGTATGCAGGCCTGAATCTCAGTGCAACCGAACCACGCTCCTTGCCGCTCTAATGCCCAGAGGCCCTTTAACATATCCTGCGAAACGCGACTCACAAATGAGACAACTAATGAGCACAAGAGGCACCACAGCATCTTGTTAGCAAAGATGCTCCTTACTCAGACATCTACTCGCCTAGGTCTGAAAATCCAAAGATAATAACACACATACATGTCCTAGTTAGACTCAACACTCCAGCTTTTCTGACTCACTCCGCTGTTGCAATATTACAGCCACATGTGAACCGAGCTTCCTGTCCTTGATTCGACTCCTCACGCTTTGCCTGGCGAGCTCGAGAATAATTTTGCCTGGGGTAAAGTCTATGGTCTGCCGCTTGGAAAATATCCTTATCCAATCTGAAGTGAATGGCAGCTGCCCCCGGTGAGGGTCTTACCACACAATAAAGTCATTAGTAGCCCTGCTAAAGTACACAATTTCTTGACAAAGAGCAAATAAAAGTATTGATAAACATGAGGGATAGAGACAATTGATTGACTTAGACACTGGTGTTGGGGGAATCGTTCTGAATTCTAGACTTTATTTATCTCTATCAGTTGTCAAACACAACCTAATTTTAGAGACACGGTACATAGAGGGATAGCTTAAGCTTGAAGGGTATTGAAGCACACTGTTTGGTACATAAACCTGAAAAAAATAAAATACATTATTGGAAAGAATTGGAAAGTTGTGGTAAAACCAGCAGGGCTGGAGCAACAGTATGTAATATTTGATGTAAAAAATCTGAAAAGTTAGCTTCACTGTTCTGGTGAGAGGTTCAAAATATAACTTGTGATTGTTGAAGAAAAGTAAAACAAAATTCAAAATGTTCTTAAATACAGCTTTCAGTTATTAACTGGTACTAGTAATAATAATTAATAATAATAATAATAATAATACAAATAGTGATTTAATAGATTAATGGAAAGCAATGGTATCACACTGACATTTTTTACTTTATGCATCCCAAAAATGGATTAATTAATAAAAAAATAGGACAATGTTACTTACCCCCAGGTTAAATGTTTAAAGGTTTGGCTTTTGCAAAAGGCATATTTCTCCATCAACAGGAATTCAAAGTTGGAAAGTGTGTTGCACCAAAATAAACATTTCTGCATGGAATATGAATTGCTACTTTCATTAAATTAAATAAACTTTTGCCAATGTCCTACTTTTAAAAGGCTATGAAACTATGTTATATTATTCCCTGTCTGAAACTTTTTTCATCAATGCTCAGGACTGCATCATTACTTATCAGAATTCTTATTTATCAGCCAGTAATCATTGTCATGAAGTCAATTTCACGTAGTTTCACAGCACTTGGCCACATGTCATTTAGAGAACAGATAATTTGCGGGGGGGGGTAAATGCCCTTGATCAGAGATAGCACATTTCAAATGGCATAATTTTTGGGGATCCTACATCAACTGAGCAACTGCCATTGAAATATGATTGCTAACTCATCGCTTTTTCCAGATATTATTATATATGTACTTGGCCCAACCTTCGAAGAACCACCTAGTGAACATCAGCACGGCAAATTCACACACCCCAGTCCAACCTACTTCTATTACCATAAATTCAATGGCTGTGAAAAGATTTGTGCCAGCCATAGAGTAATGCTGATGCAGATGGTATTCTTAAGAATGGCATTATAATCTCTGCAGTACAATATATTTCGTTTTTTTTCTGTGCACTCTGCAGCATTTTGCCTGCCTTTTTATGCCAAGTGAGTGTGTGTTATTCATTAGAGGCATAAATATCAAATATTTAATTACGATGTTTGTTTAAGCTTTAGCCAGGTCTTCGGCCTTCTCACTAGGGAAACACATAATTATTTTCTGCATCCCTACTTAACAAAAGCTTTAATTTTACCGCCTGCCAATCCACTGATGCCTAAAGCAATTACATTTTCAATGACACAATGATCCCACATACAAAATCATTACAAAGAATAACTAATGATCTGAAGCATGGAATTGGTCAGCTGATTTGACAATAGATCATGTATGTGGGCTTCTCAATAGCATAAATTCAGTTAACTGTCTGTTGAAATCATCCGAAGGACAGTTGGTACAATGGGCTGGTCATTGAGGTTGAAATCATCCGAAGGATGCTTGACATGAAGATTGGTCACAATGGTGGTTTAGTCATCCAATAACTAAATAAGTGAGTTTGCTAAATACATTTTTTAGACATATGTTATGCTATTTGTTGTTATACATTTACTATAGACTCATCAGAATAAACGTTACTTTACCTACATTTTTGCAAAACTCCAAAAACATACCTAAACAAACAATTCACAGCAATTTCCAGCTAAACTTAATAATTAAGGGCAGTAAAATGACAACAGTTTTTTATTCCTTTTCATACAAATTATGATCAAGTTAACAATTAATAAAGATTTTGTTTTTATTCAAGCTCAATTTCGTTATACAGGGGGTGTGCGAATTATCGTTGATATTATCAGGTTAAACGATCAATTGACAATATCGAATTTTGCAAAAACCAAACAAAACGCCTACAGAGTGCACGCATATGTAACGTTGTGGCGATTAATGAGCGGGTTAAACAGTGCAAGCGCCATTTAAGTGTGTTCTTTCTCAATCAGTATAAAACATTAAGAATGATCACAAAATTCAAGATATGGGGCAGAAAATTTATAAATTTACATTTCACATAGTTAAAATCACACGAGTGCCGTTTTTTCTTCAAAATAAGCATGATTACAAATGTAATATTGATTTTATACAACAGGTCAATAAACATTAAGTTAATATTAAGATCCTTACGTTTTAGACACCATATTCGTTCCTGAATGATTCAATCGTTTAAATGATTCGGTTCAATCGCAGTGACTCACTTATTACCAGTGACTTTCTGTCACCTTGCAATTTTAATTTCACATTTAAAGTCTATTTTTCGTTTTTAAAATAATTTTAAATATCATTTATTCAATGTTTTTGTAAAATGTCAAAAATTATGCATTTGACTGCAGGTTAAAATATGTCCCTCGAGTATTAAGTTGTAAATACATTTCAATGCAACTTCCAAAGAAACTTTGATAATACTGGTTTCATTTGTTTGGTAACTGCCTAAATGTGTTATCTTAATTTACTACAGTTACAATTTGTCAAACGATCTACACGCTTTATAAATAAAAAACAATTTAAATTAGAAAATTAATTTCTATCACTGATGTGAACTGACCACACAGAAAAACTGCATGTCCATTAGTCAGATATTAGCACAATAACAAACTCTACAAAATATGTCCAATTATCGTTATGAAAAAATCCCCCAATAATCGAGATAACCCTAGTTATGACCTCAGAAAACGTTTACCATAGTGCATCATTTGTGAACAAATAATTTTTGTTATGTTTTCATCACATAACCAGCCCCTAATTTATAGCTTTTGTGACATAGTAAACTTGCTCAGCAGCTCACCTGGTACAGCACTGCACTTGATATACAGAGCAACTGTGTATGAATTATGAAAAGAGAGCCGAAAGACTTGAAGAAGCAAGCCAAAATGACATGTTTACCAAAATTGTTTTTATCTCACCTTTGCTCTTGTTAACACTGCTGGTTAGTTTTATGGTAGGGTTTATTGTTGCGAAACAAGGGTTTAGTCAAGTCAAGTCACCTCTATTTATATAGCACTTTTAACAATACGAATTGTGTCAAAGCAACTGCACAATATCAAAATAGTTAAATAGTGTCAATAATGTAAAAGACAAAAATTACACATATTTTGTTAAAGGCATTTCATTATTGAATTCAGTGAAGACCCGTCCAGCTCAGTTCAGTTTAAATATATCTGTGGAATCAAATTGACGACATCGCTGGAAATGAAGTGTATTTATTTCAATAACATAGTTAATTTTGTAAAATCACACGACACATATTCACAGTGAGCGTGGGTTGCATTTGCAAGGTAAATAGCTGTCAAGTTACAAAATAGTCCAAGTAAAATATATATATATTCAATTCAATTCATATATAGGGATATTAGATAGCACGGTATGCGTGCCGAACCATACGGTTCACGGGGCAAATTCCAAATGGAAGGGATCATAATCCCCTTAGTGGGGACTTTGATGAACAGGGCACGTTTGCAATATTTCGTCATTTGAAATGCACTTGGCAAAGGGAGCAATCTGATTTCCTTATTATTTTCAGCTGGGTTGTTCACGTGACAACGCAGCACCGTGTGCGTCACATTCCCTTAACCGGCATAAAAAAATATATTGTATATTAAAAAGTTGTATAGGCCTCATATTGTTTTTATATACTTAGCAAGAAAACTTAAAAAAAAAGAAAATATAAAATGTATGTTTATTTTGCAACAGTTAGATAACAATACCATACGCTGAAAGTCGTAGATGACAGCCCATAGGTCAAGGCCCCCCAAGGCCGTTTGATTCAAACAACCAATCGTTTATCGTTCAGTGTCATTTTTCATGATGTTCGCCACAATAAAGACTGGTGTGCAAACTTCGGACAATCGCAGTCGCAAACTTTAAATATTTCACATACTTTGACTCACATTTAGTTATCCTTAAGCATCTGTCGTCCAGTGAACACGACGGCTTTTTTCTTTTGTGAGGGTTTGGCGCACGGCACTTTGTTTCCAGGTGGAACGTTAAAGAACGCGACACACCGTCTCCCGGAAATCCTTTAATCTAACCAATCTGATGAACATTCAAATCAGAAAATCAGATTGCTCCTGTGGGTGTGACTTTGTTAAGCAATAAAAATACATATGCATTAAAACAGCGACATTTAAACTGTGCTGCGTTGTGACAGGTAAGATTATGAAGAAATAATTGCATTTGTGGAGTAACGCATTTTTTAAACGACTAAATAATTGCACGCACACATGCCCTGTTCACTCCAAAGTCCCCACTCCAAGAGGATAGTGATGATCACTTCCATTTGGAATTTGCCCCATGAACCGTACGGTTCATTTAGACAACCCAACAGTTGTGGTACATTACTGTACATTACTTGCTTGATGTGCTACTGGCGAGCTGAAGCTGAGCAAGTAAACAAATTCCAGCCTTTTTTTTTTTTTACAATAGATTCAATATTTAAAAGGTTAACATATAAAATAAGTTTCACAGGAGTGCATTGTGTATAGAAAATTCTGTAAGTGTGGTAAACTTATGCGGCTTGTGTCCAATCCAATATTTGGTGCTCTAGGCCCACATGCTTACTTTCTCTACAAACCTAAATAGCTGCCATTCAGAAACAGATTTCTTACTACCATTGAGCTTGACTATTGCATGACTGGAACCATCTCAACATAAAATTATCTTTGGTGACATGGCTTTGTATCACTAACAACACAACATGCTCTGATGACACCTATCTTACTTACTTTTCACCTTTTACATTCAACAGTGAGTCTAAAGAGCTGAACAACATTACTTCCTGTCCTTTGAAAAGTGAAATAAAGAGAAAATACACAGTACTTGAGTGTCAGCGCTGGTCTTTGGCAAAAAGAACTGAAGTAGAAATGAAAGGTACCCAAAGTCAAGAGAGACAAACTGCACTACAGCCCAGGGCTGGATCATTAAAACAGACACTGGCTGAGGCATCTAGTTATGCAAAGCAATAAACAACACTGTACACAGCAATATGGAATGGATTTGAGAGTGGATGTTGAAATAGTTTGAGGGGGGTGCTTAAGTTTTTATTGGCTTTTTGTTTTTGATCAGTCCCGGCTAAGCTGAAATTTATGAGTTTGATCTTTGATAGTGGCTAGAAGCTAACAAGGGTGCTTCCTGGGTCCCAACATTTTGATGAACAGCAACATGTGGATGAATGAATGAATGAATGAATGAATGAATGAATGAATGAATGAATGAATGAATGAATGAATGAATGAATGAATGAATGAATGAATGAATGAATGAATGAATGATGTATGATGGCAAAGTAGCAATGAATGATCTGCATTGTAGATCAAATTGCCTGAATGCATTCTATAGTGTGGTGTGTTTGTAGTAGCATCTTATGCTGTTTGAATTTTGCATCTGTGGGTTCTCGTTGTTAGACTACTTTAATAAGACAGGTAATGATGAAGAAATGTAACTTTAACAAGTTCATTGGTGATACTAACTGAAGATGTTAATTACATCCAATCCCAAGTGCACACACATAATGATGGTAAAAAGCAGATGCGGGCTGCAAGGGGTGGTGTTAATTAGGTTCAACATTTATTTTTCCAAATGCTGAGGAATTGTAATTCTTGCACCATGGCTCAGCAGTGACAAGACTAATTGCAAGAGTGAAGCAGTTTTCCTGCTGTAAATGAGAGAGTTGGGTAATGGTGCCACAGAGGTAGTATAAACATTCTGTGAGGCGAAAAATGCTGCTGAGATCTCGGCTGTAGCAGTCTTAGCACATTTGAAGGTTACGGTAATGAGCACATGATTGGGAATGACAGGAGTGAGACAGACATGAGTGCAAAACATACTGAACCACAACAAATGGTGGCAAATCGGTTTAACATATGCATGAACCGAGCTAGCATAGCAGAACACCTAGACAGCTAGCCCCGGTGTGTGTGCATTAAAGATACTTTGCTTTTGACACACGTTCGAATAACTTGACCTTGACATGGTGAGAATTTAGGAGGCAAGACGCAGTGTATCAGTTTTTGCTATACAAGCAATCCCACATTGCTCCAGCTTAGCCTTTGTTCCTGTCTCTCCATTAAGCGCAGTACTCATTCTCATGTGAACTTTGCACACTGCATAATATTTAAAATGCTTATTTAAATCTGTTACCACTCCATAGAGGCATACATCCAGCTGTAGAGAAAGATTCTCGGTACACTGCTTGCACAGAGAGTCCCCAGCTGAGGCTTGATCTATGATTAGGTGTAGGCAAGAGAAAGTACAATATTACATTTCAAAATTGAAGACATATGTCATGACAAAGGTTTTACAAATTCACCGGAAGGTAATGGGAATGATTAATGAGATGGGGTAGAGAAGACCTGGATCATTTTGCACTCACCTATCACAAAAGTACCATTAGCACTTGCTTTAAACTCTTATCTGTGCAATGTGGCTTATTCAAATATGTGCATAACAAATACAACCATAAAAGTGACAATAATATTTAACCCTTTTATATTTTTTTTTTTTTGGTATAACTAATGTGCTGTAGTAGGTTACATGTTTTTACTATAGTAATAACAGTAAATGTTGCGCAATTTCATGTAACTAACACCAAACAATCCCTTAACCTGCACATTGTTAATTTCTCAGTATTTATTGTGTAATTACACTTTAACAACTGCATATTAATATAAAATTGACAATTTGTATATTTATATGTGATATATTTTTTATATTAATGATCATGTGCTTCTCAAGGCTGTTGAATACATTCTTCTGATTATTCATTATATCTGACATTTATCTCATGAGTAATTTACTTGAAGAAAAATGCTTTTTAGTATGCAGCACTAACTAAGGTGAAGGCAAAACCTGGAAAATGAGCTCCGCAGATCAATGCACCTCTCTCAGAGTTTGACTAAATTTCGATTTAGTGTCTCCCTTTGGAAGCATCACGGAACAACCTTGATAGAGGCATTGCTACCTCAGCAAGGTCTCTCCGATTGCAGATCTGTCACTGAAGAGGAAGGCTATAATATGAGCCTATAGACAGTTAAAAAAAGTTGCCTTACTGCTCACTGTACGAGCAAAAACAAATAAAACAGCCAGAATAATCAGAATGTTCTCATTAACCACACAGCCATTTAAATCAATATCATTATGCAATAATTTGTCAGTATTAAAAAAAGAAAGAAATAGATTAAAATAGGGAGAACAAACAGATAAGTTTAATTAGATTGATTTTGTTCTACATTTGTGTAGACTGTAACAGCGATGTACTTAAAAAATATAAATATATAATACATTTATATGGTTTGCATTTGCATCAGAATTGGGATTGAACATCTAGGTGCTCTTTGCTCCTTGAGTATGAGATCCGTATCCTCTTATGTTAAACAATACGAGTAATAAAAGTTGGACATATCAAATATGAGACTCAAAATAAAGAAAAAAAAGGTAACACTTTAATTTAGCAACCAATTCTCACTATTAACTAGTTGCTTATTATAGCATACATATGACTAGCATATTGGATGTGTATCATTACTTATAAAGCACATATTAAAGCCTTATTTAGCATGAGCATATTTTCAACAACTAAAATACACAGTTTAACAACTACCTTTCTAAACATTAAGTTAGTATATTTAGTGAGAATTGGTCATCAAACTAATCAGAATTGTTAGAAGTGCGCTCCATGCATGAAACGCAGGGAATCAAATGCCCAGTCATATGAAGGGGACACTATACTGAAAATATAATTGAATAAATAAAAAATGCTTGGAATACTTAAACCGAATTAAAAAAAGGATTAATAAGAATCACTTGAACAATTGCCATTGCATTTAGATGGGCTTCATCAATAATAAGCTGGTGTAGTGACTAGCAAGCCGTTTGATGTGATGTGGTGGTGGATGGGTGTAGCCAAGGTATTTCCTATATTACAGGGACCAAATGTCCCCATAAGTATAATCATACCAGTGAATTTTGTCCTTGTGGGGACATTTTTTTTGTACCCATGAGAAAAACATCTTATAAATGATACAGAATTCAACTAGCGTTTAAAATTTGTGGCTTCTTCATGAAAACAAATTTAAGCTGTTCTTTTTTAAATGCAAAACGTTTTGTGGGGTAGGTTTAGTCATAGGATTAGAGTAAGGGATGTAAAATACAGTTTGTACAGTAAAAAACAACAACAACAAAAAAAACATTACATCTGTGGACTGTCCCTATAAAACATGGAAACCCAACATATGTGTGTGTGCGTGTGTGTGTGTGTGTGTGTGTGTGTGTGTGTGTGTGTGTATTGTCCTGTGTGTGTGTGTGTGTGTGTGCATGCAGTGTGTGTGTGTGTGTGTGTGTGTGTGTGTGTGTGTGTGTGTGTGTGTGTGTGTGTGTGTGTGCGTGCGTGTGTGTGTGCGTGTGAGCTTTGTACAAATCACAAGTAGATGCCCCTAGATGTTGGGATTTTATTCATATAGGTTAAGCAATACGTACAGAAAACAGGATTGTGAATTCATCGTTACTTATACATCATTACTCAATAATCTGTTGTCGCTGAAGGAAATTAAGCAATTGATATTCAGACCTTTAGAATGCAGTGCATCAGGGAGCAGGACTTTCTCTCTGTCAGATTACGTGTGCCAAAACTGTTAGCATGAATCAGCCTAAAATCAGGTGAAAGCTCAGTTTTAACACCTTATACCTCCTACCCTTTCTCCTCCTCCATCCTCAGTAAATGCAATGAGATGTGCGTAATTTAATTTCAATAGTGAATCTAATTTTCAGAATGTAGGGCAACATTCTGTACATAAGCAAAATACTCTCTATATCTGTCCTTCTTTGACATGCCATCCCTTCAGAATCACGCAGAGTGAAAAGGGAATGAAGGCTGAAAAAGCAAAGGTTGCTTAGTAAGCTATTGGTTGACAAAATTATCCTTTATAAAATGAAATCTTCTGGCTCGAAAATTTAATTGGATAAGCTATGTTCAAACCATCCTAAAAGAGCTGATCGATTTATGTCAATTGATTTAACGCAGAATAAAACTGCTGTTTCTTGGCAACTGTAAACGGAAAAAATATAGGTTAATGGCCCAACTGTACTTGCAGAGAAAAAAAATATAAAATAATTGCACATTAGTTCCTTTCCCCCATAATTTATAGATGCTTTGATTTATAAAATATTATCAATTTATAATGATATGTGAATGGAACTGTTTTAGAATGGTTTTGTAATGCTTTATCTTGGGTTAAACTGTATTCAACCTTCCTAACCTGTTCAGCTCACCTTGTATCACTCATCGTACTTTTTTCACTCCCTTTTCCTGAAATCTTATCAGATTCTCCTCTCCAAAGGGGAGACTAAATCATCGGTTGTACGTTTCTCTCACCCCATGAAATCTCTGGGGATTCTTAGTTGAACAGACAAATGATACAGAATGGGTGGAGTAGAACAAGATGACTTCATTGAGTGATTTTATCGACAGTCTTAGGCTCTCAAGCCCTAATAGAAAAGTAAACAACAGTAAAGAACGACGTTGCGAAGGGCACTTCAATAAAGTGGCGAGAAGCCTCATAAAACCCTTCCATTCTGCGTTATCTCTAGTGAAGAGATGGTTAAAGCTCTTTTCCTCTTGCCATTTTTCTGTGAGAGACAAGGACATATTTGCATTAGCTGGTGGTGTAGATTTCATTTGAATACACTGAACATAAATATTTAAAAAAAACTAAATAAACATCTGCTGAAAGCCAACATGCGGACGGCATACATCAACGCCGATTCAGCCTGAGGTTTTTTTTTTGTCCTTGCAAATTCAGTTAGTGACACTAAATTGATTGGATATCTCCGTCACAGGCTTGTTGATCAGATTTAATTAATTTCAGTCAACAGATGAATCTTAATAGATGTGAGTGCAGTGTGTTTACCCTGAAATGCTTGTGTGACTATTAGCTGAAGAGTTACAGTTGTTTCCCAGTGAATTTATTTAATAACGATGCGCCATATAAACTCAGTATGCTCCTTCAAACATGTCCTCCAACCCATATGACCTTATAAGTCATTTGTCACTTCGCTGAAATACAACCGATAAGAGTGTTTATTAAATTAGCGCTCCTACCAACAGAAGAATATTTTGTATTACTGCATTGTGCACGTTTATCTGCATTAAAATGTGGGATCTGTGCAGCTTGATTGGTAGAGAATTGTGTTATAGCAGCATAATTTGCATGAGTTTGATCCCAGGGAACACAGGTACTGATAAAATGTATACCTTGAAAGCACCATAAATGCTTTTCCAAAGTGTATGTCAAATGCATAAATGTAAATTGTGTGAACCTGAAATAGGAAAAAATGGTGGGTAAGGGGGCTAAAAAAGTCCACATATTGCATTTAAACAAACCTGCTTTTTGATTGATCAACAGTCATATGTTATTTTGTGATGACACACACAACACGATACTGTTGCTCTTACAACACCAGCTAGATGATGCTTAAGTTTAAAATGTAATTATGGTTATGGGTAATAAGTCGCTTTCACAAATGACCCATCAGGTTGTTCTTGCTTCTTCTGAAACTCTGTGAATTCTTATAGTTTCCCACACTTTCACAGAAAACTGTCAATACTAATTAAGAAATATACCGGTGAGTCTCAAAGACAATTAACATAGAGTAATTAAGGATTGCTGGAAGTGTTTTTTTTCCACCTCTTAATCATCCTGCTAACTCTACAGATCACTGTATATCTCCATCATACAGCTCATTTTACATCACTATTAAAGTTTGTAGCAAATCTTTGCTATTAATGTTAAATAACATAAAAAATTTGCATGAAGTTAAGGATCAGGATCAGACAAAAATAGCTTCTTAAGGTAAATACTACACATTGTGGATTTCATTATAGAAGAATTATGTGTGTTATTATGTTTTTACTTTGAAATATATAAATGGATTAATATATTAATTTAGTTGAACATTCTTTGTTGTCTATTCATGTTTCACAGATTTTTGTAATTCCAATCTGTTTCTCATTGTTACTGTTCTCAAATATTGTGCAATGCAAAGTCACCTGAGTGCACCCAACTGGGCAAGCACCTGGCCAACAGCTGGCAAACACCGCACATGCAGCTCAGCAAATCAAGTTTAAATTATCTGAAAAATAATTGAATCTTTCAGCAGAAGTCTAAATCAGATTGGACCCAGAGTAATACAATCTGGCAAATCAATAAATGCTTATAAAGTATTTATGACACCCACAATTCTGTAGTTGATAGCAATTCCAGGGAATGTATTTTAGGTATGTAACAGCAATATCTAGCATGGAAGTAAACAGAGTCCAGAAAACACTGCCTGGTTATTAGGAAGTCATTAAATGCCATCTTCCTAGACCAGGGGTGTAAAATATTTGAGATATTACTTTGCTTAAGTAGTATTTTGGGAGATGTGTACTTTACTCAAGTGCAATTGAAAGTGACTTCTTGTACTTATCATTGTATTAGATTTCTGAAGAAAAACAATACTTTTTGTACTGGCCTATTGTGTTTTGTTTTATTTCCCCCCTTCAAACTTTGTATGCCTTTCTGATCAATGCAAATTGAGATGAATTAAGCTATTTATTTCAATTTGCATTGGAAAATGATTCAACATTATGAATCAAGTATCTCCTCTCGCGTTTTTATTTTTGCTAGGATAGTTTTTGTTTTATTGCGGAGGTAAAATGTCAAGTTATACTTTTATTACTTTCACTCCAGTAAGTTTTTGGCTAGATTTTAATTTGTTAAAAAATGCCACTTCTACGATTTCTCTCTGAAAGTATGTCCTTGGAATTTTTAGTTTTAGTTTTTTTTTACCCATTTGCAGAATATTAATTGCACACTGTTCCACAACAAATCGCATGAGTCACTTTTTCATGCCTGCCTGGTGCAGGATGACTAAACACATTTTGTTTAATGCATTTGTTCAAATATCTAACCCTACATATTAGCAACCCAAATGTGATGCTTGTCTTACAGTAGATGCCCCTAACAGAAAAAAATGTCACTTTCTTTAACATTACTTTGCAACTGTGTTTCCGTTCAGTTAGGATGCCTAACTTAGGGTTCCAACATCAACTTATGCTTCTCATTTCTAAATAAGTGGATTATGGAAATTCCAGTAATGACACACAGTACGCTTTATGACAATTGTGCTTTCCTCTCAAGGTAATGAAGGAGAATCCATCTTGTTTATTATACTTTTCTGCCTACAGGGTTGGAATGCCCTTCCTAGTGTGGGAATGTGTTGAATGAAGACACTTAATGAGCAGGCGTTGCTGATAGCAGGCAATGCGCCTGGGGTTCAGAGTTCTGTCTAAGCATACAAGAGCTTATCTCTGAATATTTCAGAGAGCTTTAATGCTGTTTGGGACAGTTCAGTATAGCACAGCAGATTCAAATCACACAGATGTCTTTTTTTAGTTTTCTAAAGCTTATGTTCTCTTTGCACAAGCAATGTTGCTCAGTTGCTTAACAAGATGTGACTCAACATTATTCATTAAAAAAAGAAGTTCTTTATTCAATATATATAATATATTAGAGCTGTCAATCGATTAAAAAATAACGAATTAATCAAAGCATTAATCTTCAGAAATTAATTGAGATTAATCCCACCGAATATTAACGTTTTTAAATATACTTGTATATTGCAAAATATAAATGATTTGAAGATTGCAATATAATTCAATCTTCAAAGTAATGTAGAAACAGTAATAAATACAATATATTTTTCAATATTTGTTTAATGGGCATCTTTTTTATGACTCATACCAATGTCTCTAGGAATGTTTTTTCCCATAATATTTAACCATTAACTACATGTCATGTTGACTATACTAACATTTATTAGACTTAAAAAATAACTTCTAATTTAAGTGAACTTAAAACAATATTCACATAAACCTAATATAATAAATGTCACATTTACCCGTGCCCTTCAGCAAGTAGGAAATATACATAAATTGAATTTAATTTATCAAACGCTAAATTCTAATTTAAATATATGATTCCTTAAGGCTATTTTTTTTATTAACAGACATCACAGCAGCTTAGTTATTAGGTTATTTGGCTGCTATTACTTTAAGAACTGCCGCTGCCGTGATGCAGATCTGACATGCATGCTCGTAATATGAAATGATACATTTGTCCATGTAATTGAAGAGCATGCGCTACAAGGACACATGATAACGGCTGACAGGACAGGAGCATTTGTTTTTACTGACATATGGCCTGACAAAATTTAATCTGACTGCAGTTCACTGTTGTCCTACTGAAGCTCCTCATGATCTGTACCGTTTTCACGCTCATTGAGTATGACCTCCTAGGTTTGATGTCTCCTGAAGATTTTCCAAAGGTTATGAACCTTCTTACACTGAGCATTTGTTGAAAAAGAGGAGAAAAAAATGTAAAAGACTTCCAGGCCCTTTTTTTTAAGGTTATTCATGGAAAGTGACTTCTAGATACATTTAACCTTTAGTATCATTGTGTATGTAGTAAGGCCAGCCAGAGTGTTTCAATGAAGCACAGACGTCGCTTACTACGGGAAATTGCAGTGAGTACTAAAATATATTGTGTGTGTGTGTGTGTGTGTGTGTGTGTGTGTGTGTGTGTGTGTGTGTGTGTGTGTGTGTGTGTGTGTGTGTGTGTGTGTGTGTGTGTGTGTGTGTGTGTGTGTGTGTGTGTGTGTGTGTGTGTGTGTGTGTGTGTGTGTGTGTGTGTGTGTGTGTGTGTGTGTGTGTCTTTAATGTTACCTTCTAGAAGATGCTTTTCAAACTACCACAGAACAACAAAATTACCAAACAAAAATAATTGCTCAAACTCAGAAATGCATTTTACAATGTTTATAAAATGAAAATACACAAGAGACAACATTACTAACGTCAAACGAAATGCCTCACGAGTCATGGCTGATTTCCATAAACTGTCTATTTCTGAGCACTCAAGGCACTGTCAATCATGTTTATCACTATTTTACTTATTAGCCATTTGTTGCAAAGTCTTGCCACTTATATACATACACACTATGTGAGATTGCCGCAATAATGAAGGTTTAGGGAAAGCTAAGCTTTCCATGAAGTCTTTAAAAAAGTAGTACAATGGAAGTTGGGTTGGTTGTGCACCGCGACACAGAAATATATGTACACATACTAATGACTAATTACTAACATTCAAGACTAAAAAGGTCAATTACGTGGCTTTACTCTTCCCACATACCAGATGCACAGATAATTACAAAAGATAGAGGTGTAAATTAATTATTTCTAACAGCGTATTAGCAAGACGTTTCAACACAAGAGATGGCGAACAGCTAAATATATGAGACTTGTGAATAAGCAAACTCTTGGCCTTCTGGGTAAGCAATTGTGCATTGTGTTTAACATATGTCACATTATAAAGTTATCAACCTATTTGGAGCAAGTTTACAAAGTCAAAATGCCTCACCCTAAGTTTATATAATATTCCGGACCTAAGTTATGGTTATTCATTGTAAATGAATTATTATTAGTAGTATTATGCCAGGCACTATAGCACAATCTGAATTTTAGTAACAGTCCTTGTCTTCTTTTTGTTCAATACCCCTAACAGTCAGTATTAATCTTCAGTATGTAACTATAGAATTTGTACTACAGACATGGATAAATGTACAGTACAACAAATTTGGGAATGATATGTGCAGCTTTATACTTACTGTACGTACATACTTACATATCTAATGTCCAGGCTCTTTTGACCTGGGGCAGAAAGTATAGCAACACCCTGGCTACCAACATACAATTTTTCTGCTGCATTTTCTACAGACAAGCACCAGACACCATTATTCTAGTTGTGGTTTATATTACCCTCACCCACAGCATGCTTTCTGTCTATTTTCATACCAGTGCCAATATAGGAAAAACATTATTAATATATTATGCCTCATGGCCTCTCTCTTTATTGAGGGGACTACTTTTTTAGGTCATGGTATGAAAAACAAAAAGTTTGTTGACAAAGTTTGCAGAGTAATCTGAATACAAATTCTGAGTCAGATTTACACATACCCAAGATTAATTTAACCAAGGGCAGTTTGATTTAGAAGTCATGTCCCCATTGGCATATATCTCATATCTCAGAGTTCCATAATAGAAGCATTGTGATGAATAGGGTACATCTGACAGCCCCTTCTCACTATAAGCAAACTATTCCATCCACCTTCAAAACATTTGACTGCAATTGGATTGATCTGCTGACCTTTCCACTTAATGCAATTGACAGTCGAGATCAAAGAGCAGGGAAATCGCATTAGCTGAACTGAGCTCGGAGTGCTCCTTGAACTGGTTGTCAAAGACGTGAGACTAAGTATAAATGCTTCTTTGTGAATTATACATTATTTCACAGAGCTGCGGTTATAATCAAGGCTATAATTAAGACTATCTTCATTTCCAATGCATAAAAAGCAGCATGAAAGAAAGGTGTTGAGGCATCTGGAAAGATATGCCTTAGCAATGGGAATGTGTTTGAACCATTTCTCATCACTATGTCAAGAAAGTGCCAATCAAGCTAGGTGTCTGTTCTGATGGTCTGGAATATTCACAATCAGGAGTGACTAATCAGAGAGCTGTGTTGCTGACCTCCAGAGATAATTTATTCTGCTTCAAAGATGGGAGAAGGAAATTGTAAAGATCATCTGTCAAACTTGTAACTCGAAAACAGTCACACATTTTTTTTTCAATGCAAGTGCATCTATAATATATATTTTTTGCGTTTTCTGGTGCCATCTGTCGTTTCTAAGACATTGATATATGGTTGCTAAATTGTTATAATGTGTTTCTAGGTTTATGTGGCTTCTAGGTTGTTCAAGGTGGTTTCTAGCTCAATTATAGAGAGTTCTAGATAATTTCAAGATCCCACACCAAAGTCTTTATGACATTCAGGTAAAACAAAGCATTGGAGCCATCCTTAAATGGGAATTAGGATTAATTAAAATAATGTATTAAAAAAATAATACATACCGCTCCTCAACAAGTCCTCAATGGAGTATCATTCATATTGGTAGTACATGGTGTATGGGATTAATAAAATGGCATATACTACTATAGGTCAATAGTTTTACATAATCCGAACAATAGAAATATCAATGACTGCCTTAGTGAGTATCGTTATTCATCAGTATACTATTCACAAAAGAAGAGAAGAGAGGAGAGGAGAGAAATTGGGTTGAACAGCTCTAATACAGGATTATTGCCAAAAAATAATAATAAGATTCTGCATTAGCTTATGCATCTAATAAATTCCACTAATCTTTTCTGACAGTATGTGTTTGGTGATAATCAGTGGAATCAGGAGCTGATATTGGACTTGCTAGAAGCTGAATAATTGTGTCAAAGGTTTAGAAGGGTCTGATAAGCTTTTTTTTTACAGTCCCATAAGAAAGTCTGTATTTCTGATGAGTTTAAGAAAAAAAAATGGAGGAAAATATGTCCCAATAAGAATGTGATCTCAAGATTAAGTAGGAAACCTACTTAAGTAGGAGTAAAAAATAAGAAAATAAAATAAACATGCTATATGCTCTTGCTGTTTGTTATATGTTATTATTGTGTTTCCAACAGAAGGTCAGATGGTTTGTTTGCCACTAAGTAACAGAGGGACTATAATAAGTTGGAATTTCTGAGAATAATGACATATTATTGTAATACTATTCATATAGGATCTAATCTTGTGTGTACTAATTGCAAGTGTACTTGTGTGAGCTAAAATCTCGGGAGAACTTCCCCGTCATTTATCATCGGTTGCAATGCAGGCACATAATGAGACAGCCTGACCTGTAATTTGGCACGCAAGAAAATATTTGTTTGCTATTGTTGTGTTTTGGAAGCTTCTGGGTAACCGTATGTCTTGTTCTAAGATACCCTGCACTAAAATCAATTTCAAACTGAAGTGCTTCTCAATTTACAAGACTACGAGAGAGTCAAAGTCAAAGAACTGGAACTGTGGTCACGCAGCTGCCGAATATATGCCATAGCTGTTACCGGTGCATCATCGTAAGGGTGATAATTGCATTTTGAGGCCTTCCTAACAAAAACAGATTTGCATGGGATTAACGGACTTGTCCCGGCTCACATAGCCAACCTGTGATTAAAAGAGGATCGGACGACGTGGCTCCGTTCCCACCAAGTAATCAAGTGAATCCCTGGATGCGGTAGTTTGCCAGTCAGTCTCGAGCCATGGAATCCCTAAGAGAAGCATATTACCCAAGTGGCATTCAATTACATTTTTCTCTCTTGATTCTGTCAAGGTAACTTGTTTTTGTCAGTCAAATTGAGGCATTAAAGTGTTCGACTGTTAGGGAAAATCTTTAGTGAAGTGGTTGATTTCCCCGCAGCATTTGTTTAGTTTTGCCACGCTGGAGTAGACCTGCTGTTGGTGAGATGAACTTGCATAACTAATTGAAAAGTTTTCGGCAGCAATTAGGGATTTAGAGGTGCAACAAAAGTGTTGAGCTCGTTTTTAATTCCTCTTGTGTTGTATTGGGGAAAAAAATGGGAAATATGAGCTCTATGACAGGACATGACTCGGTTCACACCGACTTATGCACCTATACACACAATATGAATGGGGGATTTACAGCTTGGTCGTAAAATTATATATCAACTACATCCTTATTTAAACATAACAAAGTGACTGTTAGCTCTTCACTTTAGTTTAATCCCCTTTGCATCTCACGGCTAGTCCACATTTGGTCCAAAAGTTTGATACCAGGGAAGCCCACAGTCACTCCCCAGCTGCCCAGTGGGATGCCAGGAAGAACAAGAGTCCAAACCATGGCTCCTCTTCAAAGCTTACATTTGTCACTTTAAAAGACAGAAAAAGAGAGTGGGAGATTAGAGAGTGTGAGAATAAGGGAAAGCTGGCAGGAGTATGTCTAGGAAGATGTGTAGTCCATCTCCGGAGGACAGCACTAAACACTGCAGGCTGTTGCTGCACACAATCCGTATCCCCGCCTAAAATATTCCTGCCTGCCCATGAGCTCAGCATGTTGGCCCAGCATTCACAGGCTTTGGGCTTTATCCCCTGCCTTACGCAACAGTCTCTCCTATGCCACCCACTGCAGAGGGACTTTGACCTTAAAGACTAACAAATACGGTACAATTGAGATTGGAAACTTGGCAGTAGGTGGCAAGCAAGATGTTCAGTTATATTAGATTAATGATTATTGAGACCACAATCATGTCTGTTAGCAAGAAACGTGGGCCATGTTATTTAAGGGGTGACTGACAGTACATATCCAATACTTTATGGACAAAGTAATAACACGGACCCGATCCAAACCTTCATTTTCAACATAAGCATTAAGGCTCAGTCAGTAGCACATGCACAACTGCTAGGCCTGAGGTTTCGAATACTTACAGTCTGGTCAGGTTCTACTTAAGATATAGGCTGCTGACTTCACTACTACACAAAATTACTCTACACTGTTGATCCAATCTGGGTGTACAGGATGCTGTCGCGAGTAATAGACTGAGCTCACCTGGCACAAATCAGGCATCTCTCATCATTTATGACAAACTGCTTTCTTGCAGTCAGCCTGACAGTGGGACTTTCTTTCCTATTACTGTTTATCATAGACTTCTAGGGAGATGAATTGCAAAGCGGGGTGCCTTATTTGTCACATCAGTCTCCATAAGTGAGGCAGAGACTATTTGGCGGGTTCTAGATTTGATTTACCAGGTGATAGCAGCAGGAAACACCGCAACTCTAACATGGCCCCCGTCTGTCTTGTTGGCAGCTAAGAAAATGCACCTCGCAATGGGAAGGTGTGCTAATTATATGGCAGCAGATAAGGACACACTGACACTGCCTGCCTCTATATTCAGAGCACTGCTTCTATCTACACATCTCCAGACAGCAATATCACAACAGAAGACTCATCAGTCATATCAGCTGCCTGAACCGAGCTGAAGTTTGAACCTGAAATGAAGGATATGTGGCTTTGATGGTGAGAGGCCGAAGACAATTGGATCAGACTATGAAAGGGAAAAGAAAGGAGAAATGCAAGGAGGCCGATAGCTTCAAGAGATTATTTCTAGTGGACTTACATAAAGGGTAACATTGTCTCCTCTCGTGTGTTAGACGGTCAAAGCAAAGGTGTCCAAACTTGATCCTGGAGGGCCACTGTCCTGCAAAGTTTAGATCCAAAAAAACAACAACACCTGCACCAGTCAATCAAGGTCTTCAGGATGACAGGAAACTTCCAGACAGATATGCCTCTAGGACACTGGCCTCAAGGGGCAGGATTGGGCACACCCATTCAAAGCCATAGCCAACAAGTAGAGGTTTTGTCATTTTGTTTTTGTGTTAAAATGAGTGTCTTCGTTAATAATAAAATCTGAATCTGTTTTCAATAGGTTTGCTGAGTGGTTGCCGTGGTTGTTAGCAGTCAAAGAAAGTGACAGCAACAATGTTCATGTAAAACATAAATTAGATGTGCTCAAATCAATTACATTTCTCCTTTTCTGATCTACTTCTGACATTCAATTAAACTAGTCCATTTGATCAATTAAAATGTTTAGCAAGAGTGACTTCTCTCTCAAATTATTGTTACAATGACAACTTTGTCAAAAAAAAATCACAATTCACAATCATATTGAAATTGTTGTGGATTATTTTCTATTTCTAATTGTAATTATAATTATATTGCTTACAATTTAGTTCTGACTTGAACATGAGCAAATACTCTAAAACAGACCTCTACTCTAAATCTATAAATCATATCAAATATTTATCAAATCTCATAGCCAACATGTCAGTGCAAACCCCACACCTGTGCCCACCACTATTCCAAAGTTGTGCCCACGGTCAAAGGTGAAGGATATTATAATATTCATTGATGCTGAAGGTCTCCAGAGGATGTGAGAGAACAGACGTGGAGACTCATTCATGCTTGGCATTCATTTGTTTGCCAGATTGAAGTCGACTATCACTGTCTGGCAAACGGTGAGGGTTTAAGACATTGGGCATGCTGCCGATCTCGGCCCAAAATGCCTGGTGAGCCTTCTGATTCAAATCTACAGGAAGTCTAGGATCTTCACCCTTTTTATGTTTGAAGACACACACAAACATGCATAGGATAACATACTCCCCCACCACATGCATTAATTTACACAAATTATTTAACATATTCCCTGCTTTACATCTGCTTATACAGGAAGTTGTGCTGGACAATTCACTGTCCTATTTCAAATGCAATTGCTCACTCAGTAATGTATTCTGGGACTGGGAGAACGTAGGAGCACATCTGTGTTTGTGCACTCAAGGCCACAAAAGGGTCAGGTTGGCACTGTTCCACCCAGATTGACAGCCTGTCCTCCCAGTCAAAGCTGCCGGAATTCACCTTTTATTTCTAAATAATACTGCATTTTGTCACACACAAAATAATCATAGCTTAGATGTATACATTATCATCATATTCATATTAAATGCATGGCTTTACTTGAATTTTTTTTTATCTCACAATACAAAATGTAAGATACAATAGATGGATATCACAGCAGGGAAGTCGTTTGGTTATCAGTGGTGCATTCTGTTTTTAAATTCAAAGAGGATATACAGTAGATACAGGGGCTGGACAGAATAACGTGAACACCAGGGAAACTGGCAGCATTTCTTAATTAAGGTGTTTTACCACTATGTGCCTTTAATACGGTTCACAAACTTTTTCGAACATATTCACATCTGATTAGTCTCCAATGTAATGCTGTCTATCAGAACATCCGTCAGTTTTTTTAAGAGATGTAGAAGAAGGGAATTTGCTTCTCACTCTTATTTTTCCAAAACTGCTCACAGTGGTTTTATAATATGCAAGTCAGTTGATTAGTCTTCCCAGGGCAGATGTTCATCTTGGTACTCCAACTTTCCAGGTTTTATAGTCATGACACCATCTTTTATATTTTCATTATTATTATTGTTATTTTTTTTTATATATTATTTTGTTTTACATGTTGTTGTATGTGGTATGTGACTTTTGGATCAGAGAGCTTTTGGCCACTGGACTAGAGTGCTGTCAATCACTGTCTGGTTTGCTTCCTATTGTAGCCTCTAAATTTAATAATGCAGAACACCATTGGTTCAAAGCACTGTTAGTGCTTTGCAAACCATTTTTTACCCTGCCAATAAAACTTATTTAATCTAAATTTGATGCAGATTTTTATTTTATTTTCAAACAGGAGGAAGATACACAACTTGACCTCATACTGTCTCTCATCAAGTTATGTAAACACTAAATTGTATATTTTAAAATATCGCCCTGGTCACACTAAGCCCATAATTATTCTGATGACTTTCATGTGATTAATCACACTGTAGCTAGCATGAGTAACATAATGCTTTCTCTTTGTCCAAATTTGACTGCAATAATAATAATAACTGACACTTCAAATCAACATTTAAATATCAATTTTTTTTCTAAAAAATAGTCTTTAATAATGTCTGTAAATATATCCAAAAGAATAACGCAAAATAAGTAATGTGCTTTATGTCTTATGTTCTGACTGTCCCTATGATTCACTTTTGGTTTTCGCCCACTATTATTCTTCACAGATGAACCCTCGCTGTGCTCTGTGTATGCAGTCATGATCATAAAGACTCTTGTTCTTAAAATACCAAACAATTTCGCTGTTAAGGTTACAGAAGTACCTGCTAAAGAGGCTCCCATGATTTGTTCATATTGGAAGTCTTACAACTTACCTATTTCACAGTGCTTGTACTAAAAAATACTGCTGAACTCAACTTATGCTACAGTGATTTGCAAATTAGAGAATACAGACAATAATAAGTACAATATTATCAGAAGCTTCTTCTTTTTCTCCTTCTTCTATGGAAGCCTGCACAAATTATATTACCCCGTATAATAATGGGTGTTCATATAATTGTGTCCAACCCCTGTATTCCTATGGTATCCTTGATAACCACAAAATTAGGGACTAATAGGTAGTTTCAACATCACACATAACTTGAATAGGCAACATACAGAAGAACACCAAGGTGAATAACACAGTAGAATGAGTAAAATAGTAAACAGAATCCAAGTATTTTCAGCATTTCTTCATGCCATCGTGCTTGCTGGAAAGCATAGTCTTGCCTCTGACACCACAGACTAATTATTAGTACCTTACACTTACGGAAATTAACCATAGTTTTACAATAAAAAACACACAAAAAAACACATGGTTGCTATAGTAAAACCATGGTAACCACAAATTAACCATTAATTAACCATTAACATGTCTTCCTACACTAACCATACTTTAACCATGGTATTTGTAGTAAAGCTATGGTTATACAAATGGTAATCAGTGCACAAAAAAATAAGTTACGTTTACTATAATAAAACATAACATATGCTAGCAACCAGTAATACTAGTATCGTCAGAAGGGTAGGCAGACCATTATAGTTTGAAACTGAGACAAACAGGACTGTGCAGACAAGCACATAGTGATTTTTGATCATAGTCATTTAAGACTCTTGAGATAATTTCATTTCACTAGTCAATTGCGTATCATTAAATCAACCGTATTAGGTCGTTATTAAAACAATCCTGTCAAGGCATTTTTTTGTTCTTGCCAAGTGCAAAATATGTTATATTCATTGCATGCACACGGTCCATGCATAAATAATGCACATAAAATCAATTTCCATGCACAGGTGGCTCACTCAAGCATTTAAGGTGAGAGACACACACTCACATTAGCGGATACTACACAGGCCCAGAGAGCCACGTACTCCACTACATGTGCATTCCCATCTACCTCCAAGATTCTCCTCATTTCATCTGTCTCAAGCTCTATTTACAGTAATGGATGGTCCAGTATCTAGACGTCTTCCAGTGGGAAAAGAGAAAAGGATGTATGTGCGTGTGTGTGAGAATGAAATATAGTGAAACAGAGCGAGTGAGAGACAACCCAGTATTATCTCTGTCTCCCCCTGCCTTTACCCATATTACATATTACATAACACACACATACTCAAACATACACACACACACCTCTCACCTGGGTGTTACAAAGTTTAAATGTCAGTGCACATCTGCTGCTGGAGTACACATTAGCTTCTTGGAGAGACACGTGGCATACGGAGCTCTCATACCTGGCAGTAGCTTCTTCGCTAGCAGGTGGCAAACAGGTGGACCAGCCAAAACACACATCGCTAGACAGATGTGTCCATGCAAGCTTGTCATAGATCACACGATAGGCAAGTATGCACCCAAAACTGCATGTTCCCTATCGAAAGGGAACTCTACACTGCGTTCTCTAGAGGGCGCTAGGGGAACGCCTTCAGCATGTCCGGTGTCTGAAGCATGAATGAAATACCACAATGAACTTGACATTGGCAGGTGGAAGCCCATGACGTAAGCTAATGAGCGACTGCGGGTATAAAAGGAGCACCTGTAAGATACGTCATCCTCTTTTTTGTCTTCAAGCCCTTGTGTACAGAAGCACACGTGTTTGACTCATGAGAGAATAGGACGTGCTCTCTGATTGCATTCGCGCGGCTACTACCGGCAAAGGTAAAGCTTTACTCGAGTTTTAGTCAGTGTTTGCACGAGCGCGTTCGCCTCTCAAGGGAGTTGAACAAGCTTAATGCGATGAATTGGCTTCCGGAGGCAGCTAAATGCACGCTGCGGGAAGTGATCGCGTTAAGTATGCCTTGGATGCTTTATTTCTCTAAAAAAAAGTTGAGAATTGAGCACCTCCCACCCGCGGTTTCAGGTCTCGTGGCTGCCGAGGCAGTTAGTCAGACCAATCACGGGGATTGTAAGCGGGGCATGGAAGGAATCTGATGAGTGCTTTCTCTTTCAGAATTCCTTATTGTTTCTATCTGTTATCAGAATAGGAACTGTGTAAAATGAATGATATCGATTGTACTTCTTAGGTTGAGCATGGTTTGTGCTCCTCTCACCCAAGAGAGTTATGCTGAGCACTCGGCTCCCTAGAGAAAAAATAAATAAATAAAAAGGTTGCAGTTATGTCAGATTGTGAGGCTCTCTCTACAAGCCTCCCTTATCAGCTGTTCTTGAGCCTAGTAGCAATCCCTCCTTTGAGGGGATGCTATGCTTAGATTACAGTAACCCGAGAGCCCCGCTTAGGCAGGACTATTAGTATAAAGGCTCTTTATTTAGCCTCACTAACTGTTTCTAGCGTTAAGTGTAGTCAGGTCTCCTCTCGTTTTAGAGAGTCGTTATGCTCAGGCAGCACTATTAGCATGTAGGCTCTATTGTGAGCCTCGCTAGCTGTCTCTAGCGCTGAGTGTAGTCAGGTCTCCTCTCATTTTAGAGAGTTGTCATGCTGAGACCTCCACTCTTAGGAGATTCTCAGGATCGAGTGTTGTTAGGCTTCCTCTCGTTTAAGAGAGTCATTCTGCTGAAGCCTCCGCTCTCCAGGGCTCCACCTGGGCAGCACTACTAGTATGTAGGCTCTATTGTGAGCCTCGCTAGCTGTCTGTAGCGCTGAGTGTAGTTAGGTCTCCTCTCGTTCTAGAGAGTCGTTATGCTGAGACTTCCACTCTTAAGAGCTTCTTGTACTAGGCTGAGTGTAGTCAGGTCTCCTCTCATTTAGAGAGTCGTTATGCTGAGACCTCCACTCTTAGGAGCCCCTCGTACTAGGCTGAGTGTAGTCAGGTCTCCTCTCATTTTAGAGAGTCGTTATGCTGAGACCTCCACTCTTAGGAGCCCCTCGTACTAGGCTGAGTGTAGTCAGGTCTCCTCTCATTTTAGAGAGTCGTTATGCTGAGACCTCCACTCTTAGGAGCACCTCGTACTAGGCTGAGTGTAGTCAGGTCTCCTCTCATTTTAGAGAGTCTTAGCTTATGCATTGAGCTTCCTCTCACTCTTAGGAGCTGCAGGCTCTAGTACTAGTCTCTAGCGTTGAGTGTAGAGTCTCCTCTCATTTTAGAGAGTTGTTAAGCTAGACCTCCACTCTGCAGCACTATTAATATATAGGCTCTATTTTGAGCCTCCTCTCAGCGCTTTTAGGTCTCCTCTCGAGAGTCGTTATGCTGAGACCTCCACTCTTAGGAGCCCCTCGTACAGTAATTAGTAGCTGAGTGTTGTTAGCGAGGTCTCCTCTCATTTTGGAGAGTCGTAAGAGAGTATGCTGAGAGCTCTGCTGCAGCACTATTAGTACTCCTAGGAGCCTCGCTCTGTTTCTATTCTGAGTGTAATCAGGTCTCCTCTCTAGAGGTTATGCTGACCTCCACTCTTGCTTTACTTGGGCTGAGTGTTGAGGCTTCCTCTCTAAGAGAGTCCTCTACGAGGATTGAGCATTGTTAGGCTTCCTCTCGTTTAGAGAGTCGTTGTGCCGGGACCTCCACTCGTAAGAGTCACTTGTTTTGAGTCTGCTGAAGTCATTCTCTGCCTCTCCCAGAGCTCTGCTTAGGCAGCACTACTAGTATTTAGGCTCTATTGTGAGCCTCGCTAGCTGTCTCTAGCGCTGAGTGTAGTCAGGTCTCCTCTCATTTTAGAGAGTCGTTATGCTGAGACCTCCACTCTTAGGAGATTCTCAGGATCGAGTGTTGTTTGGCTTCCTCTGGTTTAAGAGAGTCATTCTGCTGAAGCCTCCGCTCTCCAGAGCTCAGCTCAGGCAGCACTATTAGCATGTAGGCTCTATTGTGAGCCTCGCTAGCTGTCTCTAGCGCTGAGTGTAGTCAGGTCTCCTCTCATTTTAGAGAGTTGTCATGCTGAGACCTCCACTCTTAGGAGATTCTCAGGATCGAGTGCTGTTAAACTTCCTCTCGTTTAAGAGAGTCATTCTGCTGAGGCCTCCGCTCTCCAGAGCTCCATCTAGGCAGCACTACTAGTATGTAGGCTCTATTGTGAGCCTCGCTAGCTGTCTCTAGCGCTGAGTGTAGTCAGGTCTCCTCTCATTTTAGAGAGTCGTCGTGCTGAGACCTCCACTCTTAAGAGCTTCTCAACTTGGGTTGAGTGACATTAGGCTTCCTCTCATTTAAAGAGTCATCCTGCTGAAGCCTCCTCTCTTCAGAACTCCATCTTTGGTAGTAATATGAGTGTAGGCTAATTTGAGCCTCACCAACTGCCTCTGACGTTGAGTGTAGCTAGGTCTCCTCTCGCTTTAGAGAGTTGTTATCCTGAGACCTTCACTCTTAAGAGTTCTGCTACCAGGATCGAGTGTTGATAGGCTTCCTCTCGTCATGAGAGTTACTCTGCTGAAGCCTCCTCTCTCCAGCAGTAATAAAAGTGAATCCATCTCTAACTACATCTGATGGTCTCCTCTCGTCTAGAGAGTTGTTAGGATGAGATATCCACTATCAACTTGGATTGAGTGTTAGGCTTCCTCTCACATAAGAGAGTCATTCTGCCGAAGCCTCCGCTCTCCAGAACTCCGCTTAGGATATTTATGTGTGGGTTCTTTCTCTTGAACCTCACTAACTATTTTTTAGCGTGGAGTGTAGCCAGGTCTCCTCTCATTCTAGAGAGTCATTATGCTGAGACCTCCACTCTTAGAGTTCCTTACGTTGGTGGGTGAGCTAGTCTATGATGTTGGCGGGCAATGAGCTGGCCTTTAGAAGGCTTTGGCTGTTGTCACAGCGATCTGCTGGGGCAGGGATGGTGTTCCTTTGAGTCTTTGACTTAAGGAATCCAGTTATTTGGGCACTCATCCCTCAGCATGGCTGCGTTGGTATATGCTAGCGCCCTCTAGAGGACGCAGCGTAGAGTTCCCTTTCGATAGGGAACGTCTCAGGTTACGCATGTAACCATGGTTCCCTGAGAATAGGGAACGAGATGCTGCGTCTCGGGGCCATGTTTCGGGCATTCCTGTCTCTCCTCAGACAAAAAGAGGATGACGTATCTTACAGGTGCTCCTTTTATACCTACAGTCGCTCATTAGCTTACGTCATGGGCTTCCGCCTGCCAATGTCAAGTTCATTGTGGTATTTCATTCATGCTTCAGACACCGGACACGCTGAAGGCGTTCCCCTAGCGCCCTCTAGAGGATGCAGCGTCTCGTTCCCTATTCTCAGGGAACCATGGTTACATGCGTAATCTGAGACGTTTTTTTCCACTGGTGATCCATATACAGCAACTGATGCCGTGTTTTCAGTCACTTAAAACAATATGGCATTCTAAAACACTCACCCCCGGTTTCACAGACAAGGCTTAAGCTAGTCCCAGAATAAAATACATGTTTGAGCTGTCTCAACAGAAAATATCTTACTCTGACATGTCTTAAAATATGTCAGTGTCATTGTTCTGTGTCAAGATGCACACATTAATGTTTTCTTCTAAAATAATTTTTGTAAAAGTGGCTTAAATATCTTAATTTAACTAAAGCCTAGTCCTGACTTAAGCTAAACCCTGTTTGTGAAACCGGGCCTTAAAGTAAAAAACACTGAACAAATATTAATTTAAAAGATTAAATTCAACGCAGTATATGTGTTGCTGATGCAAGCAGATGTGCCCAGAATATGAATGCAACGTGCTAAATTGCATGTTAAGCGTTTTCTTTATAATGGTTTTCTATAAAAAAAATTATGCTTAAGGTGAAACTTGGTGCATTATGTATATATTCTGGGATCATTTATTTGCCTGTACATAGTATGTTTTTTTTAATACGATGTATACTGTATTTGATCCTATAACATCGCTGTCTTAATGCTACATTAAGCATTTTCTCTATAATGTTTTTCTATGGGAAAAAGCTTAACGTGCCAGGATAACAGCTATGAGTCTTCTCCTGTGATGCATATTCTTCCAAACAGAATCTCTCCACATCCTTCAAATCCCAAAATCCATGCTGTTGCACTCTCTTCTTCAGTTCACCCCACTAATTTACTATATGGTTCAGGTCAGGAAACTGGGATGGCCATGGAAGAGCCTTCATTTTGAGCTCAGTGACCCATTTTTGTGCTGATTTTGATATTGTTGGTCATTGATCTGATGGAAGATCCAACCACAGCCCTAAAACAGCCCCATCAAGCTGCTTTTTAGCTATACAATTAAACTAAGAGGACCAGTAATATTTTAGTCACAACTGAATTAGCTATCCAGACATGGCCACACTAACCACCAGAGTTAACAGTATGCGCATCCTACATTTGTATTCAGCATTCACTTACGCACAATAGCTGTCTGACTTGAGAATAAGATGACAGGCTCCAACAGTTATGTTCTGTCTCTCCTCTCTCTCTCCTCCGGTCCTCTTGACTTGAAACAGCGAGACAGAAAAGGCTGCAGAGAGATAGAAGCTGCCACTTGACACATCTCAGATTCTAAGGCCATCCCACAGATGAAAATTCATATCAACTGCCTTGATGTTTTTGCCTAAGAGACCAAAATTATTTTCAATCTTAATCTCTGTAAAATTGTATAGAAAGAGACTTAAAGGCCATAAGGGAAACTTAGAGAGAAAAAATATAATTTTTACGTACAATACAATACATGGGCAAATAAATGCAGACACCTGGATGCTGTACTTATATGGGTCCAGCTACAACAGCTTCCGATCTTCTGGAAAAAAACGTTCCACTAGATGTTGAAAGTTCTGCAGGCATCTACATCACATTCAGACACAAAAGCATCAATCAAAGCTCTTGATTGATTTAACCTTTACATTATTTCTTTAGATCCATGGCTTTAGAAAATATATAGTGTAATGTTGAACGAACTCTCTTGACAGACATAAATTAAAGGCTTGATGAAAATATAAAGAATAAAATATAACATTATTTTTGTGGAATGTCATGATGTGCATTTTAATTTGAGGGTCTAATCAATAGCGAACACTTTGATGTATGTGCTTTTAGTAAATGTGTAGCCTGAAAAGAATGAAGTACTTCATAATTAAGGGTAATTGAGCTATTTTGCTCAATTAAGAGTCTGTCTGGATGGCTGTGTTAATTGTTTGAGAGTTTTGACCTTGGTGTGGAGAAATATGTAAAACTGATTGAGAACATTTTTAATAAACCAGCTTAGCTTCATATTAATAAAAAAATAAAAACTTCACTAACACACAACCATTTTCAACTAATACTAAATAGTATGGGGGGCCTGATTAATCAAGATAAAAAAAAAAAAACATGTTATTCTCACAGTGTTACTTCAAATCTAGTAATATGATTTATTGTTTTTATTTTTGTACACACTGACTATATTTTAGAATCCAGGGTCATTAGAAAAACTCAGAGGAGTCGTACCTAATTGCTCTGCAACAGTGCAATGCAATGCTGCACCACCAGGTGAACTACAGAGCAAGTTTACCTTGTGAGATTATTCATACATAGACCTGTTTGTATGTGATGCAAATATCAAAATGTGTAAGTTCACAAATCATGCTCTGTGGTAAAAGTGTTGTTGGACATAAAATAGTATTGTGCAGGGAACCATACACAAGTCTTGATTAATCGATAATCTGCCCCTGTAATCATAATTTGTGTGAAAAGGAATGAACGTTGTTGGTGTTTTACTGCCACCAGTGTTCATTTCACCTGGAAACTGCAGTGCACAAACTGCTTACCGTTATATAAATATCTGCTGATTTGTTGTTCTGAACGTGACTTTTAGCAAAAATTATAGAAATGGGAAAAATGTTTAATTCAATAAAGTCTGTAACTTTACTTTTGTCAAGTGAGGACAAAGATCTGTGTCAGTTCGCTTCTATAAATGCTTCACAAAATTGTGTGTGGCGAACTTTCTGGTGCCTAGACACTTGTTTTGAAATTTCAGGCAGAAAATCAATTTTGGTTCACTGATTGAAGGTTGGATGAAAGACAGACAGCTTATTGAAAGTCACTGAGCTATTTGGCCACATTTCATTGAAAATGTTTGTTTGAGGAGACTGCACGGTTATATGACGGATGTTATTTACCTGTTAATAATGGATTTAACTGAAATACTCAAACCTATTAGTTTCGGACAGGGTGTCTGCATACCTGGACTCTTTCGAGCAGTGTTTCTCAACCCTGGTCCTGGGTGCCCCCCTGCACTGCACATTTTGTGTCTCCCTAATCAAACACAGCTGGTTCAACTCATGAGCTCATTAGAAGAAACTCCAGGACGTGAAATGGGTGTATCAGATAAGGGAGACATACACAATGTGCAGTGGGGGGGGGGGGGCCAGGACCTGGGTTGAGAAACACTGCTTTAGTGTATAATTATATCCAATTTAACAAAGATAAAGTTTCCCTCGCATTCTTTCGGCGCAGTTAGTTCTGTGTGTCCTTGGCCATACTAATTAAAAGTTGACAGCCAAGCTTGATAAAGTGAGCAGACATATAAAATCGTTGACAGCCAATCAATAGTAAAAGACAAAAGTGACATTAACATTATCTATTGTGGCACATTAACCTCATTTGGCATGTGACTAGAACAGTGCACTGCCAAGGGTGACTGGTTAGCATGACCCCATTAGCCTCTGCTGGTAGATGTCATAACTACACCATCTGGTAAGAAAACCATCTTTTTCAATTGGCGGCCATTCAAAATCGGTTATATATGCTGCCGAAATAACATTTTAGGGTATTAATATTGCCCCAATGTCATTTTACTAGTTTAACTAGGTCCCATGAACCAAGACAGCACATTTCAAACCACATACTTCAGAGGGGTCCTGCACCAGCCGAGCATCGGCCATTGAGATGAAAGGGAAGCCTAATATGCCAATTTCACCATGTTGTCTTGCAAAACAGCTCTCTTCCTTTCTCTTCCTTTCTTTGTGTTTATATCTGTTTCTCTCTCCTTTTTCCCCTCTCAAGCATTGGGCTAATGTTTTTGATATGGCTGTGATCTGGCATCATGGGTAACGCTGATAAGAACTGGACCTCTATCAGAGCGTAATTAACACTATCTCAGTGCCAGGAGGGCTTGAAAATATGGCGGCCATTTTAATGACTTCTAAATATAAAAGGCATCAGCTCAATCCATGTCAGTACAGGGTTTTATTTTTCTCCAACTGCTTCTCATGAATTATTCACTCTGGGGTGTGTTTGATTCATTTCTTTATCTGTGAAGGCAGTAATGAGGCTTTATTGTGTGTATGCAGTGGACAGTGGTCGAACTTAGTATTGATCTTTTTCTTCTGAGACTCTGCATTTGTCTTTCACAAACTCTCAAGGCACTCACAAGGCCATTCCAAGGATAGGAAAAATACAAAACTATGTGCCAACTGTGGATAGCTGCCGTAAATCTATGTATATATATATATATATATATATATATATAGTCGCTACAGTGTTTTCATTCATTCATTCATTCATTTCATTTATTTATTTGTCTACTACAAATGTCCCAACAGTACTCTCTTGAAAATATTCCCACCACTGTGACATTTCACATAATGTATTACCTTTACCAACATTTGGTTGAAGAAATAGCAGTGATGGAAATTCCATTTGGAATATTTCTGGTATAAAACATTAGACACCTTTGTCTCGCTAAGGCTAATTTTATAACATTTAATGTTATAAAATTGTATTTCATGTAAACTAAATACACACAATAATAATAATAGTAATAATAATAATTAGTATAATTATTTTAACATGGATAAAATTACAGCCTGATGCAATAAATAAATAAATACATATTTGTATACCTGTTTTAACACAATGAACATTAAACAAATATTTATTTATTTATTTATTGTAAATAAAGTTAGACTACTGTTAGACTACAGTGAAGGCAACAAAGCTAATACTCATATTTATATGATGTATTTTTCATATTTTAAGATTAAAAAGTCTTGATCTTAAAATATATATTTTTAAATAAATCCAAGATGGTTTAGCTGATGTATGTACAGTATGGCATTGTGGGACGTCAATTTAATTGAATTGTTTTGAAACTAATAGCACAACTCTCCGCATTAATCATTTATACCTATAGCATAATCATTACAGAATGAGGCCAAACTTTAATACTTACGTTTAGGATTTTGTTCAGCTCGATAAACCTGCAGGTACATATAAGCATGAGCAACAGTAATATTGACACTCAAGGGCATCGCTAGAGGGAGGAAAGGTGGGACTGATTCACAGGATTACTACCAATTTTTTTGAGAAAATACATTTAAGCATGATACTCTGAACTCCTAGAAATAAAATCAAATGTGTATAAATCCATTTTTAAGTAACTTAATTTTCAGCCTGTGGGCTTTTTGAATTTGTTTAGGGATATAGGTGGAGTGTGTGTATTAGGACAGCTTCATAAATCAGTAGTCAAACAAGGATGTAATCACTACTCACATAAAGTTTTTGATTTTTTTATGATCTAATAAGGAATGAGGGCCGCTGTCATAAAATATTTCCCATATGGAAAAGAGCTCAGAATCATATATTGACAGTTTAAACCATAAAACACTCCATGGTACTCCTGTAATGCTTTTATATAAAGTGACAATCACACAACGATACATTTTTTTGTAAGAAAAAGCCGTAAATCAGTTTTTTTTTCTTTTAGGGTTATAATTAATGAGATATACGGGCCCTCTCGGTTTCCTGTACCGGGGTTCCGCCATCATGACCAATCACGTCACATAACGGTGACACATTCACCTGACAATATGGCATTGGCAGTGATTAGCAGTCACCGCTAGCGGCCTCTAGGGCAATATATCCAGAACCACATTGGAATATTCATTGGGCTGCAAAATCGATGGATGACTTGTGAAATACGGGGTGATTTAGCAGCGTCCCGAACTTATTTCCTGTATGCATTTTTTGCCTAACTAGAGGCAAAGATATGTTTTCTCCTTTCACCCACTGCCTGCCGTTTCCAGTGCAGGGAGACTACAGCGAAGGCAACAAAGCTAATTGCATTAGCATCAATTTACCACTTCGGCAAAAGACAGCTGCACACCACTGCAATGTATTGCATTAGCCCTACAGGCAAACATGCGCAAATATATGTAATGTGCAGAAAAGATGTCTTGATTTTTTTTAATAGTATGTGTATTGTTTTGTGTGTGGGAGTGTTTTTATGTTTGTCACATGTCTTTTTTTCTTCCTGGTAATGTCATGTTGTGCATATACCTGAAGAAAGGGGAGACAAATGCGTGGTTATGTAAGCACTGGGGTATAAATAGTGTGCGTGCACAGAATGTTAGTAAATTAACTCAAAGGTTATTTTTTACACAGTGTGCTCAAATACAAATTTGTACACACATTATGACCCATGTGCGCCAAAGGAGCGGCCGTAAGCGGATACGTTGAATAGACTTAAGATTGACTGTGCTGTCTTGTCATCAAGGGAACTGCAGGTGGGAATTCAAATATAAAGTCAGCCTTCCAATGTTGCCTCTACACGGTAGGTACATCTTACACATCTCTTTTCTCTTTTGTAAACCTCTCGCTGGGTAAATGCCAGAAGTTGAAAATAGATCAGATCAACAGCCTCATGCGGAGTTGCAACTGTCTTTGGAGGCTGCCACAATTTCCCATGATGCTCCTCTGTTTCTCCCTCGAAGGGAGGCACAAGAAAGGCGTTGCACCACTGTCAAAGGCCTTGACCTCGTTGAAGATGCATCCAATGAGCCACATAAGTAATCCTGCACTCGCTGTGCATATGTGTCCAGCTTAAAAGAAAGAGATGTTCTCGGGTTGATCCGATAGTGAGCTAACACAATATTTTAAAATCAGTTAACTGTGTTGAGTCACCTAGACTGATCTGAGAGTTATAAAAATGACATTACAAACTTGTATGCGTTTTATTTTTCTCTGTGGAATGTGGTTTAGCAGAATACTCACACAGCTCTTTTCTATATAATGAAAGCACACAGGCTGTCAAAAAACGTATTCTAAAGCTATATGAGATATCCATGTGTTATTCACTAAAACTCATCTCGTCTACTCAGTCAGATAATGCATTTTTATGCAATATTGCATGACAATAGTTAATATTCAGAATAACAGTAGGATATGAATGTGGCATTGCTTTAGTTCAATAAACAAGGTGTTAATATCAAATAACACGTATCCGACAAAGATTGACCACAAAAAAAATTATCAATCACTTAAAACAGTTCTAATCCAATTAGGTGACTGGAACCAACTGTGCCTTGTGAATTTTTTTTTAAGTATAATAATAATAATTATATACACAGACACATATATATATATATATATATATATGTACATGCAGATAATATAATATTGACAAAATAAAGTCCACTTAAGTGTACTTCAAATGAGTTCATGACTTAAACTAATAATTTGAAACTAATAGTTTTACTTTAAAATACATTTTAAATTGTGTTTTAATATTTTTATCATACTGTAAAGTTAACTTATTTTGATGTGTGGGCCAACATACTACCGAACATACTAACATAACTGTAGTGTGTTATTCAATATTACATTTAAAGGTAACACTGTATATTTTAAATGCACTGGATTGCAACTTCATCATTTTAATGTGTGATTATAAGATAGATTTAAATAGATGACATATCAGTAATAGAAATGACATTAAAGTTATTACAAGCTTGCCAGTATATTTGACAGTCCATTTTGAGCGCCACTAAAGGGGGTCAAAAAAGCACTCTTCAACTAATACATTTCATTTTCATAATTGTGCTCAATAATTTCATCATTCAGATTTTTTTTTTTGAAACATTTATGTCTGTAAGCCTCTGTCTGTTCCTCGCTTCTACTGGAGACGACTTTATGTGACCACTGAGGGGCCCTGCTCTGAGCTCCAAAATGCTTTTAATAGGACAGACGCTCCTTCAAAGGTCATAGCTCATAAAAATGCCAGCCGGATTGTGTCTGTCTATTGCAGCTGAAATGTCAGGGAAACCTCTGATCAAGGCACCTTTCCCTCGGTTGTGTCTGTTATTTTCAAAGGAAACTTAAAAACAAGGCAGGGAATTCAAGATGAATGCCAAACACTCTTATATTAAATGTACTCTAGATTTGTACATTTACAGAACAAAATAAGACTGCTTGTATGTACAAAACTCACAATCACAATGCTAGTGTGGTTTTCAGCGAGTTGCTAGGCTTTTCTGAGTGGTTGCTAGGGCCCAAGTTTCTATGATATTCTGATCCCTAGATATGAGGGATCTTCTTCTACAGTGTCAGTCTAGAAGATTTTTTGCACCTTTTTATCATCAACCTTGCATAAGTCTGATCGCTTAGAAAAGTAAAAGCACATCTCTTCTCAACAAGCCATATGCTTAGGTGAGATTCAACCGTAGCACAAACAAGTTGAATTTTAATGCTTAAGATAAGGGTTGTTCAAATATCTAACCTGAAGAGCGAGCAATAGTACTAGTGATAGTTAATTTAGCTCTGGCTTTTAAAGGGTACTCTATAGGTAAAGCTCTATAGAGCTATATTCAGTTCTATAGTACAAGTGCAGACTTGTACAGTTACCAATGTGACATGCGTAACAACAATTTGTTATTTTTAATCCATGGATAATGTTTCTGTTGCAAGTTAGACAGCTTGCACTTCACTAATAGTTACAGTTTGGATTTTGCCTATGGGAAACTGATTCTAGACCAACAGTTAAAGACTTTATCCCATAGCAACAATCTAAAACAGTAAGAAGGGGATTTAGTGATATTATTCTGCTGTGAATCATCTGTATGTGACTTGAGGCCAATATCAATGCTATCATATATTGGAGGCATAAGGGTGAATAACCCTAATTTGCGACTATAAATTATAATACTGATTTGTAAGATCAAATGGGATTACTAATGCAGGGATTTTGTGTCCATTTTTGTTAGAATACTGTCAGTGAAATCTGCAATATAGCCTACTTGACACCCACAAGCCCTCCCAGCAATGTCTTAGCTAAAATGATATGTCAAATTATTGCCACAACAATTACTTGAAAGCTTTCCTGAGGAGAAAAAAAACAAACAAAAAAGTATGTATTTTTAAGACAGCTGATATAGTTGCTAATTAACTCATTATGTTCACCCATCATCATTTGTAGTTGTAAAATAACAGCTCTGATGAAAATGAACAACATATGTGCTGATGTTATTTTACTTTAAATTATCTGAGCATAATAAACATAACAAATGAACTAAGAAATATTGCATGGAAGCATGCAACTGTCAGCACAGCGCTTCAGGCTAGCAAAGCAAGGACAAATAGATAACAAATAAATAAAACCTTTAGCAACATGAACACATATGTCATGAACATATTTTAGCTCATAGCATGTTGTTAGGCTGTTCTAAATACAGTATATAAGTATGTGATTTTTCCAATGGTCTTATTCTTAATACATTAGCCAAATGATTAGAGGTATCATTTATGTTTTCATTATGAAAACTGAAACACACAAGTTGATAAAAAAGTATGTTTTAAATAATATATATATATATATATATATATTTTTTTTTTTATTTTAACAAAACTGCCTAATATATTGATAATATTCATGTGGAGCATCAATATCACTTCATGTAATAAGTGACAGACTGATAAAATGTATGTATATATATATATATATATATATATATATATAACCCTGGACCACAAAACCAGTCGCAAGGGTCAAAGATAATTTTTCAAAACTGAGATTTATACATCATCTGAAAGCTGAATAAATAAGCTTTCCATTGATGTATGTTTTTTTTTTTTTTTTTTGATAGGACAATATTTGGCGGAGATACAACAATTTGAAAATCTGGAATCTGAGGATTTACATTTATTTGCATGTATGCATTTAGCAGATGCTTTTATCCAAAGCGACTTACATTCAGTCTATACATTTTTTCATCAGTATGAGGATGCAAAATAAATCATAATGCATAAATAAATGAAAAATAAATATTGCCTTTAAAGTTGTCCAAATGAAGTTCTTAAGCCATGCATTTTACTAATCAAAAATTAAGTTTTGAGATATTTGCGGTAGGAAATTACAAAATATGTTCATGGAACATGATCTTTACTTAATATCCTAATGATTTTTGTAATAAAATAAAAATTCTATAATTTTGACCATACAGTGTATTTTTGGCTATTGCTACAAATATACCCCAGCGACTCAAGACTGGTTTTGTGGTCCAGGGTCACATATATATTTTCGTTACACCACATGACATTTTTAGAGTCATTCAACCAATATTTCTCTGAAAATGGTATAGTATTTACATAACTGACCGACTTGCACCTCCTCACTTGTGCTTTCTACCAAAAAAGCTCCGCTGCAGGCAACAGTGTGCATGTTGTGATATTCTATGGTGTTTTAAAATGTACTCCTTTTGAAAATAACACTGTCACATATTGACAACATAGTATCTGAGAGGAAGTGCTCTCGCTGTGAGTCCTATCAAAGTGTAAGTGCCTTCCATCTAAATGTATGCATCATCAGCCCACCCCCAGGTGTTAGCTTCCCACAAGTAGCGGCTGTCAATAAACATCCCCCTTTGTAAAATGGCACATCTCAGCCAAGAGGCATTGAGTGAAAATTCAGCAAGGGCATTTCGCTAGCTCTGTGCATTTGCATATCTCTTTGGCAGTTGCGTATTGTTTTTGGCGGAGGAATCAATACCAGTGCAAGTCGCCAGTATAACTCAATTCTGTATTCGAATAAACATGCAGCCTTGGACAGTAATGATGCATGAAGGAAAAGAGGGGTTGGTGCTTCCATATACAGGCAATTGCTGCTGAGACAAATTCTGTCCATGTTCATGAAGCATGTCTTTGGTTTTGTTGTTGTTTTTCCTATGATTCTCAGAGTCTCTGGTGTCTGAAAGCTATAGTCTGATTGACCTTTGAAATATTGTTACGTCTGACTCTGTTTCCTGCCAGGCATTCAACAAAACGTACGAGGCTGCACGCATGCTAACAGAAAAGGGCTGAATCAATAGTTGTACTCCATCCATTTGCATGGCTCAGATGTCCTTCTGCAGTCTTCCAGAGGAGAAAATGCTTTTGTGTGCTTGTCTAAAAACAGCAAATGCACACTCGTACTCAGCCATATTCCAGACATTGACTCATGGCTTTGTAAGATGTTACTTAAGGTGTTTTGAAATAAGGCAGGCATTGGCATGGGGGTGGAAGTATCACAGGCAGACAGCTGGGAACAACAAGGTTGTCTACGGGGTCTGCACTAACAATTGGGAGGCTTTAATAAAGGGGCTCTTTTTAGTGCCAAACAATCAATGCAGCTGCAACAGAGTTAAAACATACAAAAATTAAAAGTAAAAATGAAAGACAATTTCCATTCTTTGTTTTCAAATCTCAAGGATGACATTTTATTTGAAACATTATTGGAATAAATAGTTACTTTCAGTGTCTTTCTAACACTAATTTTATAGCTAGCATTGTATGCATCCTAAATGTATCCAGGATGTATTAACCTTATCCATCCATCCATCCATCCATCCATCTTGCTAGTTATCTATCTTCCTCCACCTCTTTTCTTAATAATAATTACTATATCAATAATCACAATAAAGCTATTTTTATTTTATCTTTGTTATTATAAATAAGAACAAATGCAAAAAAAGCAGTAGAACAAGAAAGAAACAAATAATGCATTACCTTTTCCATTTAAAATCTAAACTACAGCATTCAAGTAAGAAAAACAATCAAATGTAAAAATCCCTTTAGTGTGTTCATTACAAATAAATTGATTATTAAAACTTCAAAGCAGTTAAATTAAGACCAGGGATCTATTATTTTATTGTTAGATTAACATAAATGAGACAGACAGTGTACATTAAGACCTGCTGTACAGCACGGATCTAATATAATGTTACACATTAGATGTTTTTCCCTAACAGTTCCCCAAACGTTCACTTAAGACATAACATATTATGTTTGCGTGAACACTTAAATACTGTAATTCTTTGTATATTTTAATATTTGTTGGGATCACAATTTTGCGAGTGCCACAGATGACTGTCAGCATCAGAGGCAAGCAGAGAAAATGTACTCCTCTAATAGAACGTACAAAAAAAGGTGATCTTAGATGTTTAATTACTATTTGGGATCGCTAGACGAGAGCTTAAGTAACTATTTTTTGTGAAAACCTCAAATTAGACTAAAATCAAAATGTTTCACAGTTTTTGCCTGTAGCTCAAAATTAGCCTGTGCGCATTCCGACTCATTTTGCCAGCACGGGTCACATATATTAAAAGTATTATTAAAATAATAAAAAAGAACTGCATTAGATACTCGATGCTAATTTTATTAAAAATCAACCCCTTGAACACAAAAGTGCTTGTAGTTCAACAGAAGTAAAAGCCAGCTCATAAGGGCCAAAGTGAATAAAACTAACCAAATCGAATGTAACATTGGCTCAGGTTTTCATTATGCACTTTTTAATGAATGCAATTAGCCATTTACCATGGCAACAGGTTTACGCACACTTTAGAGATTCCGAGTGTGATTACCTGCACTCTATATATGTCATGATTTAATATGCTCTATTATGCATATTAAATCATGACTAGCTTCTTTTCCAGTCTCTGTAGTGAATACCTCATGCACAGCTTCAGTGCATCGCTCACCTACATCTGTTGACTTGGGCACTATATTTCCAGCTCATTAAACATGTTTACTTAATGACTAGCGTCCTTGTGGAGGAACAACAACAACAACAGTATGTTACTCACCTGTTTTTTTTATGAAAGCATTTTCTGGCCTTGTTGCTTATTATGAACTGTCTCTGATTCTTTATGATGTGAGTGTATGAACTCACTCGCAAAATAGACTGTTATTACAAAACATCGCCAACAGCCATATGATGCATATTTGCACGCAAGCTGCTAAAGCAACAAAGTACTATAGTTTATGCACTCACAATGCCAAACAGGCATGATATGGTGTACTTTTTAGTCATTTGAGCGACAAGGCTGACAAATGCAACAAAGTCTATGTAGTATGTTGAAGTAACGCTAAAACACCTATGGATAACAAATAGTAGTTTATCAGTAATTTATGACATTAAGCATGTATGAGTTAATACATAATAACGGACTGAGCTGAACACAATTTCCTGTTAATCACAATAATTGACGCGATACAGTAAATTAATTACAATATGACTGATTAGTTAAAATATTTAATATTGCATTCTAATAACCAGCTGTAGACTTTTTTAACATAAATAATTAAATAAATTAACCAAAAATTATTTCAGAATAGAAAAAAAATTATATGTAACTTAATACTATTTTACCTTCAATATGACATCGCCACTGGTGGGCGGGGCTTGTCTCATTGTACACTGAGATTTGAGTTATGCTATGGGTCGTTTCACATTGAAGATATTGTTCTGTGCTGAAAAAAAGCTATTGATTTGAGGTCTGGTGCGGTGGAGTTGGTGCCCGTGTCACTGAAGTGGTCTGCTCATGTATAATTAAACTAATCGAATGCAAAACACTCTACGAATATGCAAATGTTCCCAGTGATTACTGAGGTCATGACAGAGTGTTCGACCTCCTAAAAGACTGTCAAAATAAATGTGCTTCTTCCCTTGAAGGCAAGAAAAATGTAAATAGAAAGATGTTCTGAGGTCTTTAGGAGGTCTTTCTCAATTTCCCAGCTCATTTCTTCCCATTTTTCCTTTTGTTTCTACACTATAGTCTAAGGCTGTCAGAATTTTAGAATGGCAATAAAAGAATAAAAAAACTAAACTGAATAAAATAATAAATACAGTTCTAATACATCAAAAACATGTAATTCACCTGTGACATGACATGACACACCTAATACAGGTAAATTAATTGTAGCTACACGTTAATGTCATATACTATATAATAGAACTGAACATTAAGTTGAATCTGCCTGATTTACTAAGATATCAAATAAGGGGTGCTAATTTGAAATCTAAAAAATAGCATATTCATTTGTGATAATTTTACTACAGTAACAATAACTGTGTGTAAATGGCTATATGTACAAATAGGTTGTATACATTTGTAAGGAAAAGTTTAACCAAAAATGGCATTATGTCATATATTGCTTAACCTCATGTAGTTACAAACCTATAAAACCTTTATTCATGGAGTGACAGAAATAAATTATGAGTAAAATAATTACGAAATTATGACACAATTTTCATTTCTAAATATATTACTGCACATGTACATACATATAATTGATTTCAAGTTTATGTATGATTGTCATTAAAATGTTCTACTTTCCTGAAGAATTTATTCCTCTAAACAAAAATGTCAAGTTTTTAGCTATAAAACATAATGGTAATAAAACATTTTGCTATACAATTTTGAGCTTTTGAACTTTTGTTAAAAAAAAGAAAGAAAAAAGAGATGATTGGATGAATGCATAACTAAATACAAAATACTCCGCAGTAAGTTTAGAGTTTATAATGTGGATATCATCTGATTATGTCAAGACAAAGCATTATTTGTTTCACTTATTCACTTAACTATTTCATAAGTACAATAATAAAAGCATTTTCACTTATTAGACTTTTTTTCTGAAATCCGAAGAAGAGAAATGATAAAAATGCCCACAGATTAAGCCATGTTTTCATCCAATTAACACAAGCACACAATTATTACCTTAAGGCATGAACACCTGAAATCAATTAACTCACATTTCTCATATCAACACAAGGTTTCCACACAGCAGTCGGATTTCTGAATAAATAAGCAGGGCCACAGGTGAGTTTGTGCTTTGGGAAAAAATGAACCCAACAATGTTGGAAGAGCAGGTAATCAGAGAGGAGAGAGATAGAGCCCAAGATTACAGTATTTCTGTGTGGCTCAGTGGTAGAAAATCGCGTCAGCAGCGCAAAAGGTTGTGGGTTCGATTCCCAGGGAACACACATACTAATGAAAATGTATAACCTGAATGCAATTGTAAGTCGCTTTGGATAAAAGCGTCTGATAAATGTAAATGTATTTTTCAACTGCATGCATTCTGTGACTGAATCAATACACCAAGGCATCAATGTTTCATGTTAATGTGCGAGAAATAAACACATATACCATTTCTGGCATATCACATATACCATAAGAGTGGTTTACCACTTTTCAGATAATATTACTTCCACAATATTCCCTGCTAAATCCAACTTTTGTTTTTCTTTCTCCAACTGGCAGTGTAAAATGAATAGCTGAAACCCACATAAACACAGTAACCCTTCTTGAGTCAAAACACAAACTGTAATCATCACGCCAGCAGCCTGTCATTCTAGGCACTACTTCTGCTCTCTGTTCGAAGAACCCGAAGAAGTTGTCAAGCGGTTGCAACTATGTGGCTGTATGGCAAGATAACACCTGACCAGACCACAGTACTTGACAACAGCACGGTATTTTGCTACATTTTCTGTCTGTATACACCGCTTTAGCAAATTTTAAAACGTGGAAGATATGATAAATAAATAAATTCTTGAAAACATTTTTACAGTTATAATACAGTGTTTAGATCACTGTCTAAAATATATGCCTCTCTGATTTTGACAGGATATAGTAACTCGGTTTTATTTCTAATGTTATACAGACTGCTTTTTATACCCAAATGACTTGCTACTGTAGGGTAACTATTTTCATTACCATTCAGTAAAATTCCTAATGGAAGTCAGTTCACTCTGCAATACTGGTAATGTCCCCGGGGACCTATTTCCAGCTCCACTGTACTTGAATCAGAGTCTTACAATGTTCTTGATTTGCCTGTACTAGCAGTGCTTAAAGGGATAGTTCACCCTGATGTTGTCCCAAAATCTGTGTGGCTTTCTTCTGTGGAACAGTTTCTTAAGAATGTTCGTCGCAGATTTGGTGACCATTGACTTCCACTGAATAGACAAAATGAAATAAAAATACACATGAGACATTTCTCAGAATACAGTATCTTATTTTATGTTCTACAGAAGACAGAAAATCTTACAATTTTGAAACTCTAAAGTTATATTTTTGTATTATCTCTATTGTGGCCCAAAACTGTATTAACTTTCAAATAATTAATCATGCACAGTTAATTACATATATCTCTCTCTCTCTCTCTCTCTCTCTCTCTCTCTCTCTCTCTCTCTCTCTCTCTCTCTCTCTCTCATTAAGCTTCGCTTACATTCATAAGTAAATGATGAAAAAGAAATATCCCATTGATCATGCTTCTAAAACTGAACTAGTCTTCTTCCAGCTTCTCTGAGCTTTTTCTAGTATAGGATCTAATACAGTTTGGGAGTTTGACCTGCAGTTGTCTGGCATCTAATTAACAATTCAGACACTGCAGTGTAACACAATGACAGTTGACAGAGGGATGAGCCTCAACAGCATTCACGTCTCACTGGAGACTCTGAATCGAGACTGACTCATCTGAAGGGAAAGCAATGAATAGTGCTTCAGAGATCAAATGTCCATTTCTTTGCTTTATTCAATAATAATTTTCAAAGTACAGATTCTGGCTCAGTGAAACAATCATTTTGTTTTTGAAACAGAACGATTCAAACTTGATAACTGATTTTACTAGCAAAAAAAAATAGCAGAGTGGTTTAACGCATGGAAAATATGATTAATTTTTCAATTCGTTTTTACAAACATTTGCCAGATATATCAGTATATTACTCAAGCTCTAAATAGTTAGTGTGTGGGTGAACTGTGCAAATGATTCAGACTGAATCACTAACCGATTAAGTAACCCGTGTGTCCGATTCTTTGCAAAAAAAATTAAATACTCAGACATGTAAAAAATATAACAGACAAACAGTATAATTACTCAGACAAACACAAAAATATAAAACTGTAGTGCTTAGCAACACATCCAGCGATGTTAATTCGACTACTATGTTCACTGCTTTCAGCAACACTACTACCCAACACTGTATATATGAAATAAAAAAATCACTCAGACATGAAATGTTAGTCATTATTTGCCAATTCGCATGCTATTCTACATCAATATGCTGTTTGCTAAATCTATATATGTTTTATTTAGTTTTATTGGTAACACTTTGGTATAGGGACCAATTCTCACTATTAACTAGTTGTTTATTAGCATGCCTATTATTAACATATTGGTTGTTTATTAGTAATCATAAAGCACATATTCTGCTTGGCCATATCCTTCATCCCTAATCCTACCCAATACCTAAATTTAACAACTATTTTACTAACTATTAACAAGCAGCAAATTAGCAGTTTATTGAGGCAAAAGTCATAGTTAATGGTTTGTTAATAGTGAGAAGTGTGACAGATTTGTTTTGTGTTGCTTAGTTTTCTTTTATGCTGAACACACACAGACATGCAAATCTGCATAGATATATTTTACCATGCACCTCTAAGTTACTATGGTCTGTTTGTCTTTTATTTGTTTATATACAATAATAATTACAGAATTTGTATTAAAAAAAAATTTGGTGGACCAAAAAAGGCAAACAATGAATTAACTAAATTTATACAGCCATCAGTTGATGTCTCTCAAACAATATTAAGCAAAACATCGTTAGATTAGAATCCCAGAACTGTGGCATCATTCTAATTGTGCTAATGTGCTTTTTAATTCAGAACTCCTTCAACAAATTGAACTTGTTAAGATAAAAGACGTCTGTCTGATTTTAGCTGAAGAACTCTCATTATAATGAGGAGAGAGTTTTTTGGAGCCAGGCTCAAGGTAACGCTTGCGAAAAGGAGAGAAAGAAGTAGAGACGGCAATAAATAGAGAGAATCAATGGAAGGTGTCTAATCCGATATACTGCTGAAAATCACATACTTGGAACTTCCTATTTGAGTAAGTACGTTAGGTAATGGCTGCTTAGTTTTCCTGAGACTGGATTTATAGTGTTCTATATGTGTCCAAGTTAGTCCTGACTCAGTCAATATAATGAGATAGATGGTTGTAGGAGGGTCATTTCTTCCTCAATGAGGTAAATCTGGTCATAAAATAGCCTCATAAATCAAAGTTAAGAGGATACAAAATTGATATATTATTTGAATGTGCACAAACTTCCTTATTAGGTGTAGATGTTTATGAATGGGACAATATGGCTAAAATAGAATATTTTTTGTCACAATTGCACATTTTTATAAAATGCATTCACAACCCACTTTTACCATGTGACAGATATCTCAATAAAACACGAAATAAAATTAAAGGTGGCATACTACAATCAAAAATTAACAGGAAATATATTTTAGTCATGGAGCATATCAACACATTTTAATGAAAGGGTAGTTTTAAAATAAACTTTAACAGGTTTAGCATTTTCAATAAACATTTAAATAGACCTCTAAAAGTGTATGACTCTAAATACCATATATAAAGACAATAATGTCGCCCATGGTGAACATACATTTTATGTACTTGTCTTTTCTTCTGTATAAAAATTATCTAACATTTCTAGAGACTTGCTGACCTGACCTATGCTTTTTTATTATTTTAAGCATGTTGCATTATATTCATTTCTGCATGTTTTTCTACTTCTCATGAAAATGTTATTTATTTTCTAAGAAATAGTAATAAAATGTTTTTGATTGAAGATCTTCAAGATATTTATTCTTAAATAAATAAAAATGCAATTAATGTGTGCATTGACTTGAATACGATTGACTTTTTTATGATACAACTGTCCTGATGATGAAGGGAAAATATATATATATATATATATATATATATATATATATATATATATAATGTATTCCTGTGGCTCAGTGATAGAGCATTGCGTTAGCAGCGCAAAAGGTTGTGGGTTCAATTCCCAGGGAACACACATGCTGATAAAATAAAAATATATAGCCTGAATGCACTGAAAGTCACTTTGTATAAAAGCGTTTGATAAATGTAATGTAATATATATGTTTTTTTTTTTTCATCAGGACAGTTGTATCATAAAAAAGTCACGCGTATTCAAATCACTGCACACATAGATTGCATTTTGGGAATAAATGAACGGATCAGGAAAAAACAATCAAGCAAAATGTCATTGACCCACCAGGAACATGTATTAAGAAAATAGGGTCAATTTGGATTTCATTTGGACTGCAATTACTGTGTGCTGAACAGAATGAATGGCTATCCAGCCTCAAGAGGATGAATGAGTCACACATTCTCTTTCCCAGGAAAAAACAAGCTAAAAAGGACATGGATGAAGCAGAACACACCAGCTGACATCCTTGAACTTATTCACAGAAGAAGCAGCATATTATTCACGAGAGAAAGAAAGTCATTCTAATGATCGATGGGCAAGCTAAAGTAAATCTAATGCAGGTGAGGTTGATTTGTTTTCTAACAGTCATTTTTATCATTAAATGTGTTCAATACTTGTGGAATCTGGGATGAGAGAGAGAGAGAGAGAGAGAGAGAGAGAGAGAGAGAGAGAGAGAGAGAGAGAGAGAGAGAGAGAGAGAGAGAGAGAGAGAGAGAGAGAAACTACTTCAAGGATGTGTTTTTACGCTTTTTAGCTTGCAATGGATAACTGATATTTTTTTTAAGCTCAGATGAGCTTTATTTGTCACATACACAATTATACAGAGTCAAAAGCCAAGTGCACACACACTTAAGTAGCCGACGGCGCCCGGGAGCATTGGGGTTTGGTGCCTTGCTTAACCTCAGTCGTGGACAATTCCTGTGCCGAGAAAGAACCCACAACCTGAGTCGTCTGCTATCCATTAGAACCACGACTGCCCCCAATAGAATAATTGTAATGATGTTAATAAGAAAAATATGAAATACACGATTTTGGCATATGCTAGCACATGGTCAAACAAAGAACAATTGCCAAACAGAACTCAAAAAAATGTATATATATTTATAATTAGCATACAAAATCACGTATTGATTCTTCTACAGCTAGTTCACAGCAATCCCATACTTCTGAAAGACGCCACAGAATCCAACAAATTTATCAAGGTTCAAGGGGCTTCAGAAAGGACATGAGGACTATTTATCGCATTGCAGCTACTCAACTTCCTCTTCCACAGCATGAACATGCTATGAGCCCCTTCTGTGAGCAATGCATAACAAAAAGCAACATAGAGGTGATCAGAAAGACGCTACGGCCAGCTTAGCTTTAAACACAGTCAGTAGACACTTTCTAGCTAACAAACAGGTGCACTAATGACTTTCATAATGACCAATCAGACTCAGTCTTACATTAACGCTGGGAAAACAGAGGCACTGGCACCCCACAGCTATTAAAATATTAAAATCACACTGCGCAGTCGACGTCATACTGGAACAATAGCGGCACACAGCCAACGTCCCTGCCTGCCAGCAAAAACAGATATTTATGCAATGAACACAAGAATAGTCAAGGGGCAACCACAATAATTGTTCTACTTTTCCTCAGCCTGAGGTTACGGTGGAATTTGGGAGAGTGGGATTTATGAATTGTTTTTTTTTTTTTTGTCATGTATACATGACATCTATCTTTGTATGTATTTATTTATTTATTTTCACAAATTATATTTTGATGGTTTAGCGCATAATTATTTTGGTACATTGGATGAATTAATTAGGACTCTGTGGAATAAATGTTCAATTTATTTCATTAAAATACAGATGTAGACATTTTGCCAACTTTCCCACCTTTGTTAATGGATTGTTTGGGGAAGAATTTTGAAAAGGAAAAAATATATAGATAAAAAGGAAGCCATACTGTCACAAATAAAACACCAACATTAACAGTGGTTTGTTCACATTTGCTAACCTAGTGAAGTGTATTTCAACACTGTTCCCGGAGGTACATCAACAGCTCACATTTTCCAACCCTTCCTAATCAAACACTCATCAACTTGACTCTAAGTCCTGGAATGGATGGGTGAGATGAGATAATGATTGTAGTCCTTGCAACTTGCACTGTATTTTAAGTCTTCAGAAATGTATGTATAAACATTTCCTTTTAATCATTTATATGATCAGTTATATGGACTACTCTCAACTCATTCCCATTCCCAAGACGTCAAAAACTGAAGTATGGTTAAACACTTTGCTCGTAATTTTTAAGACTTTAAAGGTACCTACTTTTATTTGCATGTATCTGTAAAATTAAGATTATTATATAATTAAATATTTTTTTATATATATATACAATGTTTTTTTATTTTTCTTCTTAACATTATAAAATACGGGGAAACAAATAAAAGTACATCCACAGTAACTCACAGTATTTTATGTTAAAACCTGACCAAAACTAAATAAATAAACATATGGCTCATGCTTCCTTCCAAATATTCTGGAGCCATATGATATATTTACATCAGAAACAGAGTGAAACCTAAATTCCTCTAACCATTCTAAATAATGCAACTAAAATTGAAAAATTCTAATTAAAAGTCTCCCCCTACATATATGTCATACAATTAAACTATCATATTTTATAATTTCATGACAGTAAAGTTCCCATCAGCCTCTACATATCAAATTTCCATCGCATCTGTGTATTGATGCCAATGGCAATACTAGTTTTTGATGAAAACATTCCAGGATTTTATCCATATAGTGAACTTCAATGGACTCCAAACGGTAGAAGGTCAAAATTACAGTTTCAGTGCAGCTTCAAAGGGCTATAAATGATACCAAACGAAGAATAAGGGTCTTTTCTTGCGAAACGATTGGTCATTTAAAAAAAATTATAATAAGTATATGCTTTATAAACACAAATGCTCGCCTGTTCTGTGATGCAAGTACATGACTTCACGTAATACATAATTATGTTGAAAAGTTCACACTTGACATAGGCTCCATCTCATCTTCTTCTCCAAGTTCAAAATCATCCGACATCGTTGTTTTACCTTTTAACTCCCTTTTTTGTAAACGGCATTTGACTTAGTATTTGCATGCTCAACTTGTAAACACTGAGCTGGTACTCCCCCCTACGTCAGGCGTGACCTTTTCAATTGTAATTACGTATTGCGTGAAGTCATGAATGCGCATCACAGAAAAGGCAAGCATTTGTGTTTATAAAACATATCAATTGTAATTTGTTTTAATGGCTGATCATTTCACTAGATAATACCCTTATTCATCCTCTGGTATCGTGTATAGCCCTTTGTAGCTTCACTGAAACTTTAATTTTGACCTTCAACCATTTGGAGTCCATTGAAGTCCACTATATGGAGAAAATTCCTGGAATGTTTTCATCAAAAACTCTAATTTTTTGTTTTTGTTTTACATGGAGGACAGATTATAATATGCAGTAGAAATTGCATTAGAAAATGGCTTAAAAATAAATGAACTAGTCCAGTATTATTGGAACAATACAAGCTTAAAGTACCACTTTCTTAAACTTCCTATACGACAATTATTGGCTAACACTGGGTTAGTTACTGTTGTTCAGTTGTGAATAGGGGTTATATAGATCCTTTGCAATATCACATTCACAAGCATCTTGTTGTACTGAATAAAATAAACAAGTAGGTAATATTGAGTAACTTATATTTGAGACAAAATTTGTCTAGATTGTATGTTTTTCTCTGCTACAAACATAGTGCTACAAAATGCTACAACATATAAATTGTTGCATGCTGCCAAGCAACACACAGCCTATAAATCTATTTTAAGGTTATAATGCTAATAAAAAAGAGCATAAGCCACAGCTTGTATGAGTGCTTATAATAAGCACTCATATCTCAGTATGCATTTGAGTGTTATTTAGAATGATTAAAACATAAGAAATAGCTGTGTAGAATAGAGTGTAGGCTGATCTTAATGAGTTTCAGGGTCAGTGCTGCAACACTGTAAGGAGGCTGAGAGGAAGCAAAGGTTGTAACCTTACCTAATAAATACAGTTCTCACATCAGAGATAATGATTATGTGTCAGGTCAGGAGAGAAGAGGTGCATATATATATATCTGAGCGTACGTGGCGCTCGTGTCCAGATGCGATGTCAACCGTACAAAAAAAAGTTATATTTATGCCAGACGTAGAGCTTCTGTATAAGTTACTTTGGGAGATGGAGGTTGGAGGAGTGGTATGAACAAGCATAATGCGCCTCTAGAGCCAGTTTATGACTTCTTAGCACTGATTGGCTTATTGCATATGGCAGGTAATTTACGTAACTCCTGATAAAATGGGCAAGAATGTTTTCTAATGCCCCCGTAAGCAATATTTTTCAGTAGACATGAGCCATAAGGGACCTCGGACATTATTAGCCCCGTAATTGCAGACAGTTGGGTTATTATTGTCACATGAGTGCACAGCACAGCAGTTGTTTGGAAATGTTTTGCCCGGATTGCCTGGACACATTTTATAAGTGCTTTCCAAGCCCTTGTAAACTCCATGGAGCAGCCACACATATATCTTGATGTTCAGGCTTTTTGACATTAGGCCATAAACAAGTTGCCTAGGCATATTTTTAAACTATGATGTTAGTTTTAAATCTAAGCACCTAATAGGTTTTTTTAATAAGTAATATTTTTCACTGTGTGTCTATTATCTGCACAGTTAATTATGATCATGTTAGTCCATTGTTTTTCATTTTTAGCACATTAAATTGACATTATCTTTGTTATCCCATTTGTGATTGAATCTATTGTAATTAAGCTTCAGTAGAACAACAATGGAACTTTGCTGGCATAACTGCTGATAAATCGTATCTCCCAATCTAAATATCTTAATATCTAAATATCCCCCTTCTGTTATTTGCCGTCTTGTTGCTTTCACAATTGGCAGACACTTGGGCTATTGTGCAGCATGTGGTGTCTCGTTTTCTCTTGAGCAAGAACGGATATGTGTCTACGGATCTCACCCTCGCTAGCCCACATTTCTCCCTCTCATTCATCATGCAGGTCGTTCTCTCAAATCCCTGGCTGTCAAGAGACCTGACAGCGGCTCCATTCCCTGAGGAGCTATTGACCCACCTTGATGGGTACCTTCAGATGAAACCTCTGCTGTTTATTCAAATAGTTCTGCTCTTTGGAAGGCCTAGTGTTGGATCAATATGCAGATCTCCTAATGCACGTGATGGCTTTAAGTAACTGGAACCTGTAACCCACCATGACATCTTTGCGGGGATTGACGTTAAGCTCATCCAGGCTTGCCCACTGATCGTTGTCCAAACATAATTTTAATAATACAACTTTGTGCATTAAATAATGTCAATTAAAAAATTCAAACAGTAGGGTTAGATTAAAAAAATGGCTAAAACTTACCCAGAATTTTATTAGGTACAATACCAATTTTCACACTTCAGTTCTTGACAATGATGTGCTGCTATTCAGCACATTTCAGGAGATCAAGCATTTGATGCAATAAAGTTAACATTTAATGGTCTAAAAATGCATCCTTGAATGAGTTGAGAATGAAAATGTAGTGCATTGATTATGGAATTATTATCATTACTTTCATTTTATTCACTATGTTAGAGAGGCCAAAGTTATTGCTTGAATAACCTGGACATATTTTACCTAACAAACCTTTAGAGGGGCATCACATATCTTGCTCCCCAGCTCTTTGAGATACAGGTGCATCTCAATAAATTAGAATGTCGTGGAAAAGTTCATTTATTTCAGTAATTCAACTAAAACTGTGAAACGCGTGTATTAAATAAATTCAATGCACACAGACTGAAGTAGTTTAAGTCTTTGGTTCTCTTAATTGTGATGATTTTGGCTCACATTTAACAAAAACCCACAAATTCACCAAATTCATCTCAACAAATTAGAATATGGTGACATGCCAATCAGCTAATAAACTCAAAACACCTGCAAAGGTTTTCTGAGCCTTCAAAATGGTCTCTCACTTTGGTTCACTGGGCTACACAATCAATTACTGCTGACAGTTGTCCAGAAGACAATCATGACACCATTAACAAGGAGTTGTAAGCCACAACATTCATAACAAGGAGGGTAAGCCACAAAAGCTGGCTGTTCATTGCCAAAGAAGTGCTGTATCACAGAGCATATTAACAGTATCCAAGCATATTGAGTGGAAGGAAAAAGTGTGGAAGAAAAAGATGCACACAAAAAGAATGCAGCCTTATGAGGATTGTCAAGCAAAATCGATTCAAGAATTTGGGTGAACTTCACAAGGAATGAACTGAAGCTGGGGTCAAGGCATCAAGAGCCACCACACACAGATGTGTCAAGGAATTTGGCTACAGCTGTCATCAGAGGCGTCTTACCTGGGCTAAGGAGAAGAAGAACTGGACTGTTGCCCAGTGGTCCAAAGTCCTCTTTTCAGATGAGAGCAAGATTTGAATTTAATTTGGAAACCAAGGTCCTAGAGTCTAGAGGAAGGGTGGAGAAGCTCATAACCCAAGTTGCTTGAAGTCCAGTGTTAAGTTTCCACAGTCTGTGATGATTTGGGGTGCAATGTCATCTGGTGGTGTTGGTCCATTGTGTTTTTTAAAAACCAACGTCACTGCCAGGGCCGGATTATCCATAGACGGGATTGGGCGAGTGCCCTGGGGCACTGGCCAATAGGGAGGCACCAGATGATTAAGATAATGACTAGACCTTTAAAATATTTTTCATGTTTTGTACATAAATATTATTTTACTGGAAGAGATGCAGATACATACAAAATGAACAGTTATTCATTAAGCTATTCATTCATAATTCATAAAGAATTGCGATTGGGTCAGGTCACAGTGTATGTGCCCCCTCCCCCAGTCAGAGTCGAGCTCACATCTTAGCGGTTGTGCGAAACGTGAATTTAAAAAAAAAGAAAATATCACGGCACTTAGCCAGGGCTCTACAGTGCGACCATTTTAGTCACATTTAAATTGTGACTGAAAAGTACTGCGTTCACGATTATCAAAAAGTATTTATGAGCCCCTGTGCGACTAACCCGATCAGGATATTTGTGTTTGAGCTCAGAGGAGCTTCAAAGATATGGCGTGTAAATAGTGTCAAATCTTGCGCACATAAAACAAGACACAAGCACATGATATGAGGGCACAGAACAGTATCCACGCACGCAAAATCACCCATGCAAGGTAGAATTTCTGCACCGCAAGCGCACAGAACAGAATCCGCATGCAAAAATGCGAGAACAGCGCTGTGTAGCGCTCGCTAGACCCTCTCTAGGCTCTCTCTCAACTGCTCAACCGTGAGGGAGATGCCTTTACAGACACAGAAACATCTCTAGACCATTAACCCGGTGTGTGTGTGTGTGTGTGTGTGTGTGTGTGTGTGTGTGTGTGTGTGTGTGTGTGTGTGTGTGTGTGTGTGTGTGTGTGTGTGTGTGTGTGTGTGTGTGTGTGTGTGTGTGTGTGTGTGTGTGTGTGGTGTGTGTGTGTGTGTCTGTTCTGTTTATTGGATGCAAATTCAAATAATTATTTACAGGTGAAAGAATATGACATCTGAATGTATTTAGCTTGAAAATGCATTACTTTGATAAAAATGCATTTTTATCAGTTATTTGTCCAAAATATTATATTTATGATGAAACCTATCTGCATTCAAGTGGTGATAAAACATGAAAATAGAATAAAATTGTTTTGTTTTGTTTAAAAGCAAAGGCTTCGTTCTTTATTTTGATATATAATATGTTCATATATTCATAGCAGAAAATATTCTGAGGGCTGTCAAATTTAGGTAAAAAATCATCATAAATGCTGGCGGTGGCTGACAACTTTTTTTTTAAATGCTGGCGGGGAAAGAGTTAAGGGAGTTTGCAAATGTGATATTAAATTAACACAACAGTTCAATAAACAATAAGTTAATATTAAGTGACATACAATGATGAGTTTAACAATATTGCCTGATTTTGCTGTATTTATTCAACAAAAATATTTTCAAACAGTCACAGCTGGCATCACCATTCAAACACAGCGGGTTTCATTTATGAATGAACTGCGTTTTTAAATTAATCTGTGAGTCTTATTTTTTAAAGTGACATTTCATTAATTTATATCATTTAAATCAAACAATATTCTGTATTAAAAATGTTATATTTAAAACATCAATCTCACAAAATTTGTATGCATTTAAAACATGCATGTCACCTCTGAGCCTCTGTAAATGTCTGTTAGTTTACCTACATGCCAGTGTTCTTCTGTGCCACCGTTGTAAAAACTGATTTTGTTTATATTGATTTATTTTGATTGGTAACTTATTATTATTCTACCTGTTATTATTCTATTTGCTTATTATATATTTTGGAAAAGCTTATAAATATAGATTTTTGAATTTGACATAATGACACACTTTTAATAAAATTGGGAAAACATGCCCTTATAAAAAAAATGCCCCTGTAAATCACTTTAAGGAGTCGAATATTACCTTTTTTGTTATTGATCAGAATGTGCTCCTGAATTTTTGATAGTGCCCTTAAATATTTTAGATGTGGGGGGGCACTTCATATGTGGTCACCCTAGGGCACTACACTGTATTAATCCGGGCCTGGTCACTGCACCCGTTTACCAAGAACTTTTGGAGCACTTCATACTTCCTTCTGCTGGCCAGATTTTTAAAGATGCTGATTTCATTTTCCAGCAGGATTTGGCACCTGCCCACACTGCCAAAAGCACCAAAGTTGGTTAAATTGTGTTGGTGTGCTTGACTGGCCAGCAAACTCACCAGACCTGAACCCCATAGAGAATCTATGGGGTATTGTCAAGAGGAAAATGAGAAACAAGAGACCAAAAATGCAGATGAGCTGAAGGCCACTGTCAAAGAAACCTGGGCTTCCATACCACCTCAGCAGTGCCACAAACTGATCACCTCCATGCCACGCCGAATTGAGGAAGTAATTAAAGCAAAAGGAGCCCCTACCAAGTATTGAGTACATATACAGTAAATTAACATACTTTCCTGAAAGCCAACAATTCACTAAAAAAAAATTTGTTTTATTGGTCTTATGAAGTATTCTAATTTGTTGAGATTTGGTGTTTTTGTGTTAAATGTGAGCCAAAATCATCACAATTAAAAGAACCAAAGGCTTAAACTACTTCAGTCTGTGTGCATTGAATTTATTTAATACACGAGTTTCACAATTTGATTTGAATTACTGAAATAAATGAACTTTTCCACGACATTCTAATTTATTGAGATGCACCTGTATGTGTTATAAGTTGCCTGAGCATGTTTTTCAATTACAAAATCATCATCATTATTGTTATTATTATTATTATTATTATTATTTACAATGTGTTACAGAAGCTATCAGTTTTTTTTGGTTTGGTTTATTTTTTTATATATATTTGAATATTTATATTCCATTTGTTTGTCCATCTGAGCAAAGTAAGTTTTCTTTTTTTTGATAGTTAAAAATAATTATATTGATATTCTGGAATATTTGAAGAATTTGTAATTGGAAAATATGCTGCGACAGGGGCTTTGTGAGGATCATGTGTCACATGTTTTTCATGCAAATATATCACAAATAAGCTATTTAACTTTCAGCCTAGCATCTGTTTGCCATGAATTATGCATCTAAAATAAAATGTATATTATGCACAATTAAAATGACTTGGTAGTTTTCAGGCAAGAATAATACTCGCCTGTGATTATTATGCTACACCACAGCTGACAGTGCAAGGGTGACTATTGATTATAGCATCCAATATTAAATAACTAAGGCTCATTGGAAAAACATGCCTGTGCCGACATTTTGGAAAACTGATAATGTGTTGCTACTTGCATAACAGTGGAGCTAAAAGCATGTTCACTTTAACAGATTAATCAACTTTTGATTATTGACTCATTTTTCACAGCAGTTCATGAGGCATTCCTCTTTGCAAATGCAGTGCTGTACCAGGTGAGCTACTGAGCAAGTACAGGTACATCTAAAATAAATTAGAATATCATGAAAAAGGTCAATATTTTTTGTCACTCGTTTCAGAAAGTGAAACCAATATATGATAAAGATTCATCGCACATAGAGTGAAATATTTCAAGCCTTTATTTCTTGAAATATTGATGGTTAATTGATGGATATTATGGTTAACAGATAATAAAAACCTTAAAATCATTGTCTCAATAAATCAACAAAAAAAGGATATTTTAAACAGAAATGTCAGGCTTCAGAAAAGTATGTTCATTTATATGCACTCAATACTTGGTTGGGCCTCCTTTTGCATGAATTACTTTTGCGGCGTGGCATGGAGGCAATCAGCCTGTGGCACTGCTCAGCTGTAATGGAAGCCCAGGTTGCTTTGATAGCGGCCTTCAGGTCATCTGCATTGTTGGGTCTGGTGTCTCTCATGTTTCTCTTGACAAAACCCCATAGATTCTCTATGGGGTTCAGGTCAGGCGAGTTTGCTGGCCAATGAAGCACAGTAACGCCATGGTCATTAAACCAGTTTTTGGTACCTTTGGCAGTGTGGTTAGGTGCCAAGTCCTGCTTGAAAATAAAATCAGCATCTCCATAAAGCTTGTCAGCAGAAGGAAGCATGAAGTGCTCTAAAATTTCCTAGTAGATGGCTGCGCTGACTGTGGACTTCAGAAAACACAGTGGACCAACACCAGCAGATGACATGGCAGCCCAAATCATCACTGACTGTGGAAACTTCACCCTGGACTTCAAGCAACATGGATTATGTGCCTCTCCACTCTTCCTCCAGACTCTGGGACCTTGACTTACAAATTAAATGCAAAATTTACTTTCATCTGAAAAGAGGACTTTGGACCACTGAACAACAGTCAAGTTCTTCTCCTTAGCCCAGGTAAGAGACTTCGGACGATGTTTCTGTTTCAGAAGTGGCTTGTAAGCCCTTTTCCTGAAGATGTCTGAGCGTGGTGACTCTTGATGCACTCACTCCAGCTACAGTTCACTCCTTGTGAAGCTCTCCCAAGTGTTTGAATCGGCTTTGCTTGACAGTATTCTCAAGCTTGCGGTCATCCCTGTTGCTTGTGCACATTTTCCTACCCAGTTTCTTCCTTCCAGTCAACTATGCATTTAATATGCTTTGATACAGCACTCTTTGAAAAGCCATTCACCCTCTGTGCCAATGAGTTGTGACACCCTCTATGGAGGGTTCAATGATCGTCTTCTGGGATTGCCACAGTCACCCCACAAGTTTCAAAGAACAAGCTATTCCCACAATTTATACTGTATGGATGGTCATTTATTGAAACTCAAATGTAAATGTTCTAATATTTTGAGATACTGATTTTTTTATTTAATTAGCTGTTAGCTCTAATCATCAAAGTAAAAATAAATTTGGTGAAGTGTTTTAATTTACATGTAATTATTCTAAAATATATGAAATTGTTACTTTTTGAAATTTAACTTTTTCACTATATAAAATTTTTCAATCAGTTTCAAAATCTATATTTTTTTTTAAATCAGCTGGAAACTGAAGTGAATTGTATATACTGTATAGTTATGTTTGCTTCCACTATATGCACATACTGTACTTGGACCTTTAAGCATAGCCTATGCAGCGGCGTAAACTAAGGCTGATCTGTGCCTCTAAATTTTGTGTAAATATGTACTGCCACACCAGGTTAAGCCCTGTATCTCTGCCATATTCATGGCTTACGATAAAGGCCAATCACAAGATCAAATGGTTAGACGGTGGCAGCAGTGGGACACAGTCTCTGTGGGCATAGATAGGCCTGTCCATCTCAAACCAATATCATGAAGCAGATGTCATTGAAGCATTTGAAATTGTCCCAGTTGCTGAGTTATGTATGCATTGCTTTGGGCCACTGTGAGATGAAATATATCACTTGCTTAGATTCAAAGCATAGACAAGCTCAATAAAGCAGTCTGGCTTATTATTATGCGTTGAGGCTGGCATGATTGTCTTATTGCAAAACTGCACTGCAGAATGCAACATTTTTGTTCTTATTTTCATTGGACAGGAAAGATAGTGATGAGAAAACTTTATTAATGTTCCAGTGTGCAAGCAAATACTTGCAGAGCCATTTTCTATCCCTCTTTTATGAGTGATTCGCGTAGGAATGGTAAATGCCAGCAGTTTTGAGGCATTTTGTACCACACAGTCAAGCAGTTACAATGTGGCAATCGCTCACTCTGCGATCACTGCCTGACTGTATTGTACTGATTTTTTATCAACAATATGTTGTCAGTCACAATATTTGATTCAACACATTCATTTGGTAATGTTAGTCGACAATTTATTTGATAAAAACTCTTTTCTACAGAGTGAAAAGTCAATGTGAAATATTTACTTTTGTATGTTGTTCAGAGCACTGAGCCACAAAATATATCTGCTGAATGATACTCTGAGAACTCTGTTATTGTGGAAAAATACAGATGGTTAGTGTTACTGATTGTGATGTTTTCAATATCTCAAAGCTACCATTTTCTGAAAATTAAAAAAATAAATACTTTTTGTCTTTTTGATTGATTTATCTTTTTTGTTTGGTATTTCAAGCAGATTCTGAACTCGTACATAAGAAAGCATATTTCCTATATTTTACATGCAGTATTTTTTTTTTCAGTGAAGGTAATCATTTTCAGGCCTTCCTATTTCCGGGTAAATAATGTGTGGTTTTCCCCTCTTCCTCTCAGAGTAACTTCCAAGCTTGATCACAGTAAATGCCAACCAAGTACTTTGTCACATCCATAATTGTAATCATATACTCAGAACTATAATTATGTTCAAATGCATGAAAGCCCGTGTTTATCCCTAAAATACATCGTATTGAGATTTTGTGTTCTGACAAACATCCATTCCTAGATTTCCCACCTAGTTTGGCTCCTGGAGAACTACTGAAAATCCTCATCACTCCATGTGCTTGACTGTCTATGCATGAAGGTGAAGTGTGTGCAGTGATTTTTTTATTTTTTTCAAACCATGCAAGCACTTAACGAATAATGTATATGTATGGTGAAATGATTGAAAAATTGTATGTAGTATAAAAATAAGTATATTTTAGAGCCTTCTTTGATTTGTATTATTATAGGTATTCAGGGTTGTTGTTGTTGTTTTGTTTTTTTTTTGGCTCCTCCCATCTCCTGTAGCCTCATGGGATAGTAAAGTTTCCACCAAGTGTGCACTTCAGAATTCCACATGCAGTTGGTCACACAAGTAATGTTCACCTAGCATTTCATAAACACTAAATATTCAAACATCCCACTTGCTGGACTGCTGGGGATAGGGATTTTATAGTTGTTCCTAATAAAAAGTCATTCAGTACTACAATGAGCAGTAATTGAGTTTGACGACAAAATTTCAACATTCTTCTCTTGCTTTTGCAGCACTCATGCTGCTTACCAGAAATTATCGCCTTTCTTTTTACTTCTGCTGTCCTGGGAGATTTCGCTTGCTCCTTAGCACCACAAAGGCCTTCTTAAAGCATAATTTTAAAGCATTTCACTTTGAAAGCTTTTTCACAAAAATCTGGCCTGAGGTCCTGTCCATGTCGAAACAGCGGCTGGGAGTTCTATGGGGCCTTGTTCATTCTTTCTGACAAAATGGCCTGGCAAATGGAGAAGTGTCTCCCCTCAGCCCAGGGCTCACACATAAAGAGCGTGATTGGGGGAAAATGGTTACCACCACGTCTTTTTCCGGCAAAGGCAATACAATCAATACGATCTATCTCTAATGGCCCCTTCCCCTGTGATGGTCTCTGTTTAATCAGAGTAAGAGTGCAAGGTAGCCTCCCTGCTCCACTGCCGCCATTCATTTTACTTCTCCCATCCGTTTGTTTCTTTTTTATTGCTTCTCCAGCAGGCGGCTGACATTCATCAGCCGTCTGATTGAGCCCTGCTCAATACTAAAGCAGTAAAGACGGCGGAGATGGATGACTAGCAGCCCGCTTCATCACCACTCAAGGCAAGCCAAATGCATCTCCAACGGGGGCCCTCGGTCATCCACGTCCTGACCCACATTTATGGTAAGCTATAGCAGAGCTACAATGGGCCGAACACATGAAAACCTCTTGATCTCCCCTCCTAATCCTGTCCTGAAGTGCTTACTCATGAGTAATGGCACAGACCCTTCAACTTGAAGCCTGTGATAGACCCTCGGGTACCTGGCTTTGGCTCAGTGGGCAGGAGAGAGCCATCAAGCGGCCTCAAGTGAGTGCAAATGGGTAGATCAAAGAAGCTGTCAGCTCTTGAAGAGCTGTTTCCTTCACACATTAGCCGCGGTCCTCCTCTCCGCAGCCTGCCAAAGACTGGACTGGGCTCTGTCCATTGGGTCCATCAGCCAGTCCAAAACTCTTTGGATGAGCAATCCTGGCTATTAAAGAAATAGTTCACTGCAGCGTTTTAAATCTGTGGTCAAGTAATTACCTTTTTTCTTCCATGGAAGACAAAACGTGATTTTTTTAAAGAATATCCTTCCTCAGTTTTCCCATAAAATGTGAGGTGAAAAATGATTTTAATGATTTTGACTCAACAGGATGTATAAGAAGTACAATGTATAAGTTGTACAATAACTGTCTGGCACTGACTATCGAGTTATTGCTGAATCTCAAGTTGAATTCAAGAACCAGACCAATTCATGAACAAATCATTCAGACCAGTTTTGTGATCTGCATCAACTGACTATTTGAAATCCTTTGACTCAAAATAATGAATTGTTTAAAATCAAACATCATCACTTCTCTACATTCATGAAGGAACCAATGAGAGCTACTGTAGATGGCAATATATATATATATATATAGTATATATTTATATATATACTGTATATCTTTTTTTATTAGTGGATCATGGGAGTGATTTTTAATAAAATTATTTTTGGTCTACATGACTCATGGTCTATATAACAGTTCTGCTGAAGTTGTTCAATTCTGCAAGTAGATGAGTGAAATTTGAGTCATTTTGTCATTTTTATTTTAAGTATACTCTTGGACTGGATCATTGAATTGGTGAGTTGAACTTAATTCTAATTAGAACTGCAATTCATGAATTAATCATTTAGACCAGTTTTGTGATCTGAATCAACTGAATCTTTGAAATTATCAGACCCAAATTATTAATTCAAGAGTCAGGCATCTCTTATAAAGTTGCCAAAGAGAGCTACGGTAGATATTATAAAGGTTGTAAGTCATTTTTATGACACTTTATGATACTTTATTGAGTTGTAGGTAATTTTGGATCATCACTGCTCAGTTCTTGTTCACTTCGTTATATGGAAAAAAGTGGCTTTGATACTGTTTAAAAAAAATAAACATTTTTTTGTTCCACATAATATCATGGGGTGATCAAATAATAACAGAATTTGCAAAAGGGGCATGCAAAATCCAAAATGATAAGAATTATCTGAAATGAGATATATAGCAAGTCTTCTGAAGGTGTACAATAACTTTTGTGTAAGGAGCAATGTCAAATGTCATTGGTTTCATAAAATTATGATAAATTACAGTTTATTTCAGGGTGAAATTTGAATACTTTACCTCATGTCAAAAAAATATGCCAAAGCTAAAAGGCCAAATCCTCAGTCTGAAGGAACATAGGTATATTTTCCTAGTTTCACATCTGTTTGTTTTAACCACTTTAAACCCTACTGTTTCATCTTGAGTGTAATACCTAGGAATTACATATCTCATATTAACAAAAAATATTTTCTGTCCCAAACTGTTATGATAAACCACACCTAGATTCCTTGCCTTTGAGGTATAAACAAAATGCTGTTTTGCAGGTCTATATGAAATGCACAAAAGCATTTGCTGCCCCTAAACCTTGACAACTTAATGCAACATTTTAAATGCAAACTGATCCTGTCTTGGAGCCTGAGGATCTGGCATGTCATTTATTCGGGCTAGAGAGCTAAGCACAAAATTGAGCTAATTTAGCTACTTGGATTTAAGTTTCAGTCAGAGAGAAGCATATTTATTTATTTCTGGTTGGTTATTTATTCCAGGATTCATGACACTAAATCCCTGTGGAACGAAAGCAAAAAAAAGAAAGACTAAATCGAGGAAGGAAAACCGGTTTAAATTAATGTTAGAATCACTCTGTCAAAGCTTTTTACAAATCTGTCATGTATGTCAGAAAGGGCATTTTGTCAAACAGCATTCACAAGTTCTGCATTAGTTAGATTTAAAGTATAATGACGTTTAAAAGGCGTATTGCTCACTTTACATTAATGTTAAAAATAAGCAAAACTTCTAACAAATATCAAGACTGTTGCTCCAGCGATCTGTCATGTCTCCTTGCCACTGCCCTGTTCACTTCCATACTTACTAAATGACCAGTGGCAAACACTTGAAAAAGAAAAATGAGCAAAAGCTCTGGGGTGAAAGCCAAGTCTGTGGTCTTTCAAGGGAGGTCAGCTTAATGTCATTGAGCTGGTAGTTATCCAGTGTGATCGGTTACACTCACTTTCCTCTGCACTGATGTGTCAGCTCAAAGTGATTCGGATCACCTAGAACCGATGAACTGGGTTGATTTAAATGGCTGTGAATCCTAGCCAAGTCTTTGTGGTGTTAGTAGGCCCTAACATAGCTCTTACATACAACCAGCATCACTTAAGAACCAAGTCACTCAGGGTTTATATTGGTAACACCCCTATTTGCTGTCATGCAAGAGCAGCTCCTGAATGGGAAAAGCCTCACATCTCTAAAACAGTTTTCAGGATTGCATTATAAAGTTATATTTTAAATCAGGAATAAAATCTGACACAAATGGTTTTAAATTGTGTTTAAATCATGCAAAAATCGATCAATAATTATTTAATCGAAGAATAATTGGCTGCCTTTCAATTCATAAGTTGTAATTTGAGTTGAATTACTCTTAAAAGTACAGGTTTCTAAATTGTGCTCTTTATGGAACCACTGATGCCAATAAATAACTTGTAATTTGAATTGGAATGACAGGAAGAGGTATTTATAAAGTTGCAATACAAAGAAAGGGGGCTTAAAAAATCTATATCCACCCCAATTTCATACAAAACTTACTGATACACATATATAAAAAATATGCCACGTGGTATTTCTCTAGTAAATATGATTTTGATGCTAGTCTCCCCTGGTCAACACTAAATGTTACAAATAAACTTTTTGTTACAAATAAAAAAGTTACTAATTGCAACTTTTTAATTGCAACAAACTGTTACAAATAAACTCTTTGTAACTCGAAATATCAAAACTAATGTTTAATCTGAAATCCTTGATGTCTTGCATATATAATCAACTCATGTTAAAGGAGTTAAAGGACAGTTTTTTTCCAGACTTTATGTATTTATGGGGTGTAGTCTAACATGTGTTAATGTTTTGTTTAAAAAGTTAAAATAATAATAATTTGATTCCACACCGCTCTGTCCCTTCTCTGATAAACGCTGATCATTTCCTGCTTTTATGAAGCCCCTCCCTCAGAAATACGCAATTGGTTATTGGTTACATGTATAACGCTTCTCATTGCTGTGAAAATAAGTGAAATAAATAAACAGTTCACCCCCATGCATGTTGGAGCTGAGGGTTGGTGATCTGGGTGGTGACGTAACAAACCTGAGAGAGAGAGACTTGTTGTAGTCCTTAGCTTAGAGAGAGAGCATAAATGCAGATTTTGCAGGAGGACGTAACTTTCAGTACTTTGCAGATACTGCTTTATGCTCAAACAGTAACATTACACACTAACTAATGTGAATCCAATAGAATCGTTAGAAGATATAATTGCGATTCATATATACATAGATTATTATTTGCACCCCTAATTTTCTTCCTCTTCACTAAAGCAGCATTACATGGTCTCACCCCCTTTGCTGCATGTTCCCGGGGGCAGGGTTTATCTGGGGTTGTGACGTAACAAACCTGGAAAGCTTAATTGTATGTTTAATGCAGAACTTTCCTTGAAATTAGCTGTTCAGTAGCCACCATTTTTAGTTCCACAGTTTTAAACTGAATGCCAGTATGAAATAATTTTGTATTGAACTTTCATGTTGCAGGTTCAGTGAGGCACCCAAAGACGTTTACTGTTCCACAGTTTGTAATGCCTATAATTATTCAAATACAATATTTTGTATGTTGTTGTTTTTTTTTTCTAAAAGTATGGTAAAATTTACTTTTTATGTCTTTAAATTTCTTTCATTCTGTTTTCTTATATTCAAGCTTGAGTTACAATTCTATATCGTGTTTATGGAAATTCAAGAATTTGATTGGAATTCTCAATTAAATCCTGAATGCCACACAACCCTGGGCAATTGGATTTGTAAAGTAAGACTACAGTTGCATATTTACATTTACATTTATCAGACGCTTTTATCCAAAGCGACTTACAGTGCATTCAGGTTATACATTTTTTTGTCAGTACATGTGTTCCCTGGGAATCGAACCCACAACCTTTGCGCTGCTAACACAATGCTCCAACCACTGAGCCACAGGAACACAGTATAGTACTATATATTTAGTATAGTTTTCTCTCGTTCACATATGCATGAGTGGTCCAACTCTTCCACCTCTAATATCTCCGGTTGTAGTAAAGCATAAATATAAAGGATAAAGGATGCAAAAGTACTTTGAAATTGTGTTGTGTTTGTTTTGCCAATAACTGTGTGGTAGTAGTCACCTGAAGTCTGTAAGATGACTCAAGAAAAACAAAAAAAAGATAGCAATCTATATTGAAACTCTTCCCCAAATCTCAAACTAAAACGAGATTCTAGAAGACAAGAGTGGTGGCAAATAAACAGACGCCTGTTATAATTGATGCTACCTGTATCACATGCAAAGTATGTAGTCTTCCTCCGCAGTCCATATTTCAGCTGGAATAATATGTGCTCTCAAGTGTACAGCCTACTTGCTCTGAATTTTAACCGCCAATCCAAGAAGTTCAGACTTTGTTGAAAACTTTGATGCCAGGCTTTCTTTCTCCTTCAAACTCTCTCTTTTTTCCATTCACTCTGCTTTTCATCTGCTGCTCTGAAGCTCTGAAGATAAGCTCTCCATAAGAAGAGGTATCAGAGCACGGGACGGTTAGGAGTGGCACTCGGCATTCAATTCTGGTGACCTGTCTCGACAGAAGCTCTCTAGCTCTCACCAAGCGGCTCCACACCTGCTGAGCACGTAGATGTGTGGTGTGCCGTGGTGTGACCTGAGGTGATAAGCTCCAGGCTCCAGCTTGCTTAGGCAGAACCCTCTTTTCAGCATGAGACTCGGCCTGCATCCGCTCGGTCATAAGTGCTGCTGGTTTCTACAGAGCACGGCAGTAGATGATGAGAAAATTGTCTCCTGCTGCGTTCCATGCCTACAGGCATTTTTTGACGGTGCATTACTTCACATCCTATTAAAGGATTAGTTCACAGAACAAAATAAAATAAAATGACTCATTCTCATGTCATCAAAGTAAACAGGTTATTTATTGTAAAGAGCATACAAAAAAAAATCATACATATATATATATATATATATATATATATATATATACATATATATATATATATATTTTGGGTTTATGTGATTCAATCACATGCATTGGTCTCACATGAACCAATTAAGTAACATATATAATTTGTTCACATTTATAACAGACCAAAATAAGTAGTTTACAAGTGATTGTATATGCTTCACTATTAGTGAGTGATAGCACATATTAGCATGTTAAATGATAAGTCTGTTCCTTAAAGACACTAAAAATGAAAAAAAATAGTCATCAATTGTTTACCCTCAGGTTGTTCCAAACAATTATGAATGCCAGCTGTTGAACATAAAATAAAATAGTTCAAAGAACTTTGGTAATCAAAGAGTTGCTGGTAGCCACTGACTTCCATAGTATGGAGAAAAAAACTGTTAGACATCATCCTTCTTAGTAGTACTCAATCTATTCATGGTAAACTATCAAACAAGGAAAAATATAAAAGAATCTCAAGGTGGCAATATTTGAAACACAATTATGATGTGATGTTTCACTCATAATAACCACAGTTAAATGTTTAAAAAGTTTACAGAAGATCAGAAAAATATCAAAAGTTCTCCATATTCCAAATCTTCTGACACCATGTGAACAGACTGAAATGTTGTTATTCAGTGCTTTCTTCCAGTTATTTGTGCTGTTTGTCTGATTCATGAATCATTCAAGGGCTGTATTCCCCATACAATGAACAAGACTCACTGCTCAACTACAATAATATGATGCAATGATGGAGACATTTGCTAACTAGCTAGTCACAACTATTTCCTAAAACCATAGTAGCTTCATCATACATCTGTCATTAAACCAAAAAGATGCCTACGGAACTGTCCAGCGCAATCTCATGGCAATGCATACATATTTTTACGAGGTGGCTAATTCGTACGACCTCCCTTGTACAAATTCATACGATTTTTGGCAAATTGTTCATATTTTACGAGTTACGCAATTCGTATGAATTTGTACAAATGATCTACACCTAACCCCGCCCCTAAACCTACCCATTACTGGGGTGTAGACAACTCGTACGAGTGAGGTCGTACAAATTCGTATGCCTTATCCACCTCGTAAAATACATACGAATTGGTCGAGAGATAGCATTGCATAATGACATCATGCAGATATCAGAGTAATAACGGCTGTTAATTAATTGGCCAGAGATCAAATTGACGTCACATTATTAATGTAAATAACGACCAAGGCATCTGAGAATATCTGAGGCTATTTTTGATCTATGGGTGTTTTGTTTTATTTATTTACAAATGTCATTGATTCAGTTGTGGCTTTCCTCTTGCGTCACACTCTGTAGTTTGTTTGCTTTGCAAATATTCTTCGGAACGATGGTTTAGCAGATTTATTGAAAAAGCTCAGACACAAAATAACGATTCATTCATAATTTGCTATTTCTTTAATTATTCGTGAAGGTGGAAAATGGAGCTAGAGCAGATGTCAAGAGTTTTAGCAAACAACTAACATTTAGGTCTGTTCCTCTCACAATGTTCTTGAATGTTTCAGAAGACTTGAAATATAGTTCATGAATAGCATGGACTACTCTATGGTGCTCATTCCGGAGCTTGACAGCTTGAATGCCTTTTGTGTTCCATGAAAAAATGAAGGGTTCAGAATGACATTTACAATCGCTTTATGCTGTATCCTGGAGTTGTGATATGAGCTAAGAACAGTATGAATGAGAGAGAAGGATTATGGCCTCTGCTGGTTGCATGGGGGTTTATTATATAAATGAACAGCACGAGCCCCTAATCAACATGATGTTTAATGTGGTGACACAGAGAGGGGCCAGCCGTTTGTAAGGATTGACAGCTGTGTGTCAAATCAACAGCATTCAGAAACATACCTCATTCTCTCGACAGTTAATCAGAATGCAGGTTCTTGGTCTTAATGCCACACACTGATCCAACCCACATGTTTTACATTTGTCTGAGCTCCAACCTAGAGCTGTTCTTTAATGACGTACTCATTCACCGTCAGCATTGTGAAAGGGGACTTAGTACTCCCCTTGACTGTTAGCAGATTCAAAGGTATAGTAGACCCATAAATTGAAATCTACTCCACCTCTGGTCACTACATACCTTCACTGTACAGAAAAGAGCAGAATGGACATTTGTTTCACTGTAGAAATCAAGGTAATTGGCTATTTTATTAATTTATAAATGTATGTGTTTGTTTGTTTGTTTGTTTATCAGTTTGTTTATCAGGATCTCTGATTTTAGTATAAATACAATAACATTGTAATACACAAAACAATACAAATATGATACACAAAATAACTCATATATGATGTTAATATTTTTTAATATCTGAAAAGGATTCATTAAACAATGAAATTATTGAAAATAAACCAAGAATTGCATAATACTTTATAATTATTTCTTTAAAAAAAACACTTCACTGCTTTTTTTTAGCTTTTTTCGCCAACATGTGGTACAAACAAATACAGAAATCAGAATAAATGAATGAATAAATAGATTACTATGTAATACTAATTAATAAATAAAACTAATACATTACTTCTATGTACTAACATTTTAACTATTCATATGAAACATTTTTACTATTTTTTACATTGTACTTATACTAAAAAATTATAATAATTTCTATAGTTGTCTCTATAAATACTAGGGATGATACGATTCATCAATTTGCATCAGTGCATTTGCATAAATGTTAACAATAACAAAACGTGCATCAAATACAAGTTGGTACATTGTTTCTTACACATTTGCAAAGGAAAAAAAATATTTATTTATATATAATTATTAGTAGATGCATTATACTTGTATTATTTAGAAAGTAACCAATAAATTGTAATAAATATCAAAAAAAAATATCTATGAATTGCCTCGTATTGCATTGAATCACATTGTGTTGGATCAAATCGAAATTGGATTGCGCTGCATTGTTGTAATAGGGGTGAATCATATCACATTGCATCGACAGCTGCTTCATATGTATCTTTAATGTACCATATTGTTTGCTATGCATCACATCGGCCTCAGCTATGGAGATCAACTCAACTGTACACTGTACCTAACATTTTTTTGTAGATTTAGTAGATGTTTACAGCATTCATTCAAGGTATACAGAAAATGGAATTCATTTTTTATTGGATGGTTATGCCACACAATATTTTTAAAATAATTACATTGAAATTTGTCATTGATTTTGGAATGACATAAGGGTGAGTATGTTATGAAGGAATTTTTGGGTGAACTAATTTTGCAGTGTAAATTATGAGCTGAAATGTTACATGCATACACACAAACATGCAAACTCACAAATAAATATAAGAGCCTGACAAAATTACCTTATTTTCTTACGCCTGTCAAGACAATAAGAAAATTCTAACTGTAAATACATCAAAGGAAAAAAAAAAAATAAATACAAATTAAAATACAGGCTAAGAAGCAAGGCAAATCGGTGTGTAATCCTTTGGCGTCATGTGCACTACATCCTGAACTTGGCTGTAATGCTGTGCGCTAAAAGAAGCCACTTGGCCCACTCCAAGCATACAAATCAATTACTTACACATGCATCTCAGCAATAACCGAAGCCAAACAGATATGAAATAACAGCTTGTTCCATTCCCATTCAGAGTCTGACTCGTATCTCTTCTGGATTAGAATTGCAATGGGCAGTTGATATCCTGTGGTGGATGTCATTTTCCCGCAGATTCGCCTTAAGTCAGCAGTAATTCTTTATCTTTCTGTCTCTTCTCTTCTCATCTCACAACTCCTTGCTTTTCCTCTTATTCGACAGTTGAGCTGACTCAGAAGTTGTAAAGAAAGATACCCACTCAACATGCCCGTCACACAGAAATTAGTTTAAGCATGACTGTTTCTAACATCTAGAAGTCTACTACTCAACCTGTGCCGGACGGACCCAACAAGTTGTCTAGTTTTGGGCTAAATTTGAGTTTGCATCGGTTGTGATGCGTTAACATATGTTACCTTTACTTTTTGACACATACGTTGTAAAATTTAGCTTCATACAAAAATGTTTTCAAAGTAGAATAAATCAAAGTATTTAATCGGATCCAGTGAAGTTATATAATTAACATCATATTTTTGACTTGAATACAACCATTTAATTGAAATGTTAAAGGTGGGGTAAGTGATTTCTGGTAGCCAATGTTGATATTTGAAATCACCAAAACAAACACGCCCCTACCCCAAAAGGGTATCGCCCCCTATTTAGAGCCGCCCCACACATATGTAGCCTACGCAACCCAGGCATCGATTAGTTCTGTGAAACAAAGCAAAACCATGTCTACACCGGACGCAAGCGGCGTGACAAAATACTGTAGAAGTCATTCTAATCAGTGATGCTGTCTACACTGGATGCTGCACGGCGTGGCAAATCCCCAACAGAAAACTGCTGCGGGATTCTATTTATGACGTGCTGACACAAATTTCAAATGATTTTCATTTGCAGCGTGTCTGATGTAGACAATGTTTTACTCACCTATCGAGAAGAAAGAAAGCAACCTCGGTGTCTGATCGCAGTCCTTCCGCTCCTTGAATTCTCTCCAGAGCTGGAAAACGTATCCGATATTTACACGGTCCTACTTCTTACCTTATCGTTCTGCAGAAGTTTTCCTCTTTTTTCTTTTATCTGCCATCTCTATCTTTCCGTCTCTCGGCTCGGCTTATGTCCATCTTGTGCACTGAACGCTCTCTCCTCCACATCATGAGTAGACATGCCCCTTACTGCTGTTTGGCTACAAGTTTGTTTTGGTACTCGGCCCCGACTCAGTTTTCTAAAGCGTTGTTGAAAAATGACATACCCCACCTTTAATTGATGTTAACCCTCTATGGTACGGAGTTGCCATATGGCAACAATTAATTTCTACTTATTTCCTTATTATTCTGAATAAAATACAATATATTGCAATATGGTAAATAATAGGGGCCGGCCTTAAAGTAGTCAATAATGTGCTGTTTTTAAGCAAAATGACATTTGAATGTTCATCCAAAAAACTTTTTCCCACTTTCACTCTCACATGGAGTGCACCTGTTGAACTGCTCCAGAAATGGCTCCGTTAACCTACTTTCTGAACATTCCTTCTCAAGGGGGATTTTTTTTTGCATCGTCTTTGACTAGTAAATTATATATTTTTATTCACAAATCAACATTGTCTGTTTTACAGTTTTACTGTAAATTGAGAAAATTTCAATGTTGCCACATGGCAATACTGTACCACTATGGAAAAATATGTATATTGCCATATGGCAATGCTGTACCAAAGTGGAATTGAAGTAATGTCTTTCCGCATTGGGATTTTTTATAGATAAGTAACATCAATAATATGATTCCAATTATTTATTTATTTGTGACCTTGGACCACAAAACCAGTCTTAAGTGTCAATTTTTCGAAATTGAGATTTATACATCATCTGAAAGCTGAATAAATAAGCTTCCCATTGATGTATGGTATATTAGGATCAGGCAATATTTGGCTAAGATGCAACTATTTGAAAATCTGGAATCTGAGGATGCAAAAAAATCTAAATATTGAGAAATTGTCTTTAAAGTTGTCCAACTGAAGTTCTTAGCAATGCATATTACTTATCAAAAATTAAGTTTTGGATATATTTACGATAAGCAATTTACTAAATATCTTCATGGAACATGATCTTTACTTAATGTCCTAATGATTTTTGGCATAAAATAAAAATGTATAATTTTGACCCATGCAGTGTATTTTTGGCTATTGCTACAAATATATCCCAGCGTCTTAAGACTGGTTTTGTGCTCCAGGGTCACATTTGAAGTGTTTATGGTAGTATAGATGTATTTATGTATGAATAAGCAAATTATTATTTTCAGAAAATGAATACAGCAATATGACATGGAAAGCGCAATAGGACGTGTGCAGAGTTGGCTCTTCCATGTGATGACAGTGAGAATGAGTTAGCCTTCAGTGACCGTACACTGCAAAAATAAATACAAACTCAGTAACATTTACGGTTAAAAAACGGCAGCTGTGGTTGCCAGAATTTTACTATAAAAAATATGGTAGCAACATTTTAGGTTTGAACTTAAATTGACATTTAAATACCGTAATTCCAATAACTGATATAATGTTAATAGACCAACCTATTGAAGTACTGAAATCTCTTTTGTAACTTTGTAATACACTGATAACCACCAAAAGCAGGTGGTGTTGAGAAAGTCGCATGATGAACCAAAGCCCATCACAAGCAGCTTTTAAATATTAACATATATAGAAGGTGCTCAATGTCATTCACACAAACACTAAACACCATCGTGGTAACACACATGGAACTGAAATAATGCAAGAAACATTAATTTAACAGCATTAGATGTAACATAAAACCCTGATGTACAAAACTGATAAGAAAGAAACTTAGAAGAAAGATAGATATTTCAACAACAACAACAACAAACATAACATTTGAAGTGTAACGCGGGTAATCCTGGGAATGTCAACTTACAGTTATTCACTGTAAATTATACGTTCTTTTTCACTTCCAAAAACGGTTCACTACCGTACAATTACATGTAATGTCCAATACAGTTTTTCACCGTATAGGGGAACTTACTGTTAACAATTTAACAGGTTTTTACTGTAGCATTTTTACAGTCATTTACCATTAAATTCATGGTCATTTTTTACAATGTAACAATGAGTGTGTGTGTGTGTGTGTGTGTATGTGTATGTGTTATGTCTGTATGTGTATGACAGTCAGAAATTTTGAAAAAATCATAATTTAATACATTGTGGTACACTGTTGCCATATGCAATTAAAATAAATGATTTGTAAAATATTAACAAAATATAAAAAAGTGTTAATCAGATGTAAGTAACCGTTACTGTAATTGAGTAGCTTTTTTGTGTACATGGTTTAATAATTTTTTTTATCTGTAAATCAGTATATTTTGTGTATGTACTTACTAAAAAAAAAATCGCTCCGCGTGTACAATGCAGCAAATACTAAACAGAGTAATTTTAAAACAAGACAGCCATTGAAAACCAGACCCCGTCGTACTCTACTGAAGTTGAACTCGAAGGAATTAAGTGAACCCCTGGCCATATTCATGCTCTATTATGCAGTGTTAGCTGTGTTTGCCTCGGGAGACCGAACTAGCAGCTTATAACATCTCGACATCGCCCTTCGCAAGCATGTAGAGGTGAGGTAAATACTTGCATCATTGCATTGGTGGTTAAAATGAAGCTTTGACGGTTTTGCACAAATGAGCCAAAAAGACAGTGGTGCAGGGTGTGCAATATCATCTGAGATAATATAGTAATTGTTGTATGTGCGATTTGACATTATCAGTATTTTGTAAATCACTCTAAACAGTGTGCCGTGAAATCTAGTAACGTTAGATTAGAAAATGCACTGGAGTGCTTTCTTTCTTTGAGTCCCAAGAGATGTTTTAGTCACCATATTGTGCTCTATTTCACAACAGTGATCAATGTTGTGAATACCAAACATTCAGTTTTGCTCACTTTCAGTGACTTGTCCTGACACCGATAGTATGCTGGTTGTGTCAAATGACTATTTAACCTGTCAGTCAGCATTGTTCAAAATTATACATTTTTCTTTTATGCCAAAAATCATTAGCATATTAAGTGAAGCATATTTGAATCCAACAAGATATTCACAACCATACATCAATGGACATATTATTTAAAGCTTTCAGATGATGTATAAATCGCAATTTAGGAAAATGGACCCTTATGGTTTTGTGGTTCAGGGTCACATTTTATGTCTTATTTATCAAAACACTGCAGGCTAAATGCATTCATGTCAGTGTTTTTTCAGATGAAGCTTCTGTGTTTTCTGCATTGCAAAGAATTTCCCTGGTATAAATGTGTTATATTCAGTTTAATATCCCATCAAACTAGTTTTAAAAGCCTAAAACATACCATCTAGTTTTAATAAGCCTAAAATTAGTTTTTGTCAGATTTTCCATTGTGGTAATATCTACACTGTGTGCTGTGCCCTCCATATGTTTGCAACGTTTTCCTAAATCCCCCTCATTGTTAAAATGTAACTAAGTACTTTTTACTCTGAGTAAATTTGTATAATTGAAGCTATTTTACTTTTACTTGAGTAAATTTTTAGACTGGTACTTTTACTTGTACTTAAGTAATATATTTCAGTAATGTAATGGTACTTTTACTTGAACATAATGCAATATTTTTGTACTCTTTCCACCTCTGGTGTTAATTTATTTATATTTTTTTCTTATGTGTACATGGTATTTTATATTTTAATCGCTGTGAGTTTAGGTTATGTAAAATTCTGAAATTTGACACTGTCAGTTGCCTCAGATCAGTTTGCCAGGTTATGTTTAGAGCCAGGTTTAGGCTTAAATTGTATACAGACTAATCTAGCATAATACATTCATAAATTATTCAATTATAGATATTAATGGGTCAATCAACAATTAATGTTGTGTAAAGAGACCTGAAGCAGTCATTTTGCTTCTTTGCTTTATAAAGCAGCACACATCAAAGTGCTGTCTCGTCTCATCTTTCTCTAAACGTCTTGGAGGCTGATATTCAATAACTGAAAGTGTTGCATCATCTTTCAAGTTTCTGAACTTGCTTCCGTGTCTGCAAGTGTAGTGTTTTTTATATATATATTTATATATATTTTTTTAAATTCTCATTGTAACCCTCTTAGTAAACCAACCTACAGCAAACCCCATGAAATCACTTGACAAGAGAAAGTTTACTTTCCTGAGTTGACATATTTCATACTGAAAAAAATAAGTTTGGGTGGGACATATTTAATCAATATGACTTCCTTTAAAAAAACAAAACAACAACAACAACAACAAAAGGTTAGGATTTAGCTACGAAACAGCCATGAACATGCTACTTTTGCTACTTGCATGTGTATATCTACTAAAACTGAATTTTGTTAACATAATAGTGTATTTTAGAGTACAAAAAGACTAAAAGGGAGTTGGATTATGATTGGTCATGTTCCCAAAACTTGCACACTTAAGTCAGACTCAAATTTCCCAACTGAGTTTTAGAACTTTTAATAATTTTACGACATGTTATAAAGCTTTATGCATACTAATTTCAAAGATGGAGTTTCAGAATCATCTCTTTTAATGTTATTTATTCTGAAGTAGGTCTTAGTGCAACACTTGCCTCTGGCTTTCTGTAAACCCTTGGCACTTCATCCCTAGCTTGTAAATCTCACACAGCTCTTTAATGGCTCAAAGTCTCACTTTGTTCACAAAATTTTGCTTTAACAAGTTTTCATCTGAAGTTTGTTCTAATAACAACTTCCAGTATGAGTGTAAGTTGCATCACTATGACCAACCAATCAAAATTAACCTTGAGGCTAAATTCCTCTGAAATTGAAGTGGACATACGGAGAAGATTGCAGAACATTCAATAAATTGTTGGAACTTTTCTTCATTAAATGGTATGGGAATGCCTGCCTGCTGGAGGTATAATCTCATAAAAAAAAAAAATTAATATAAAAAAAAAAATGCTATAAAATAGAATCATGATACTAGAGGGCTTTTTTTTCTTACAAAATGGTACTGGCTAAAGGCGAGTATCACTACCATAAACATTCCATCAATGCAGGGCTCTAGAGTGCGACCTAATTTATCAATGGTGCGACTAAAAAAAATCTGAGGTCGCACTGGTGCGTCCAGCCATTCGAGAAAAAAACAGAAAGTCTCTCTGTGGTTCAACAACAGACACGTTAGGCTCATATCGTGGTCTAAACCAATCAGAGATAGTGAAGGGCGTACCCCCCCCCCCTCCCTCCCTCTGATTGGCCGTGGTCCAGATATTCCTGTACGTGTGTGTACGTTTGAAGATGCGTGTGCTGCTGCAGTCAGACAGAGAGAGATAGAGGTGAGTAGTAGAGATGCGCGCAGCTCTTTCTCTGAATCTGCTCTGTTCAGTGAGCGTCTGACAGTCCCTCCAGGATTCTTCGATCGTTGAATTAATCGCAAAATCAAGCAAACTCTGCTATTTTTGCAAATTTTCCAAATTGCTGCAGATTTTGCGCTTAGACGCGTCTTTTGACGTCATCGCAATGCGCATTCAGTCAAAGAAAGGTTGTTTCTCAGTTCCAAAAACAGCTTTGCGTTCTCTTCATGCCCGATTTACAAGAGCTACATCGGACAAACGAACCGAAACGACGTACTCGCTTGGGCTATACGGCGCAGACCATTTATCTGCTCGGACCGGAGCCGCGGGCTGCTCTCGATCACGCGACACCGTTATACACAGCGCTGGGAGATACAGTGAAGAAAGTAGTCGAATTCACCGCAGAATCAATAATATCTGGCAAATCTTTTGAGAAGCATTCAAATTCGGCACAGAATTATGTTAAAGCTACAGACATCAGAACAATGTCTGTATTCCACAGCATTATATTCCACTGATGTGGAAACCAGGAGAAACATTGTTCAATAAACACATCACCACCATTCACCATGGATTTAACACAACTACAGGAACAACACGACATGGTCTGATGTTTTCAAGTGTTTTAAATGCTTCACACAACTTTTCCCAGCACTTCAAAGCTTTAAGTATTACCGAATTTTAAAGTTATTTTTAATGTGATGACATTATTTGTTCATCCTTCATAGGTTGCCCCATTTATAAAACTAAAAGTTGCATAATGTAGGAAAGCAAACACTTATTTAAAAATAAAAAATACATTAAATTACCACTATTAGATGGCTGCAGAGAAGTACTTATAGGCTTATCAGCCATTTCCACTCCCTAATATATATATATATATATATTTTGTATTTATTAAATTATATTTAGACATTATGAATGACATTGATAAAAGTTAATTTTGAACTGCATCTCAACTACCCAGACAGCACAAGTATATCTGTAAGACGTCTGCTAAAGATCTGGGAAACATCTGCTGTGTAATCTGATAAACGTCTCAGAAGCAGTTTTACATGCATTTAATAAATCTCTATTTGACATCTGACTGGAAACATATTAGAGAGGTATTGCAGATGAGCAAACACCCTAGAAATGCCTCTTGAATATGTAAATGCAGACATCAAATAGACATCTCCGAGATGTACATGTGTGATTAGGGTGAGTGCTTTACTGTCAGGTGCTGGTGCCACCTTCTGTAGAACTTAAAGGCACTGGTGCTGGTGTCCTTAAATGCTAGTCTGGAGCCCTACAATGGGTCTCGAAGTCAGAAAAGTCATAACAACATTAGAAGAATGTTGTCTGTAGTATATTTTCACTGCAAAACAATAAGAAATGCAAATTTTGGAAAAAGCCGCAACAATATCAGTCATTTTAGGCTGCACAAATCTGAAAAAAGTCTGAAAGGAGCGGCCCCGTTCAGTTAAAACAGATATTATTGCTTTTCTAATTTTACATGCAAATATAGCCGAAATCACAGCACAGGAATTGTCTTTGTCTTGTCTTATATTGTGTATTATTTGATTTCATCAGACAACGGCTCAATAAAATTATAAATTAGGATTTTTGTGCAGACTAGCTTCTTGGAAGGGAGAGCTGGTTATGAATTCTTAAAGGGCTGTGTTTCAGTCACTATTTCATATTGATCTCGTTGACTGACAAGAGAAACAGTCAAATATATAAAGTAAAACAGTTTTATTGAGAATTTGGCTGCATTAAAATACAGTATGAGCACAGAGAGACAATTAGACAGAACAGAACAGGATTGTTTTTCTGTAAATACTTTTTTTTTCATAATGTTTAGTGAAACTATTTGGTAGTCTGAGGTGAGATGGGGGTGCCGGATTTTTTTATAGGTTTAAGGGGGGTTTGAGAAGCACTGCACTAGAGCATCCCTTCATTCAGACAGTGGAAGGTCTGATAAGAATCAGTGTAGAGGGACCAAGTCTGGAAGATTGTGATGCTATAGAGAGTGTGGCCAGCTGGTTTAGCCGAGGCCAAAGATCAAGAAAGCTAAACTAGAGGAGTTGGCCATCCGAGGGGCATGTGACTGCAATGGACGATAGTCCATAATACATTGAGCCATGAGATGTTCAGTTTGAAGCCCTTAAAACACTTAATTTAGATGTTCTTTTTATTTTATTTATCTTGAGATGTTTTTAAGTTTAAATATCAGCTCAGTGAAGCACTCTTAAGCACCAACACTTTTTCAGTATGTTACCTTTCTTGTAGAATTGTGCTTCAAATAAAGAACTTTATGTTGACCAGATTGTTAGTTAATCGTTTACTTGTCAATATTGCCTATTTGAAAATTTGGGTGCACCTAACTTTTGTGCTGGTGCACCTAAGAAAAAAAGTTAGGCGCACCAGTGCAACCAGTGCAAAAAGTTAGTCTAGAGCACTGATATGTCCATATTAATATTAGTAATCCTAATAATAATAAATGACAACACATATTAAGACTGAGCAGTATAGCGGTACACATGTGTCAGCTGGGAGATATTTTGCTATACAGAGGAAGATTTATTTCTGCAGCTATCAGCGGGTAGCATCATTACATTATTTGCATGTTAGAGCGATGAATAACCATTAAAATACATAATGGAACATGTCCCAAACAAGTCAAGACAAGAAACAACTTGTTATTAAGAGGTTTTGTTAAACACAATATGAAGCAGTTTAGTTGTTGCCAAGCAACGTCACAATGTTTTGCATTAAAATAGAAAGTAACACTTTATCATTCAACTCATGTGAATCATAAAATCACAAGTGTGTGTGTGCATATCCCAGCTACAGATTCTGGTTAATCCAATTAGAATGTTAAGTCTATTTAAAATGTTATTTGTTTTATGTTTTGAGACTTTTTTAACTGAAAGGTTAAAATGTGAAAATGTTTCTGCACTAATAGCAAACTTATTCATAAATTATCATTTATATATTGAATGATGATTAATGATGAATAATCTCTTAATGTCCACCCAATCAATTTCTGAATTATTAATTAGATGAGGTACCTCACTCTACTGGATTATTATTTTACTGTGATTAATTATAGAGATATTATAAATAAATACTACCATTTCAAATACTGAATCAAATACACATATAGTGTTTTTATAAATATATTCCATACCATGTTGTGAGATTCCATTCCCTTTGATTTTAACATATCTATGTTGTCTATGTCTCAAAAGTTTCAGTTGCAGAGACACAATTATAAATTATTTCAATGTTCTTGCCACTTGTCAAGTTGTCCATTAATGGGGAAGATATTCTTAAATGTGGCGTTGTTAAAACATCTCACTGGTGGTTACTGTTACTATGAGAATGATATTATTGTCAGAAAAAAAAAATAAAATGGAATCCTCCACTGGAGTTTTCTAATAATAATTGCAGTTTATGAAATAGAAGCCTTTAAAAGAACATGCATAATTAACAAAACTTGCCTAAAAACTGGGTATGCCTAATGCGATGCATATAGGAAGTATAACACATGCACATAATCACCTTGTCCTTATGTAAGAGCACTGTATTAGTCAGTGAGGTCATTTTATGTTGAGTGATACTTGATTGCACTCTGCATTCCAATGAGAAGTGTGCTGATAACTACTTATAATGCAGCAACATTGCACTAGAGGCTCTAAAATCACCTTGCTGCATCAAACGGTATGTTCTTCTGCACACATGTACACACGCTCTCTCAGGTAGTTGCTTAATAGAAAAAATCACAGAGCAAGCACAAGAAGATTCAACTCAGTATGGCTTTTCTTATTTGGTTTTAAGCTGAACAAAGATGCCATGCAACTCATGCACAAAGCAATTAATCAAAAACGCATGGGTTTGGGTGAATATATGCAACATTTATAACTAGAGGATTAGGGAATGTGAGTATGCATTAGCCATTGAGTACAAGAACAATGCCAAATCCAGCTTTGATTCTCTAAACCCCATGAAATGCTGAAACCATTTGAAGTTATCAATGATGCCTTGTAATAATTCTTAAAACAACTCATCATTAATTATATTATCTTCTATTAATTACAATAATGAAATGTTTCAATCTTCATTCAAACATCTATTACTTGTAATTATCTTGTATGTCGTCAATAGTAGCAAGGTTCTCTAATAGAACACTGTAGTAATGATGCATTTTTGTAGGCCATCTCAGAAGTTAACATCACCCTGGTTGTTTTTGACAAGAACCAATAGGAATCTTTCATTGACTTTGGAATATTACATATTGCATTGTTTTTCTGACACATTTTGTTTATAATTATAATGGTAATTATAAATACCATTACCATATAATTACCATATAATTACTCAACTCACCCCGGTAACCATCTTTTCTGTCTACTGCCATCTGGCAAGCGCTTCAGGAGCATGATGGCAAAAACTGAGAGACTGAGGAGGAGCTTCTTCCCTCAGGCCATCAGGCTCCTTAACACAAACCCAGTTTCATAAACACTCACAAGACTCATTATTAACTGCAAAACATTCATATTCTCATCATCCGTATTGCACATTCCTTTTGCACATCCCTCTTGTTCATATTACTATTTATTAAGTCCCAATATACTGTTTTTGCACTTTTTATTCTATTGCACATTTTACTCTTTATTTCTCTTTTTTTACCTATATATATGCTCTTGTGTTGTGTTTTTATATAATTTTTATTTTTATTATTTTGCACTGTCCACTGAGCGGACCTGATTTGATTTACATTTCACTTCTGATTATACCCTGTATAATTTATTATGTGACGAATAAAGAAACCTTGAACCTTGAACCTTGGTTTCACTTTAGTTTAGGGACCAATTCTCACTATTAGCTAGTTGCTTGTTAGCATGCCTATTGCTAGCATACTTGCTAGTACTTATAAAGCACATATTAATGGCTTATTCTGCATGACCATATGTTAGATCCCTTAATCCAACCCGATACCTAAACTTAACAACTACCTTACTAACTATTAATAAACAGCAAGTTAGGAGTTTATTGACACAAAAGTCTAGGGGTGACCCCGAATAGTCGAAGATTCCTCCTATGCTTCGTAGGAGGAGCCTGGTTCGACTACCAGTCTCACAGTCAAATATTCGCAAAGGGGTTACAAAATGAGGATCGTGACATTTTGGCTATATGGGGGTGCTCAATGTCTGATTTCAACTTCCAGTTTTCTTCAAATAAGTTAATATACAGCCTACTATGATATGCAAATAAGAATGTGAAATGAAAGAAGCTTTTAATACATATTTTTAATGAGCTTGAATAAATCCAACCACCCCTGTGATAGATTTAAGTTTCACTTTCCAATATTCGTGACTGACAGAAGAGCGGCAGAAATTTTAATCTTTAACAAGACTGTGAAAGACTGGATTTTTTCGATCAGGTAGGATACACAATTTCTGGGTACAAAACTATCCAACATGGGTTTGCATTCTGGAGAAAATACATTTATCTTTTTTTTATTCAGTTTATTTTTGTCCAGTGCAAGCTTGCGAATCCTATAACAAAACTTTATGAGATTGCGCGAAGAAGACGAGGACTAAGAACTTTTTAGTCATTTTAAATGGTGTGCTCTTTGTGTGCTTTCTAGCTTATATATAATCCATTCAGAGTTTGTATAAAACTTTTATTTACCGGCCACATACATGCTGTAAAGTGCAAAGTTTAGTATTTGATTGTAAACACCAAGAGGCTATAAAAGTGAAGTAGTGAGTAGATTGGTTTACATGTTCACCATGATGATGTTTAATGTCACATTTAGCCACTTGCTAGCCCTTTAAAAAAACAAGTACACGCTTTTTAATAAGCACAATGGGGTATTACTGATGTATTCTATGTTGTAGAGTAAAACATGAAAATATATTGAGCTTGTGTTAACCACGGACCTTATTTCAGGCATTTAACAAAAAATCCATTGACTTTGGGACAACAGAACCTGGAAGTGCTAAAATGCTAACTTGTTTTCGTGTTTGGCGTTCATGCTCAGTGCAGTATGGTTAAGTTGAAACCCCAGAAGTTCCATTGCCCATGCATGCTGAAGCTATATACATTTTGCCATCAGTGGGGGCCATTTGTTCAAGTTCAAGGTTTATATTCGTCACATACACAATTATACAAAATATATATGCATTGCGTTGCAGATGGCCCTTGAGAGTGAACCAGTGCACATTAGCATTGGAGATAGATGGTGGCAGTTTAGAAGGGCAGCTCATTAAGATGCATTGATTTTTATCTATCTGCATGGCTAGCTGAACCAAACATTAAAGTCCTTCAAAGATGGATCTCTTTAAACTGAAAGCAACTATAACTGAATTTCTACACAGACTAAATGTTCCTCTTGGGAACAGAATGGGAATTTGGTCAGTAAAAAGAATGTTAACATCAGAAGAAAAATAAAAACAGTTTACTGAGTAAGTGCAGTCATGTAAAATGTCACAAACTGTTTGTTATGGCTGTTGTGAGAGTTTCTTCAAGTTGAGAGAACCTATTTACACTTCTGTTGAGTGTTCACAAGGATGGCGTGTGAAATCAAATGAGTGAGAATGGTAGCTGTGGGCATTAGCGATCATCTTGCACTGTTTTCGCCAAATGGCAACATGTGTTCCATTAAACCAACTTGCACTAAAGCGCTGCAGGGGCTGTGGTATACAACTTTCTTTGTTAGCCTTGGGAAGGTCCTGAGATCCTCATCCATAATTCAGCTCTGCACACTTTTGTTGTGGACAAAACTATTTTTAATTCAAATTAGGTAAGAAAAGGTTAATAATACAGCCACACAGTGTCCTTGACACTCTAATACTGTTTCACGTATTTTGGACTTTTAATTTCAAGATCAGTTTCATGTCAGTGTCAGCACTTGACAGTGTTTTTAAGATAAGCCCAGGCATTGGTTGGCAGATATCTGAATATATTTACAGTTTATATGTCAATCCCATTGACATCAAATAAATTCCCTAAGACCATCTTAGATTTTATTTTGTCAAAAGACACATTTCTTTTTGCTAATTTCACTTATCCAAAGCGTTATACAGCCTGTCTCTTTCAGTCTTCTCTCAAAAATGGCCCAAATTTAAGATTTATGTATTTGAATTGCATATAAAATTCCCATCCATTTAAAATGCACGATTTAAACATTTAATAATACATTTTATATAATACATATTGATCAGTAAAATAAATTAAACATGTAAGAAACAGATAAGATTTATGCCATCAAAAAATCAGGACATGGTTTATTATTAACTATATGTATCAAATGTATTTTATTTAAATTTTGAATTTTCAAAATGCCTTTATTTAATTGCTTAGAATCGACATGAATGTGTTAACTGTGCAAACTAATAAATAAATTAGTTAAAAGGTATGAGTTAAAAGTTAAAAGGCAATATTCAGGCAAGACATATTCAGTTATCTAAATATATCTAAAGTTATATAAATATGATAAATATGTAAATCTGTTACAGAAATCATACCCGTTTCATTTACGTATGACTGACAAATATGCATAACATTAAGTTTATTAGTTTGTTTATATGTAAAAAAAAAACTGGGCCTAAATATTTTTGTGTTGCATTAATATACACTCTAAAATCTGGTGTCATACCCAAAATGGATAAACTGTGTGGATTTATCATATTGAACCACATTGATGCATTGACTGAATGAGAGAGTAAAGGTAAAGCATGTCCATTTTTGCAAACAGATGTGACACCAGTTCATTGATTATAAAAATAAATTAATAATGAACCCATGTGCCATTTGACTCCGTATTGGTTTTCCAATTAGTGTCTGATTGATACAAGCTTGAAAAGTCAAGAGCCAATTGATTCTCATTTACTTCCATGCACTATCCTCTCATTAGAGGATGCCTGGATGCTCCACGCGCCTCGAGATCTTACATCAAGGCGTTCAACCTGGTGAGACGGACACTCTTGACACAGATACGCCTCCAAATGTAAAGCCTTTGATTGCACTGGATTTCAGCGACTCCCTTTAAACCATAAACCAAAGGCTTTCTGCATGCAACATCAGGTTTCAAGCAACCTTGTGAAAGAACTTCAACCAAATCCGAAAACAACATATAATGTGAGTAAGGCTCCTGTGAGAACACTAACCATGCTTCAAAGCAAAACCTGCATTAAATCTGTGTGGGTGAGCAGGTGTGCATGAAGACGTACCGAAACAGAGACATAGAAATCTGTGACTTTCATCTTACTTTGATAAATATAAATCTTATTTTGGAGCAGGTCTGAGTGACAAAACACTGGCTAAAGGGTAACAAAGAAATCCTAAAAAAAACATTATCTGACAATCTCAAAAACAAAGACTCAAATATATAACCTTACAGCTACAGACTTCTATACAAAGTGAATATGCTAATCTCCCTAAATTGTTGTTTTACTGTAATCTGCATAATTAGCACTGTTAGCTCAATTGATGTTGACATTGAGGGAAATAAAATCACACTGACAAAAATTGTATTCTCCTGATTGTTTTCATCAAGGCACTATTTCCTCTGTTAGTCTTTCATATGCAGAGATAATAGGCTTATGTTTCTCAAACAAATCCTGGAACACATGTCCTAAGCCATTCATGATGCTAAATGCACAAAAGTCAAGGCAGCCTCTGAAATACTGGCCAAAATAAGGCTGAAGCCAAAATGTGGTGTTGAGCTGTTTTCTACTGCACTCTAGTCCTGTGACATTTTTAAAAACACCATAAAGTCCCTGATGCCTACTCATAATCATGAAAAACAGTCATAACGTTGTTTTTTATTAGCATTTTCAGCTTCTGAACACCAAAAAAGGCATCACTGACATCTAAATGTGGGTAGACATGGCCATTCTGACATTAGAGGTTTACAGAAATTCAAAATGAGAGCTATTTGCAGCTTAGTGTAATAATTTTGCCATTTTGAACTGGAACAGAAGTTTTGAGTTGTCAAAATGCGTTTGATTTGGAAAAACAGAAGCTTTTTTCCCCATTTCTTTTAACTGATGAAAGCTTCTGTTGAGTAATTTTTGCATGTTTAGCAGCCAAAAAAAGCCTCCAAAAGTTGTGCATTGTTTAGTCAGACAAGTTGTCCCACCCCAAAATTCACACCGATGGATGATGCTGATGGACTATATTACTGTGTCTAGCTGCACAGACAAACAGAGCAATGTTGAAAGTGCCACAAAAACACAGTGTTTACACTCTCTAGGGAAATCAATCTATGAGAATGGCTTACTTAAAGTTGTCTCTGCACATTAAACTGGAAATGGAGAAAGTGTTCTACCCTCCAAAAAAATCACAGACATAAACATTGTTGTAGAATACTTTCCTGACTGAGTACTTTCCAGTTTCAGAGATAAACTGTTCCAAGCAGGTGAATTATTGATCCGCTCAACTCAAAGGAGGAAAGCACACTGTTTAAAAGCGGTTCACCAACAGGGGGCCAAAAAAGATCCAGAACACCCAGTAAGAGAATTTCAATGTGAGTAAAGAAGGTGTAGTCATCATTTACTCACCCTCATTTCAATCTGAATGCATTTTTATTATTATATATATATATTTATATTTATATATATATATATATAAAACAAAGATGGAATTTCAGAACATCTCTTTTCCATTCAAGGGTAATAGATGGGGATTTATACTGCAAGAAACGGCAAAAACACTTAATGCTTGACAGTTGTGGTGACTGTAAACTTTCACTATATGACAAAATGTTGCATAAATGATTTTAGTTTGGAATGACATAAATAATATGAATAAATGATGACAAAAGCTTTAATTTTGGATACATAATTCCTTAAAAAACATACAAATATAACTGAGAAAAAGAAAAGACGCGATTATGTCTACTGTGCCTATTACTACTATTATAAATTGTACAGCCTAGGCTCATTGTAAACTGCAAAACTACCAAAACTAACTATTATTAAACTATCATTTAATTCTCGTGACAGTAAAACAACAACTTTTATTCTTCATCACTTTAAAACATAGGCTAATATAATATAGTGCACTATTTGTACACAAATACACTTTGATATTTGCATCATTTATCCAGCTTCATATGTATGGCTATTCTAAACAGTGAACTTGCTGGGTAGCTCACCTGGTTTAGGGAGTTTAGCGTAGGTGGAATGTTATTTTCAAATGCAGTTATATAGGACTTTAGAACCACATTTAATTTCCAAACTGCCTTGATACATACAACAACCAATGTAATAAAATATTGTCACATTCATGTTCATCTGTTTTTGATAATAGCAAACACACTTTTAGTGCTATTCATGTTGAAAGTGTGCACGAAGCAACATAATGTAATTTTGCAGAAATTTCAGCACAAGCTAATTTTTCAATGAACCTGAGTTGAAATATTATTATTTGTTGTATGCTTATCAAATACCCCAGAAGAAAGCTAAGGACAAGTGAAGAGCATGGAATTGTGTGCTTGTGAAGAGGAAATGTTGATTGTAATGAAGAATGCTGAGAGCAGCAGAGGACAGCCAATGTCACAAAGCACCAGCCTGGGGAGAGAGAGAAATCTTAATGACTTTTCTGACCCTCAGTTGAGAAAGTCCCAGCAGCCTCAGGGAGTCTTGAAGGATTAGACTGCCCATTCTGCAAAAGACAACAAGCCTTTGATACTCTTGTAACAGATTATTTGATGTTTCGGGGATCATACTTCCTTCTGTTCAAGACCTTTTACTCTCAAACAGGAAACGGTGATCTCATTCATATTCAAATGTCGTACACATACATTTATGTATGTTCGGAGACTGAAAGACTGCAATGCACAATATCAATGCATTGACATCATCTACAATGTAAAGCCTTTTAACTTTAGAGACGTGCATATAACCCTGTAAGAAGGGTTTGGAACTGAAAATTGCTGGAATTTCTAAGAGGGCATCGCCACAGGTGATAAAGTTCAATACTCAGACTCTCATTTACAAGTAAATGACCTTTTTAATGGCAAATGTATTTATAAATGAAATCTAGATGGAACTAATGAAAGTAATTTGCACTCTTTGTATTGATGAATTTAATTATCACCAGAGCTAAACAAGCGTGAAACATAAGTGAAACACTGCCAATGTGTTTAAAAATCACACCATATAAACTGGAATGTGTTAACTATGCTAAATTAATGATGAGACATATTTTATTATTAAAATAATTATTAAGGCATATGAATTTATTTCATTAAAAAACACAATGGACTCATAAACATTTATACAACTGTTGCTATGCATGCATCAAAATTTTTAGCATCTAAACAAAAAAGGTTTAGAAAGACACTTCATGTACTTATAAATATGATGAATACTAATAGGATTATGGATGACATTATATTATGGCACGGTGTTTTGAATTCATGTGGGTGTTAAATAATATCTTCTTTTTGATGGTGCATGTTTTTAAACCTGAAAAATTTTGTGATATCACAGAAAAAGCTAGTTTATTTCTATTTGGGCATGATTATAGTTCTTGTAATTTCATAACTCAAGAGGCACTCAAGTCTCTGAAGCTATCTTTGCTGTAATCAACGTATGATTGGTATACAAAATCTAGACTGTCTATAAAAATTATGTATCCATGCACCACTTAAAATGCACTAAAGGTCACTGCGCTCATGCGGAAAACAGCAGAGCGCTAGACAAAATACCACGATTTCATTGATCTGCTCCTTAAAAAGGACATAGTTGACAGAGAGGGTTGATGGTGGGTGGCTATAGAATATTTATCACATTTTTGAATGAGTAAAGAATCAACCAGCCTTGAATAGCATCTTTCACTGATGAGGGGTTTCAGAGCCCTTTCAAATCACAATATGTGGGCTGCACCAGAAACTTCAATCCAGCTAGAAGCAACTACATAAAAATCACCAAAGAACGTATTTTGTCAAGAGTGTCACAAAAATGTATCTCAAAGAACTGAGAAAGCTTTCAAAGAAGATGAACAAGAAATGTAAAATAGAATGTGTCATGATCAAAGCCCATATTTCATAGGTGTACAGAATGTGACATACACCATTTTTTAGGTAATTATTCTGAGCTAACCACACATAAATGACGATAGAAAGTACTTTGTACAGTACAGTACAGTACAGTGCAAGAAAATATCATCAAAGCTGCAAAAGCTGTGAGACTCACAAAAAACATCCTAAAGGTAACACAACCACAACAAACACTGAGATGATCAACAGCTGTTGAACAAAATAATCCATGATTTGGAACAAAAGCCTGTATTTTAGAACCTACAGTATACTACAAAAAGCCTACACAATACTTATTCAGTGTTTACAAAAACTTTTCTCTTGAGCTCTAGGTGCTTTATAGTTTTGAGCAGTCTCTGAGAACATGTTTGGGGCAGACTGCTATCTCAGATCAGTTTGGGGAAGAGGGTACACTGATTTGTTGAAAATAATAGTTCAAACATCATTGAAAAGTGATAATCAGAAAAAGTTGCTAATGCCAAGTAATTACTGAAAGCCTCTCTAGTGGCCACTGCAGTGAGGTTAACACTGGGGATCTCGACATTAAATCAGGATGAGAAAATCCTATTTTTTTTCCATGTCAACAGTTTTGAATTATACAGGAGGAGTGGGGAAAGCCATCAAATGGTTTTTGCATCTGTCAGCATATGCAATTTTGCAAAAAGTGTCCCTTGTTGTGCATGCTGTGATGCTGTTTAGTCTTTACTGGTGTTGCAGTGCCACCCTTTTGAACAGCCAATGAATTACCAAGACTGATAACATTGCAACAGTACAAAAGGGGAGATGACAAGCCTCATAACCAAAACATAGCGGAAAACTTTTTGCTGTACACAAACTTTTCTAACCATATTGTCCATGTTGTATATATAGTATGTCAGGGATAATGCAAAAATAAACCCCAAGCAGGATGATTACCATCAGTTTGGCTTCACATTGGATGGGTTTATTTGCAAAGATGACCGTCTGGTTGGCTTATTACGCAGCTATTGGCAAATAAATAAAGACATGGAGAATAGCAATGATCATTATTAAGAAACATCTGACTGCAGAGTATTGTAATTGACCAATAATAATCAAGTTCCACAGAACTGTGTAATAAATTAATACAATGTATTACTATTGCAGTAACAGAGCACAATCAATAAACTGGCTATATATATATTTAATAACATGTATAAGTCGCTGTGCCGACCCTGGACCTGTGGGTCCTGAAATATTTCCGCCCTTTAATCTTCTAGACTCTAGAGCAACGGCTCTGCATGTAATTACGCTGCAAACTGAACACTATAAAGTTGAAATCTTACCACTCGAGGCTATGTGTAGGAAGAGGCGAGCGTCTGAAGCTCTGATGGCAGCAGAGTACTTGTCCTCTTTCCCCGGGACCTGAACTTTCCGCTCGGGCATGATTCGGACCCTGAGCCGGCCTCCATCCGCCCCCAGCCACCATTCCAAAATCCGCGTAAGGTCCATTTCCAGGAACACAACCGGCGCGTCCTCGTACACGTGCAGCCCTCCACATCCTGTTTTAACCATCTCCTCGCCCACCTCCACCACAACTTGATTGGACTTTCGACTGGCGCTGGTCAAACCCAAATTCAAAACTTTAGGCACGGGCCGCTTCTGTCGATACGGGAGCTGTCCAGTGCTGGATCTGTTGACGTTCATCGCTGCCAACTTTACATCAAGCAAACCGGCGATGGTTTTTTGCAACGGAACGCAGCGCATGAGCAAGTTGGCGCGCACCGTGTAACATCCGTTAGACGACAGACAGTCTCCGTTAAGCGGGCGCTTTATAAACAGAGCCAAGTAGTAACGCAACAGCGACGGGACGGCGAAATCCACCGAGAGCGTCTTCCTTTTGATCCGAGAGGTGGAGGTCTGGTTGGAGTCCTTTCTGTCGGTGCCGTTGAAGAACGCAGACGTGGGAAAAGTAGCAAGTGCGTCTGCGGTTCTCTGAGAAGCGCACTGCAGCTCGGGTAGAAATGCCGCAGACCAAAGAAAAAAGTAGAGTATCCGCGCGATCATGATTTAGGCTGAAAAGATCCTGTTTTCTGTTGATTCTGCTTTCACTCCGGCACCCTCACTCTCTCCAAATGGGGTGTTGAATCGGGAAACGAATGGAGAGCTAGTCGAGTCTACATTTCTTCTCCTTGTACATTAAAATGTGTTTGCTTTTATCAAAGCTCTTGAGGTTGCTGTTTAATTCCCGCATATTAAAGATGAATCATCCACACAAAAATATTTCCTTGGTAGGCTCATTAACCCGCACAATAAAAGATTAGCCTGTCGAGCTTCTTGGTATGCCTAACAAGTTCTCCAAAGGCTCAAAGGCTCCTTGTATCTGCATGCGATACCTCGAGCAGAGGTGCAGTATCCTCTTTTAAAATATCCTCAACAGTCGTATAACAACAGATCCTTACACGTTTAACGTGTGCACTTTTCGACAAGCCAACATATTTACACGACAAAACTGCGCGCGCTGAAATCAAACATAATCCATAGCTCACCTCGTTTCTGCCGACCGTAAGCAAAAGTTTATTTTTAATACACGGTACCTAAGAATACTTTTCGCTTTTTTGGACGTGGTCTGTCTAAATCGAGCGGGTCTTACCTGCGCAACCAGTCAAAACGAGGGAGCCTTTTCAGAGCGAGCTGCTCATTTGAGGCTGCAAATGCCGCGTTTGCGCGAGACCTCTGTGCGCGTTCCAGCACGGCGCTCCGTTTTTTTTTTTTTTTTTCGGGTTTTGTGAAACTCACTTCTGCATCTCTTTATGACGTCACCAGCGACGCGTTTCGAGCCTCTTAAAACTACCGTGATTTGAGTCGACGCTCGTTACGGCGCTAGAAACTCACTGAAATGACCGAGATGACACCTCCTTATGGCGGCTTTGCGCCGTAATTAATTTTTAATGAATATCTGTGTATGACGAGCATCGCCTCCCAATAGTTTAGAGAATCATTCACAGCCTCTGTAATTATGCCATTCCACGTCACAGAGCGATTTGATCGAGCGCTTAGATGCGTCAAAACGCAGACACACTTTTTTTATTTAGCCTCTCAAAAAATAGTTTATTTACACCTATTCTAATCACCTGAAGTACAGGCTACTAATTACAATATTAGATCAACTACGCTATTGGTTTAAGTATTTTATTTTATTTTTTAAATCAGTTTTACCACAATCCTAAAATGCACCAATGCCACAGAGAAGGTAGGTTAAACAATGCAATAAAACATTTCAATAAATCAATTTTACCGGTCTTCTAGACTAAAAAAAACATGGATTTCATCCGCGATTTATAGGAAATGAATGTCGAAATGATGGAATATAAATAGCCTATTTAATGTTTTAGATAGATAGATAGATAGATAGATAGATAGATAGATAGATAGATAGATAGATAGATAGATAGATAGATAGATAGATAGATAGATAGATAGATAGATAGATAGATAGATAGATAGATAGATAGATAGATAGATAGATAGATAGATATTGCTTTGTTAACTCTACACAAAAGTAAAAGAGGGCAGACCAACTACAAATTGTGTTTATAATATAAAAAAACATTGTATCAAAAAGATAATGCAGAATAGAACCATTCAGATTTTTTAAAATTAAGATTAAATAACTGATTTATAACGCATAAATCAAATGCCATTTCTAATTACCGAATGTACATTAACCACTGATTAATTATAATATAATACTGTTACATTATAGATATAATTAGTATACATTAATTATAATGTAATGCTGTCCGTCAACGTTATTAAAGAAAGTTCTGAAATCATTATTGAGTGTGTACCGATTTTCTTTTCCTCCGCTAGATGGGAGTATGGCGCACTTATTGGTCTGATCCCTGCCATCGTGACAAGCTCATTAATGCTCTCATAGCACAGGGATTCTAACAGCCTGCCGTACGGGTGTTTTCATTCCCGGAAATAGAGTGACTAATTGCGTGCCGTATTCTAATTGTTATGGTATGAAAGAGACATCTGTTTAATGATAATTGTTTAATTAAGACAAGGTTTCAAATATTGCATTGCTGAAATCAGATTTTACATTTAGAAATATAGTGTTGGGATGACAGTGCCATGTCAGATTCAGGAAAATAGTACAGTCTTGGTTTCAATTCGTTTGGGATGTTTTTAACTTTCAGGATCTAAGCTTTCAAAATTATAATAATGCATTGAGAGCTAAAGCATGAAATATATATATATATATATATTCTGGATCTAAATACAAACTCATAATTATCTAAAAATGTAGATTTTTAGTAAATATAATGAACTCTGGGAGAAGAGGGAGCAGTGTTTGTTTTGTGAATGAATCTTTTTGACAAACGAACTATGAATGACTTCAGAAGAGTGTGTGAGTAATATGGAGTGTTTTTTGTTTGTTTGTTTTTTATTGTTTGTTGACACTTTTAAGTGCTTTTGAATCCCCTTTGATGCTTGAAAGCCATTATTCAAATTTCGTAATCTGTTCCACAGAAGAATTAAAGGCTTGCTGGTTTAAGAAGGACACGAGGCTCAGAGTTTATAAGTTTGACAAAAGCAGATTATTTTATTAATATTTTTCTTTATTAACTATTTCTCAAATCAGTTTTATTGTGCTTGCTTACATCTATGCACTCATTAAAATGTTTCTTGGAAATAATTAATTATTAAAACACAATCTTTAAGTTGCATGCAAGGACATCACATATGTAACAACATACAAATAGGCCTAGTTTGGGGATAACATTTCTTACCACACTTGCTTGCTAAAGTTTTCTTTTGGTGAGAACAAATGAGTACAGCAGAAATAATCTTACATTGCAATGCAGAATACCAAATTATATCTCATTTCACCATGCCCTACCATATTTCATTGTTCATCTCACTGGTTCATTGGCTCCCATTACTTATAATGTGTTCATGCCTGGGATGTTTCTCCTAAGAACTGACACTTGCTCCTTGATTTAACACCTGTGTGTGTGTGTGTGTGTGTGTGTGTGTGTGTGTGTGTGTGTGTGTGTGTGTGTGTGTGTGTGTGTGTGTGTGTGTGTGTGTGTGTGTGTGTGTGTGTGTGTGTGTGTGTGTGTGTGTGTGTGTGTGTGTGTGTGAATATATGGACAGTTTTTCAATCATTTGATACACATTACCAAGTTGAGTTACATGAGCTTTCCATAAGCATACAGAATGCTTTATGACCCAGCCTGGAGTCTCTTCCATGTTTTAGTATCTATCTTACTGAAGCAGAGGAGCTGTTGAATCCGAACTAAGCATCTGTGCTGTGCAAGGAAACACTTTCTTTTTTGTACTAGCCTCCCTGGACCTACATCCACGGAAACTAAAGTTGGGTTGTTTTATTCATATGTGGGGGCCAGTGATAATAGATAGTGTGGTGTACAGGGGGATGAATCGGCTTCATTAATATTCGACACATCATTCACAGTAAATCGGAGCCTCTACACTGTACTCAGAATGAATGTACAAGCCTTTGAAATAGACAGTGCAGTTTCATTTCATGCAGTAATGAAAAGAACAGTGCACAGTTAATTCTTCACAATGTTCTAATTAATGGGCAAAAGAGGTGGAATAAAACGTGCAAATGACTAAATAACCACCTCGCAGATGAAATTGCCAAATCTTCTGAACGCTCTGCAGCTGTTCAAGGAATTCAAAAGAGAAAATATTTAATCAAAATAGTTGTCAATTATGAAAAACCATGAGCACAAAATCTCCAAAATGCTATAAATAAACATCCACAAGTATGCATAGAATATTAAAGACATCACTGAATATGTAAAGACCCCATGAATATCATAATTCCAGTTTTGTGCCTTATAACTTTAAAGGAATGGTTCATCCAAAAACGAAAACATGTATGTTTGTCCATCAATGGAATCTATTGTTGTTAAATTTATCTTGCAAGATTCTGTTTAAACTGTTTCTTTGTCAACACTATAGTTCACAGTAAAATAACCCTAGAATCAGGCTACCATAGCAGGTTTTACAGTAACACTGAGAATGAAAAGTGCACGTGTTGCATTATGAATTTTGAAAAAAAAAAATATGGACTATTGTTATGATACTTTTGCTTGTGTTTTATGAAGTTTGACAGTCCTTGGTTGTTATATACATCAATTTCAACGAAAAGTGCAAAGTGAAAAATCTTTACAGCATCTAATTCTTTGTTTCACAGAAGAAAGAAGGTCATATGCAAAGAAGGTCATATGGATATGATGGTGCATTTCCATTTTTAGTTAAACTGTTCCTTTAATTGCTTACAGTCACTGTTGTTTTTGTTAATGCAAAATGTTCAAGTGATATAGCAGCAATTCACTAGTATGCTGGTGCTTAGATTTCTGTAGCATTACATTAGTAACACTCCATTTGAATGAACTATGCAGGCTGGAGCGCCTCAGAATACAAAGTCCCTTCGGGTGTTTCTGTTTTTGGGAGCCTGTGTGCTCCTTGTAGTAAAAAGATTTGTTTTATCAATGACTGCTCTTGCAGTCCCCCAAAACTCAAGAGTACTGTAGGGTGGAGGTGTTGTGATAAATTACAGCAAAATATACACTTACAAAAGGCTCCCCCCTAGCGCTCTATCATATCTGGAGAAGCCATAAATCAGGCTAGTTGCCAGTGTTCCACTTACAGTGCGATCTAGGTTCTCCCCGTTCTGGCCACCTCTCAACTGTAGCACCTGAGGATGTTTGATTACTACAAAGTAAAAACTTTTCCCTTTGAACTACCCTGTTTCTTTATTGGTCCACATTTGTTGGGGCGATTGAAAAGCTGTCCAGTGCTGCACTGCTCATGTCATACATTTTGCCAACCTGGTCTCATGAAAATACGTACCTCTGTGCACTTTCTATGCGACACCGTTTTACGTACCTTACTGCACGTTTCACCACAGTTTCAAAGAGAAATGTCCACTGAGTGGTGCTAAAACACAGGTTAAATACGTGAACCCTGGCACGTTTTTATTATGTAGATATAGGTACATATTGCTGTTTTTTTATTACGTTGCTACAGGTACGTATTGCGGCGGTTCAGAATTCAAATATCCGGGGTCTGTCCCTAAAAGTTAATGCTCTATCGTGTTGGAAATATTCCCTACACCAAACCCAACCCTAAACCTACCCAATAGTGTTCACAAATGCAAAACTGATATACAAACGTGTTTGTTGATGCAACCGTACATTTCATTTCAACTTCCGTGATTACACGGGATACATCTCCGTACTCTGTGAGCTACCGAACAAAATTACCGTCCATGAAAACCCATAGATACGAGGCTGGATATGTGCGATGCTAAAGTTCAAAAGCATAATTTTTCAAATCTCCCAGCTTTTTAATATTGTTTTGAAGTTGTAACATGATATTCTTCAAGTAATTGTGCGAAAATTTGTGTGAAAAGGAGTAAAAGGTGTCGGAGTTTTACTGCCTCTAGTGTTTGTTTCTTTTGGAAACTGCAGTAATGTAGTTATTGGTACGTATTTCGTGTCTCGCTAAAAAGTGCACCCAGGTACGTAAATGCCATGAGACCAGGTAGCATTTTGTATAGGCTGTGGGACTGCTCATTGCATCCCTATTCCCAATGCATGCCATTTTACTCTTTGTTTGATGAATACAATGCAAACTAGATTAAATCAGAAAGCAGTTGATAGGCCTTTTATAAAAACCAAAGAGGATGAATCAGCTGTCTTTGACTGACTTTGTGGAAACAGGGGCAATAATCTTTTTTGTCAGGTGTTAAAATAAATTCTGACATGGCAAGGAAGCTGTTGGCTTGTGGGTAGTTGATTCATTTCTCCACCTTGGTTTCTAGAACCTTCTAGAAACTTATAAATAGGGTCTGGTAAAAAAAAATAGCAAACTGTCTTACTGTCCAATTTCTACCATTGCCCAAAGACAGAATCTTAAACGTGAGGTAACATATACTGATGTTTGACAAAATTCTGCATGTAAAATTCAGTCATTCCAATAGGAATCGATGTGATCGGGAGTTCTGCATAAGGAAGAAAAAGTTCCCCAGTCAGATTTTTCTCATTTTTAAGACAGTCACATGAAATTGCCTTGGTTTAAAAGTGACTTCTGCTTTATATATTTCAATATTGATATGTCATTTAAATCAAAACCTTTTTGTTTCCAAAATTAACATTTCATATGACATATTTCTGTATTTGGCCCAGGTGTGTGCATGAGTGAAGACCTGATGTGTGTGTGTGTAGAACTTTTGATTACCTGTTGGGAGACACTTTTTTTGTTGTTTTTTAACTCAGTTTTTGTGTGTGTGTGTGTGTGTGTGTGTGTGTGTGTGTGTGTGTGTGTGTTCTGCACCGTTGGCTGTTTTTCGGCCAAATCTTGCATGTTGACTTGGCAACCGAGCTTGTTGGCAAGAAAGAGAACTCAGATTGGCTATTTAGCTTAGCAAATAAGCGCATGAGAAAAAAAAATGGAACTGACAAAGGCTAACCAGTGAAAACAGTTTTCAGTGGCAAACCAATAAAAACAGGCACACACACTCTTAGGTCGCCAAACTATCACGTGTGGGTATTGGGACATGCTTTTTGTGTAAAAAGAGTCAAATTTACATTTGCATTAGACTATGGATTATTTATGAATAAAAAAATATATTTACATTAACATTTACTCATTTAGCAGAAAGATTTATCCATAGCTACTTACAAATGAGGAATACAGCAAGCAATCCATCTTTAGGAGGCAACAACACGAGAAGTGCTAGCAATACAAAATTTCAAACATTGTTCAGGGCTGCATTTCCCAAAAAGCATTGTTAGCTAATTACGGTTGCAAGTTCCACTGAACTCTATTGGTAACAACGAAACTTGCGACCATAGTTGCTTTTGGGAAATGCACCCCAGAATAGTACAGGCTAGAATGCGGAGGGATTAAGAAATAGTGAAGGGATAGAGGAATAACTTTATTTTTTTCCTCCCAGCAGGTTGTAATAAAGTGCTCACGGAATAGTTTTCAAGCTGTGTTTGAGAGGTTTTCTTTTATTACATTTTTTTTGTATAAATATTGTTAAGGATTTGGCTGTCTGGAAGAATTAGGAAAATTATTTTACAGGCAAGGAACAGTGAATGAAAATGTTTTGGAAAGTAATTTAGTGCCTGGATCTAGCTACTGTGGAATCATTTGGTTGAAATGAGAAGTGTCAACAGCATAGTCATTGTAGGAGAAAACATTGTATACCCCTGTATAGTGGGTCCCGTGTGGTGTATATGGGGAACAGGAGGGGTCCAAAAACTTATCCCTGAGGTACCATGTGGACAGTTGATGTGCTTTGAATATCCCAACCTTGAAAGACCTACCTCAAGATTCAAACCAGCAACGTGAAGTTCCTGTGATGCCCAATGATGAGAGGATGGACTGAAGGTTCTGATGGTTTATGGTGTTGAAGGTGATAAATCTATCAGATTTGTAAATGCTTAATGGCCTGTTTTTGGTTTGTAAAATGTATAAATATATTAATAATAAACAAGGAAGTATGTAACGAATCAAACCCCATATTTAAGTGGCTGTGTCGTAACTTGGGAGTGAAATGGGCTGCTTAAAATGTTGTCTTCATAGAAAGCTCACTCATATATGGTATACTCCTTTCATGAGTGAATCATGTAGAAGGACTTTCACAGCTTGTTAAAGAAGCAGATGAGTTTCTCACTCCTGTGGTTTTACAAGCTGCCTCTGCAGCACCAAAGATGGAATATGAGCCACCTTCATTGAAATCATTTATAATTTTTATATTTTCCCAAAGAGCTTGAGGTGACACGTCTGAGAAACATTGTCAGAGCTATGAATTGAGTTGGTACATCGCGTCCCTCCAAATGTAAGTCATAGAGCCCTACAACCACACTTTATCACTCTGATGAAAGAGCTGAGAACTGAATATTATCATATTCAGTTTAATAATGACAAGAGTTGATGTGATATGTGCCCCCCCCCCCCCCCCCCCAAAAAAAAGCATGTGAACTTAGGCAAGTTATTACAAATTGAGTCAAGCACAAGAGGATTGGAGACAACTCTCAAAATGACTAACTTAAATTAAAATTGATTTGAAATTTTCTTCATTTTGCCAAAAATGAGTTTTACTGTTTGAATAACGATTAGGTTATGACAGGACTGGTTCAGAAATCAAAATGTCACTTGGCTCTGTAATTTCAGGGCAGAGGATGTTTGTTCCAATATATTCAAGATGTAGATTTAATCATGATCCTTGGGTTTGGTGAGATTCATATTGTGAGAGATAACAACAGGTATTATAAACAGAACAGCAATGTCCAACCTATTCAACTGATATGTAAATACTTTAGTATATTGATATATTTATGTATGATGTTTTTGTAGCCCAAGCTGTTTTTGGAGCCTAGTTCTTTTTCAACCAGAAATGAAGTTGCCAAGTATTAAACTTACAGTATATTTTCATTCAGAACTACATCAATTCATTTCAAAAGCATTCCTGTAGCTCATGCAGTAGAGCAAGGTCTGAATGCAGTGTAAATCACTATGGGTGAAAGCATCTTCAAATACAATGTCCAGGCCATTTATGCCAGAGAAAGAAGAAAAAAGAAGAAGCTCTGGATCTGTAAGATACACAAAGCTTAAATAAATGCCAAAGGATAGAACAAAGGACAAACACAAACTTTTAAAGTCATGTTTCAAACCAAAATGAAAATTCTGTCATCATTTACTCGCTCTCATGCCATTACAAATCTGTATGGCTTTCTTTCTTCTGTGGAGCACAAAATAAGATGGGGTCCAGTGTTGTTTTAAACCCTGTTGACTTTCACTGTAAGGACAAAAACAGTTGACATACATCAGAATATGTTGTCCAGTTATACAGGTTTTGAACAAGATGGTGGCAAGTAAATGACATAATTTTTATTTTTGTGTGAATTTTCCCTTTTATTGCAAAAGTCCACCCAGGTATAATGGAACAGAGGCAAGGGGTCACCACATAAACACCACACCAGACTTTATTACATCTGAACCACTAGTGCCTTCATCATTCACCTCAGCAAATCAAAGCAGATCTGTTCTGGTCCCATAATGCCCTGGTACAGCCCATTAGACGTCTGCACAGGCATGGAGAATGGGGCAGAGTGAAGAGACCTCAATTAGTTTCCTGTTGACCTCTGATCGCTGTATGATGACCCTTCGTTTGAGCCCAGCAGAATTACACCATGGATGGATTTCAGAATGATGTATTCTCAAGCTTCACTGGCCATTTCAATTTCCTATATGGATTACCAAAACAAATACTAACGTGTGGGATTTCTCACACCTGTGTTGTCGATGAAAGCCATGGCCAATATACTAAATGAAAAAAACAAGCATCACCGTGAGAGGGAAAGCAAGCATTAGATGTCTGATGTGTGCATGTTTGTCTGAGTGTGACTATGTGTGTGTGTTCATGGCATATAAGGAACGACACTCAAATATTGTTAAAAGTAACTCACATGAGCTTTGAAACAGTTGTCAACAAAGGTTCATACATACATGTACCTAACTAGTACTTCAGAATGTATTTAAACAAAGTCATTTTAGGCTTTCAGTAAGGGGGTACAACACTTTGATATACAATCTGTTAGCAGTCCTATTCATCTCAAGTCAAGTAAAACAAATATATATATATATATATTTGTAAATATATGTAATATATTTAATATAAAATAATTTATAGTGCTTTTCACATTATACGCTGTTACAGAAAATGATAATATCTATAACAGAGGTCTTCAACCCTGCTCCTCGGGACCCACTCTCCTGTAAAGTTTATTTCCAACCAGCTTCAGAACACCTGCCTGCAATTTTCAAGCAGTCTTGAGGAGCTTGATTGGCCGCTTCAGGTGTGTTTGATTAGGGTTGTAGCTAAAGTCTTTAGGATAGTGCAGGGATCATCAAGTCTGGACCATTCCTGCAGAGTTTGGCTCTAACCCTAATCAAACACACTTGAGCATGCTAATCAGAGTCTTCAAGATCATTAGAAAATCAAAGGTAGGTGAGTTTGATCAGGGTTGGAGCTAAACTCTGCAGTAGATTGGACCTCCAGGCAAAGATTTGAGGAACCCTGGGATAGTGGGTCCCCTGGAACAGGGTTGAAGTCCTCTGGTCTATAATATCTTAAAGTATTTGTGTCTTATAGTCACATTTACCAGATTAGAGATGGGTGATAATATAGTTTACATTTTGTGTCAATATCGAGTTATAGTAAACAGTTACAAGTACAATATGGTATATATATATATCACTTTACATCATTGTACTGCATGTATACAAATAGTTGGATATAAGTTGATTATATATATATTCACACACACACACACACACACACACACACACACACACACACACACACACACACACACACACACACACACACACACACACACACACACACACACACACACACACACACACACACACACACACACACACACACACACACACACACACACACATGCTTAAGTGATGCATAACATATAATTTTGCCCACCCCTAAGCAGTTTAACAGAATAGTTTATTGAAAGTAATCATGTATGATAATTGTATGTAACAACTATAGTACAGGTAAACATTGGGCTGTGGGTCAAAAGTAAAGGTTGCATTATATCCAACCCTGCACTATAAGCAAAATGTACATCAAAGTTTACCTCCTTTAATCAAAAAGGTAAACTTGAATATAAATATTGTGACATGACATGATGGGCCAAATCTAAAGTCAACATGGGCCAACTTTTTTGGTTTGACTGGTTAGCCCTGGTGTGACTGTCTCTGACATATATATTTAGTCCCCTAGTGTACAAGCTAAACTCAACTGTGGCTAAAAGCAAAAAAAAATAAAAAAAAAAATGTGATGTTTGGACAGACAAATATAAATAGTTTCTTCAGTTTTATTTTTGAGAGTGCAAGGAACAAAATATATCATGACTCTGTGAATTACGTAAATTAAAGCTGCAGTCTTTGTCGCCATATGTTTGAAAACCTGGAATTGCAGTAACTTGCGGAATTATCTTCCGTGCGTGGGGTCGTGAGTTGGCACGGCTTCAGGGCAGATTAATCTAATGTTTTGGGGTGAATGTGTAGCTGTCAGTCAACGCAAGGATGTGTATACTGTGTTTAGGAATCACAGATTCTCACCTGTCACGATCACAAAAGAGGATTCAGTATCGAATGTGAAATATAACAATTTATTAGAGAGAGACACTTGCCTACGTCTTGGAATATATAACCCAAATCAGAATGTTAACCGTATATTGCCATCTGAACAAATCTGCCATGTTTGTTCTGCCCAACTGAGGAAAAAAGAATTACAATAAATCGCGCTACCAATGGTGATTAAATTGATTAGCTCATATCACATCAAACCAAGCAAATTATTATTATTGTTATACTTCATTCTCAAATTATTAATGTTAACAACATCAGCATTGCGTGACAATGAGTATAGTGTGTATTATAATGTAGATTTCACTTTCTGTACAGTCTAATATCTAATTGTCATACCATTCAAATTTTATATTAATACATTATTTTAACCCAAAAAGCAAATTATGCTCCCTTCGAACAAGTATTCTTTCAAATACAAATATTGTGTAATCCCAGGCTATCTGCAATCAGAAGCATTTAAAACTGTAATATAATTTAATTTCATTCACATGTGTTTCATAAACACATAATCCTTTCTAGATTACAATTCGCCATCAAAATGATAAATTTAATTATTCTAGTTGCTGCAAGAAAAAGCTATAAACGTTCCATCACCTGCATGATCCTCACATGAGATTAGCCTACTAGCCGGGAAATCTTATTCATATTTACGGACGTGACGTAAATGTATATTTTGATTTAAATTCAACAAATGTGTCATTCTAGTATATATGTCCTTTTTTTAAGTATACTGCTCTGACCCTTCTTGGCATTGACCGTACAAGTTTATGACAAATTGTCACATCTATCTTTTTTAGCTACTGTAAGATGACCTTCTGGAGTGCCCTGATGTTTGATAGGGAGTATTACTAGACTTGTCTCTACAAATCCCCCACAGGCACTCAAAAGTGTTAAGGTCAGGTGGAATACTTGTCCTTTACAGGATGTTCACTATGGGAGAATGTAGAAAGTCACTGTCATGTTGAAAAAAGCAACAAACAGTGCTGGGAATGAGAATGTGGTAGCATCTTCTGTTTAAAAATTCCATATTACACGTGTGAATTCCTGAAACCATTGATAAAGCAACCCTTTAGCACTCATAAATCCCTTTAAATGAATTGTACTCCCGCTGATCTTTTCTGTGGGGAGCAGGAATTTTTCACTGCACTCCTCCCCTTGCATCGGCATAGCATTTTAGATTCTGTTAGATCCAAAATGATTGATTTGGTCTCATGAGACCAGAGTGTGGATTCCCAAAAGTCAGTTTTTTTTAATATAGGCCTCAGACAAGGCTAAATGCATTTCTTAGGCTTTGGCTACAGTAAGTGCTTTATGTGCCGCTTTTGCCAGCTCAGAGACACTTGCTTGGCTTTTTCCTGCTCTTAGCAAAAATCAGTCATCAACAAAGGGAAGCTTCAAGTAAAGGCCTGATTGATTCTGGGACATTGACACAAGTCCATTCGTTTGAATTTTTGTATCACTTTTGCTACTATGCTCACACATAAATCAATGGTTTGGTAATCATCCTGTGCCACTTTCCTTTCAAACAGGTCTATTGACATGAATTATATTCTGTTGACTCTTGAATTTTCTCCCAAGTTGTTCTATCTGATTCTCAAGAACAGACTCATCTTTTAATGTTTTGGTTTAATATGCTCACCTGCTAATAAAAACAGATCAAAATTAATCAAAAAATTTAACTAAATCTTATTTACTGGCATGCTCTTGGTCAACCAGACTTTCTGGAACATCAAGTAGCACAAATATGTACTATAATAACACCAAGCTGACTTTGTTTAATCAATTAAAATGACTGTCATATGAGAAGGATGTTTTTTTTTTAGTTCCAGATGGTGTTGTTATGACTTCTGACAGAAAGGGCTAACAGGGTCATACTAACAAGCTAAACCATGACCACTTGGGTTCAGAAAGTACAATTCTAGTCTTGAAAACAAACAGAGAGCACACACACAAACACACACAAATGTAATTCCTGTACTATACTTGTAATGCCACTTCTCCTCATGCACAACATTGTTTTATAGTTTAAATTACACAGAACCACCCAAAATTGTATGCAAATCTCATTTGGAAAATGCAGAGCCACTCATTTGTATGAATAAGTGCTGCTTTCTTTCTTCTTTTCCACTCAGGCTTTAAATCCATTTGTAGCTTCATGGCATCCTCATTCTCTGCTTGCTGATAAGCAATGGTATGAGGCTTATAGTTTACAAACGGACAGTGTCTGTGTCGTGCGTATGAGGGTTTGCTATTTAATATCTGTCTTATGTTGCAGTCATCTGCTCTCCAAATAGCAACAAGAGTAAAGCTCCTCTAACAAGAGACGCACAGTAAATATCACTATCAATACAGCTGAGCCGTCTGAAATGAAATGGCCCTTATTTCATGACCTTGTTTCAGCTTGTATCACCAGATGAGACCATGCTAAAAATAATCTCCCATTTCTTGTTTTTTCGTATTATACTGTTTCGCCACACTGTGATTTAGCCAAGTAGAGCATGTTCCTCTTGTTTTGGTCCTGAAACTTCGTATTATACTGTTTAACCAGCTAAATAAATTAAAAAAACACGCTTTTGCAAGCACTATATATATGTGATTTAGCCAAGTAGAGCATGTTCCTGAACAAATTACCAATTCTCACATAAACAACACCTTTAAACTTTATCTTTTTGCATTTAATTGTGTCTAAACTTGATCTTTATGTGTCTTATTTCAACAAAACAAGGTTTTGTTCTAACCAGCCATGACAAAAAATTCCTAAATAAAAAAATAGTTGGCTAAAGATGCTTTCTGGAAAGCACCACTGATTGGTCGTATTTTGTGAATGATTATAACGCTTTTGAATGGCAATTGTGTCTTACTCCAACAAAACAACAAGCTTTTGTCTACACTATATAGTATTTTTGTTTGTTTGTTTGTTTATGTGAGGTTTCATAGCTATACAAACACTGAAAAATCATTGGACTCAAGAACCACTTCTGATATACAACAAAATCATTTAACTTTATTGGTACTAATTGAACTTGCAACCATAGTTGGCTCGAGATGCTTTCAGCAAAACAACACCACTAGCTGTATTTTGTGATTGATTATGTTATTTTACAGAATCACAACCAATTATAGTGATTCAAATAGCTGGGTGATAACTAGGTACTAACCCTGAACCAACCACTAAACCTAACGGTACACTTTATTTTAAGGTGTCCATAATACAGAGTAATTACTTAGTTAAGTACTTAGTAGTAGCAAAATATACTTCCCATGTAACTAAGTTATGGAACAGCCTGTACTTACAATTTGTAATTATATAGATGTAATAGGCAACTACTGTTACACATATGTAACAGGTCGAGTCTGTTACACAGCTACTTATGTAACCAAAATATTTTTACATACGTGTTTCAGACTTTATTCAACATAATTATAAATGTAAGTACACAGACATTAGATACTTAAAATAAAGTGTATCAAGATTGAATTTAAGTGTACTTCATGTGTATCTATACTGTACACCTTATTAAGTTGAACCTTAGTTTGATTAAATACATGTAATACCTTTCTAATTAGGTTAAAATGACAAAATATTACACTGGCGTAAGCTACTTAAAATAAAGTGTATCAAGATTGTACTTAAGTGTACAAGTAGCTGTGTAACAGACTCGGTCTGTTACATATGTGTAACAGTAGCTGCCCATTACAGCTACATAACTACAAACTGAAATTACAGTAAGTATATTTTGTTTCATGTAAGTACAACGGCTACTACCAAGTACTTAATTAAGTAATTCATATGTATTATGACACCTTAAAATAAAGTGTTACCAACCTAACATTGCCCTATGAAGTTACCTTACATTACCCAGTATTTTCTTAGGTAAGTACATTGTAAGTATACACAAGTATATGCACTGTAAAATAATGTGCAACCATTCTTTCAATGTTATTTTTTCTTGTGTTTTTTTCTTGGCTAATTTGTTGGTTGTAATAGCTGGAAATGTACGTATCCAATCTGAAAATGTACTTATTTTAAATGTAAAGACATAATAATGACAGTGAAGGAAATGGTTTTCAATAAACACAGGCTTGAATTTGAATCGGATGATCACATAAATATTTACAACAGACTGAAATAAAACATAACTTGTGCACCTCCCCTACAATCTGATTGGTTGCGAGAGTATTGTTCCAATTTTGGTAAACTGCATTAAACCTGTTTCTCCTACTGTTCTGTGTTTATGTAACACCAGTCACAGTGAAAAGAGAGGGTTAAATCAAGGTCACTCATATTTGCCGAAGAGGAAACATGATGAAATACAAAGCCAATTCAAGCTCAGTCGATCATTGAACGAAACAATAAAGACCTATTATGCTGGTCTGAATGGTTTCTCAATACAGAGCACCCCACTGTCTCTGATGTGTTTCAATCCGTGCTCACATTAGATGCATTAGAGATAATGCATCTATTACATCAATAGAAACATCTGAATTCCAACACACATGGGATGACCAATCAAATAGAGCCCACGCACAAACCCAGACGCAAGCCGGTGACTCTTATGAGCATTAAGGGAAGATGAATGCAAAAGGGGGTAATACAGTGACTCAGATGGCAGTAATAGGTTAAGCTGGGTCTGCGGAGGAAGCAGTTTTGGCATTTAGGTTAGCTAATTGTCACCCTCCCCATTAAATCTACACCCCTTCCTTCCAAAAGCTTTTCTAATGTTCGGCATTTGTTATTATTGTTTATTATAAAGGCTTGGTTTCCCTCATAAGTGTGTTCAGTGTTTCTCTGTTTTCTTTTTTCCTCTGTCACTGTGGCTGTGCATTTCAAGGACTCCTGTGAGATGGACTGTGGGGTCTGCAGGGACAGGAAAAAGAAATTGCTGGATTAACTATTTCCTGTGGGAAATAGGCAAATGGGCAAACAGGAAGAAGAGACAAAAGAAAGAAAGATGACGCAGAATATGGAAGGGCATTATTTATTTAATTTATTTTCACCTGCTGGAGCTGAGTCACCCTTGATCGTGCAATACTTCTGCCAGATATTCATTCCCCTCAGGCCACATCATAATCCAATTTCCTCCTGTTCTGGTACTTCATCTTTCTCACTTAATGTAAGTCATATGGTTTTATTGCTGGGAGCCCCCCTACTCTCCAGCCCACTCTCTCACTCCAAATGGGTTCAAACATTGATCTCCCAACTAGTTTGTTTGATGTTTGTTGTTTGCTAGCTTTCTAGAGATTTTAGATATGTATTGTACAATGGGGAGCAACTGTTGCTGAAGAACAACTATAGCATAATAAAAAATGTTAGAGTAAAAGCATGTGTGTTATATTTTAGCCAGCATTTAAATTGGAATTGGGCTTTTTGTTTTACTATATACTATATACTATAGGGTTAAAATTAGGGTCAGGGGGTTGGTTTAGGGTTTGCTGCTTGTAATTATACATCATTAACTTATTACATGCATATTTACGTACATAATTTAAGTACATGTAACATACAGTATGTATATTTTTCACATTAACCCCTTAATTGTCTTTTATTCCACCTACCACGTATATTAATCATTGCAAATTAGATATAATTTGAAACCTCAAACACTGAAAATGCATCGTATAAAATACATTTGGAAATCAGACATTGCATTACTATGAAAATTATACTTTAAATGATTTTAGCAGGCTCCTCCCTTAGTGGGCGGTGTCATTATACAATCTAAAATATTTTATAATCAAAACTTTTTAGAATCTTGTAAATCTTGTATTTTAGAATATTGACATTGTTGGATAGGTCTGAGTTGCAGTGTTCCATGTGAGGTGGTTATTTTTTTATATAATGAAATTTGTGACAGAAATGCATACATTTGTGCCAGGAAAAGACATCTACAGAGTTTGGGTTTCACCTGGTGGCTATGATTGGTATAGCATGTAAATAAAATCTCACATGAACCTCAATTTTTGTGATATCAACTTAAAATTTGGAACATAACTTATTTAGAAATGTGGCTTTTATTTTTGATGGCAATTTTAAATTCCAAAATATGTAGTAAAATGTTTGTTTTATAAAAACTGTAAACGTTAGTTCTGTCAGAACCACTATCTTCATGACTGACAATTAGCATACAGTTTGGATTTGCGGTATGGTTCGGTTCTGGGCAAGAACTCCCTGCACGTCCATGCAGCCTAGCATGGATAAGAGCAGGGAGAGCAGCAATAACTCCCCAGGGTAAACAGAAGAGAACCAACAATAATGTATTGCAGATATCATGAAGGTTCAATAATTGAATGTAACATTTTAGAAATGTGTCTTATTCAAAGGAGAATCAGAAGGCTGAATCCTGACTGACAAGAGGAGTCGGGATGGAGGAGGGTAATTTACATTTACATTTTACATTTATTAATTTAGCAGACACTTTTATCCAAAGCGACTTACAATTGAGGAATACAATAAGCGATACATTATAAAGAGGCAAACAGACACAGGAAGTGCTTGTAATACAAATTTCTAGGCATTGTTCAGAGCAAATTCAAGCCAGACAGTGAGAGGTTAAGGGAAAGAGGGCAAAGTTAAGGAAAGAGAGTGAAGGGTGTGTTTGTTTTATTTTTATTTTCAGATGAAGTCAAGTGATGACGGAAGCGATGAGTTTTCAGGTGTCACTTGAAAATTGTCAGGGATTCAGCATTCCGGATGGGGGTGGGAAGTTCATTCCACCAGCCAGGAACGGTGAATGAAAACGATCTGAAGAGTGATTTTGTGCCTCTCTGTGATGGCACCACGAGGTGACGCTCACTCGCAGATCTCAGACTTCTTGAGGGGATGTAGATTGTTATAAGTGAGTGGAAGTAGGAGGGTGCTGAGCCTGTGGCTGTTCTATATGCAAGCATCAGTGTCTTGAACTTGATGCGAGCTGCAACCCGGAGCCAGTGCAGGGAGATGAAGAGAGGTGTGACATGGGCCCTTTTGGGTTCGCTGAAGTTTTTGCAATGTGGTCTTTGAAAGTCAGCTGTTCATCGAAAATTACACCAAGATTTCTGACTGAACTTGATGGGGTAATTGTAGAAGAACCTAGCTGGATGGTGAAATCATGCTGTAGAGTTGGAGTGGCAGGGAAGACAAGAATCTCAGTCTTTGCCAGGTTGAGCTGTAGGTGATGTTCTTTCATCCACGTCGAGATGTCCGCCAGGCAGCCGGAGATCCGTGCAGCTACCGTTGGATCATCTGGTCAAAACGAGAGATAGAGCTGTGTGTTAACAGCATAGCAATGGTATGAGAAACCATGTGCTTGTATGATGGGACCCAGTGATGTAGTGTATGTGGAGAAGAGGAGGGGTCCAAGAACTGATCCCTGAGGAACCCCAGTGACCAGTTGATGTTCTGCGGATACCTCCCCTCCCCAGGCCACCTTGAAAGACCTGCCATTGAGATAGGATTCAAACCAGCGAAGTGGAATCCCTGTGATGCCCAGTGATGAGAGGGTGGTCAGGAGAATCTGATGGTTAACAGTGTCAAAAGCAGCAGATAGATCTAGCAGAATGAGAACTGGTGATTTGGAATGAGCTTTTGCAATTCACAGGGCTTCAGTGACTGAGAGTAGCGCAGTCTCAGTTGAATGTCCACGTCTGAATCCTGATTGGTAAGCATCCAGTAGATTATGCTTTGACAGAAATGAAGATAACTGGTTGAAAACAACTCGTTCAAGCGTTTTCACTATGTATGGAAGGAGAGAGACAGGTCTGTAGCTATCTGTAAGTGAAGTGTTTAATGTAGGTTTTTTTAGCAGTGGGGATACCCGAGCCTGCTTGAATGCATTGGGGAAGGTGCCTGTAAGGAGAGATGTGTTGATGATGTGTGTGAGTGCTGGTAAGTGTGAAGGAGAGATAGATTTGAGAAGGTGTGAGGGGATTGGATCAAGAGGGCATGTTGTAGGGTAGCTGGAGAGGAGAAGTTTGGATACTTCTGGGGACAGAAGGCAAGAGGGGAGTTTTAGCAATAGATGTGGTTGGTTTGAGTTCCTGCATTTGTGGAGCTGAGAACTGGCTACTGATTGAGCTAGTTTTGTTTGTGAAGAAAGTGGCAAACTCATCGGCTGTTAATGAGGTGGTGGGGAGTGGTGGATGGGGACAGAGGAGAGAGTTGAATGTTTTGAAGAGATTGCGTGTGTCAGATGCGCTGTGATCTTGTTGTGGAAGTATGAAGACTTGGCAGTGTGGACTTCGGCAGAGAAAGATGAAAGCAAAGACTAATAGATACTCAGGTCTGACGGATCTTTTGATTTGCGCCATTTTCTCTCTGCTGCCCTGAGTTCGGACCGATGTTCACAAAGAACATTGGATAGCCAGGAGTTGGAAGAGGCATCATGTGCTGGCCTGGAGGAGAGAAGACATATATGGTCTAGACAAGAAGTTAAAGTGGAGCATAAAGTGTCAGTTGCAGTGTTCACATCCAGAGCTGAGAAATGGGTAGGTGAGGGAAGAGAGGAGAACACTACCGAGGTAAGATGTGAGGGTGAAAGGGAACCTATAAGGATGTGACATAAGGATGTGACACCTATCAATTAGCTATTGAGCAATGCAAAAGCTGGTGATAATACTGAAGGACCTTATATATGAGTGCTGTGATAGGTGTTACATCATTATAGGTAGACATGGATCAGTTGATGACAGCTTGACTAACGTGACCTGCCAGAACTGACACTACGCTTGATTACAGTACATTTTCTTTAGATTAAACTTCTAAACTACTTCTATAACTTTTGAACATTTATTTCTTCATACCCAAGAAATAAGAATTGGTATCAGGGTTGAATTTGAGATAGATAGATAGATAGATAGATAGATAGATAGATAGATAGATAGATAGATAGATAGATAGATAGATAGATAGATAGATAGATAGATAGATAGATAGATAGATAGATAGATAGATAGATAGATAGATAGATAGATAGATAGATAGATAATCATAGTATATTTATTATCTACTCTGGTTCTTGAACGATGAATATCACTCATCATGTTGTCATTTAGAGTCAGACTAACTATAAAAAACACTAAACAAATCACACATAAACAAAAACAGTTAATTACATTATGCATTATGGTAGATGCAGCATTCGCCTTTATCTGACCTTGGTATAGAGGCAACAGCACAACTTTCATGGAGTGTCATACTCCTCTCTCAGACACGTACTCCACCTCTAGTAGAGCAGCTCTAACCCCATACTACTTTTACCAAAAACAACTGGACAAACGTACACCATATCCGCCACATTCTTCAATGCAGAAGTAAGCTATTTGGTGTACAAGACTTCAGTTTCAATAACCATTATAGGTAAATAAATCAATGGCAATAAACAAAGTTCAGCAAACAACAATTTGCTCTACAAACCAGTGTGTTGATCATAATGTTAATACATGAAAATATGGCAATGCATAGCAATACAGATTGATTTGTACAGCTAAAATAACTAATAAACTGTGTTTACTAATCAACAGTTAAACCCCTGTAGTCACTGTAGTCATAAATTTGCTTGATTATACCTTCGATTTGTTCTAATCACATGGTCATGGAAGCTTGTCTAAGGAAACAGGTCCTAAGGAAACAGCTTTAAAAATGTGATATGTTAAGTCACTGACTAGCAGGACAATGAGGCAGCAATGCCTCTAGTTTCAGACACTTTTGCTGTTTGACTGACAAGGAAAGTGATTAACCACAGTTCATTTTTTCCGTGACATTTGGAGGCAAGTAAATAGTCCTTGTTTTTATTTATGTAGTAAATAAATCTAGTAATATATTTATATTGTGTTATAAATCTAGGTATCAAGTTTGCTATTAGAAATTTCAGAATACTTTTCAAATAATAAAGCAACATTAGCCAAATACAGAATTCCGGCATGAAATTCTAGATGGTGCAGTCTGATAGGTCTAACTCAATCTGACCTAATGACACCATTATCACATGGCACAGCTGATTGGTTCACTCCTGTATCAGTAGTACCCAATGAGCTTGCTGCTCAACATTCAAATATATGACTAGTGCTTGCTAGCAGTTTGCAGCATGCTCCAGAAACCCCCACCTTCCCCTGTATAGATCAGCTACGAGGTGATTTGTGTATGCTATATGGGGGTTATTCCATGTTATATGTGCAGCAGCAGTATTTCTTACAAAATCACATCAGCATGTTGTGAATGTTGTAGCACTTGAGTGGACAGGCAAACTTTTGGATGCCCTCTTACACATCAAAGGAACACTATAAGGTTATTTTGTTTAACATTTGCGAGTCATAAAAATCAACAAACTCCAATAACGGTGCCGCTCCGCCCCACAAGAACAATCTGATTGGGACAGCCGCCCATGGGTGGACCCAAATCGAGCCATTTAAAATGGGCAACAAAAGCTTTTAGCTTAGGCTTTTTCTTCTCACTCGCTGCTTGCTGACTTGCTGAAAGCTTCGGCTTCGTCTTCACTGGTCATGCTAGAAGCGCTCAACCACCGCCTTACCATCAGGCTGACCATCTAAAGAATTCAAAGACTTCGTCAAAGCCGTAAGAGCTCTAAAATCGGTGCGCTGACTTGCAAAGACTTTGGCTTCGGCTCACTGATTGCGCTCTGAAGCACCCATGACCGTAACATCTGGTCGATAATATAACAACACTACAAATACTTAGTCAAACTCCTGAAGAAACCTTGAAAGCCTGAAACTACGCGGAAGGAACTCAGAGAAAAACTTCAAGGGTCGCCTCTCTCTCAAAGAACCAGGCAAACGCCAAATAGAATCGCCAATAACTTGAGCACTTTCATCAGGTTTCTCAGTGGGTGCATCACTGAGTGGGGAGAACATGTTTGATGTTTTGATCAGAACGGAAGAGCAGTGTTTTGACCCACGACTAGGCCGCCTCACGGTCACCCAGGTGCCCTGCAGCACGGGCTCTACTGGAACCGAACAATCTACAGGAATCCCTGAGCTAGTCGCATCCAAAGCCGTATCTACAGCCCTCACGTTCTTACTATCCTCGACTAAAGTTTGAATGCGTGTCTACAGTTCTAAAATCTTCTTTGTCAGCCTAACTATTTCCCTGCATTTATCACATGTGATACAGAGACAGATCTGGGCCAGTTCATGGGCCAGTTCACCTCCAACTCCATCACCCTGAACATAGGAGCCCCACAGGGCTGTGTCCTGAGTCCCCTGCTCTACTCTCTCTACACACACGATTGTGTGTCCTCTCACAGCTCCACTTCTATTGTTACATTTTTTGATGATACTGTGGTTCTGGGCCTCATTTCCAACAATGATGAGACCGCATACTTGGATGAGGTAGAGAGACTTACATCATGGTGCCAGGACAACTGTCTCTCTCTGAACATGAGCAAAACTAAAGAGCTGATTGTAGACTTCAGGAAGAGACAGCAGCAGCCCTACACTCCTCTTATGATCAGTGGGACCCCTGTGGAGAGAGTGAGCAGTTTCAAGTACCTCGGTGTAAACATCTCAGAGGACCTGACTTGGACTGCACACATTCAAACACAGGTTAAGAAAGCCAGGCAAAGACTGTACCATCTGCGACAGCTGAGGAAATTCAGGGTCTCACCAGCTATCCTGAAAACGTTCTATTCAGGGGCCATAGAAAGTGTATAGACTCAGTGCATCTCAGTGTGGCATGGAAATGCCTCAAATCAGGACTGAAAATGCAGGACATCTACCTCAAACGCTGCAAAAGCAGAGCTGCTAAAATCACCAAGGACTCAAATCACCCCGGTAACCATCTTTTCATTTTACTGCCATCTGGCAAGTACTTCAGGAGCATGATGGCAAAAACTGAGAGACCGAGGAGGAGCTTCTTCCCTCAGGCCATCAGGCTCCTAAACTCAAACTCGGTCAAATAACATTTACAGGACTCAATTTAATAAACTGTAAAACATTCATTATTCTCCACCATCCGCATTGCTGCTATGTGTACATACCCGGTACAACCTGTTTGCACATTCTTCTTGCACATCCCTGTTTATATTATTATTTATTAAGTCCACAGTATACAGTACACAGCACATTTGATTGTATTGCACATTTTACTCCTTATTTTTTCTTCTTATTTTTATTTTATTTTTACCTATATTTATATACAGTATATATTCTCTTGTGTTATGTTTCATTTTTTTGCACTGTCTATTGTGCGGACCTGTCCTGATTTACATTTCACTACTGATTATATCCTGTATATAATTGAGTATGAACCTTGATCACATTTAACACATGCTGTTGACAGAGAATAAAATGTGGAACCTTCAGAAGAAGAAGCCTTTAACCGTGATTGATTGAGATCACATTTAAATCCGGAAACACACATGCTGTTGCACTTTAACACAGAGACAGCACACATAAACTGCTATCACTACATCACACAAAGTGACACTGCATATATATAAGCACCTCTGCACAACAGTGCAAAAAACAATATCAGAAGAAGAAGCCGGTGTATAATGTGTAGTTGTTAACGATAACGAAGTACTTACACATGTGTACTGAGTATATGTATGTGATTGATGAATGTAAATATACAGACTTAACGCTCGCAATAATTTTACAAGGCACTTGTGCTGTGGTGATGTGCAATAAAAGTGATTTGATTTGATTTTGTTTGATGAACTCGTGAAAAAGGAGTGATAGAGAAAATCACGTATGGTCTGTATGGTAGGCTGTACATCTTGGCACAACACAGTGTGAACATTTCCTAAAAGCCCCTAACAAATGAACCTTTTGTAGATATATTATTAATTGAAAGTGCATTGTGGTTGGCTTTTTATGATTTGCCATTAGCAATTAACCTTTCAACCCTCTAAAGAACTTTTAATCTTTTAAATTAGAGGAGCAATTTATACAGCAGCCATTACAGAAATGTTCTTCTTTTATTGAGATGAAATAAAACATCATGCCAGAAATGGTGAAATACACTTTACTAGTTTTATATCACCTTGAAAAATGAATGGTAATTTCACAAAATTTTGCGTGATTATTTTGGAAGGAATCTTTTCACCTGTGATCGAAAAAATGTAAGTGAACTAAAAGAAGACAACAGCCATAAATATTGTGATATGGAATGGTTTATGAAGAGAGGAAGGACAGTAAACACATTCACCTGATTTCTCTTCCAGGCATAATCATTAGAAAGACAAGCTATTTATAGTTGCATGTCCACAGGAAAGTGAAATTGCTCTGAGCAGTGCTCGAAATGGGCCGGTACTCACTGGTTTGGTCTACCAGCAATTCTGTGCCATTCTGTTCATGGTAGCGGGAAGATTTTGGTCTCATAAACCTGAAATACTCTATCTCTGTCCCTGCCCTCATTGCTCTCACTAGACTAAGATTGTTAGCTATTCACAAGTTCACACGTAAACGCAGTCAGATATAATAAATAATGCTTATTTGGCCTGCTGTCTGGAGAATGGCTCCAAACTCAGAATTTTGGCCCAAACCCAGAGTACTCCCGCCTTTTAACTTGGATAGGAACCAGACAAGAGTGAAGGGGGGGTGGGGGTGAAGGAGGCTGTGAAGCTGTTTCAGGACAGAGGTGAGGGGCAACTATATACGGTATACCAGCCCCCTCTAGCTCTCATTGGACTACCTGAACGTGTCCCTCCCAAACTTCATGTATTTAACAATTAGCATTAAATCTGGTAATTAATTTGTGTCAAATAACATCTTGTTACTTTTGAGTTACTTTTTAAATCTGGGGAGGGCTTGCTTATTTGTTTTTAATATAAAAAAGTTATTCTTTTACAAATGTAAAAGCCCTCCCTACTAAAAAATGCTGCTAAATGTGCAATTAGAAGCCCAATATTGTCTTCTTGAATTTGGTGCATGTTCGGGTTTGGGGGGAGGGAAGAAGGGTGTATCTAACAGTATACAAAATTAATGTTAATGTTACGTTTCCAAATTAAATACCATTATAAACCATTAGCTTTTTCCAGTGAAACCATTTCCAAAATTCCTTTTTGTAGTGTGTTTTGGGGATTTTTCCAATAGGATTTAACATCCCACCAATAGAATACATCACATACCAGTAGACACATTATAGTTTCCATTAAAACCAATACAATTCCCATTATAACCATTAAATTCATTACATTTTATATTATGTTTGGGCAGGGTTCTATAGTTTTTTTTTTCACCAGGGCTTTCACACCAAAGGTGCAATGAATACACCTCAGGCTGAAGGAAATGTAAATTCATGTCTGTATGGCAGCTCAAACAAATTGCATGAAGAATATAATACATTAAAGTTCAACAATATTTAGCAAACACAACAATGAAACACAAATTGGAACATCGAAAGTCAGTAGCGTTTACATTTATTTAGTCATTTCATCCAAAGCGACTTAAAAATGAGGACAATAGAAGCAATCAAAACCACCAATTTGGATCATTGGACCATTTGGATCATATGCATGGTTTTGGTCTCTTTTGAAAGGTGACACTCTGAGGTTTGTTTCTCAACAGTCAGAATCACTGTAAGTCTTACTGATATTGAGTAGTAGCACTTTGAACACACTGAAAAAGAAAAAAAAATCTGCCTACATTTTTGTAGAAATAGAAGCCTGCAGATGACTATAGCTGGGAGCTATGAGCTGGAAAATACAATGGGATCACTGAATGCAGCCTTATCAAGCCAAAATTTCCCATTTGATAAACAATATATTAGAAAATGAGTGTTTTACACACATTTATGTCTAGGCGTTTCTCAAAAAAAGACACTTGGAGACTCCAAATGACCCTTTGTAAGCAACGACACATACAATGTTGTAATTCTTGAATGCTTTAATGTGCAGTCATAATTTTTGGCTCTAATGAAAGGTTACACTTAGAGCTATCCAATAATTCACCAGTTATTTACTGTCAATAATTGTTGACACAGTAACTGAAGCATAAACACATTATAGTGACATTTATACATAGAATCCAAAATGTTTACACTTGTAAGTAATATATTTATTTATAATTTCTAATCTAATTACAATTTTTTCCTATATTTATATTTCTGTTCATAGTATATTATTTAATTTCAGTGCTTTTTCTTATATTGGTGTTATATTCTGCTCCTTCTGTGTTATTCCTATGTATGTCTGCACTAAGTCTGTATTTCTTCTGCACTGGACGCTCCTGTCATCAGGACAAATTCCTTGTGTGTGTAAACATACGTGTAATAAAGCTCTTCTGATTCTGATTATAGTGTTTTTGACGATTTTTTGCTGTCATCATGTCCCTCAGTATATGGCTTTTTGCTGACTGGCTCCCAGACTTCATTCGATTCAATGTCAGATGATTGTCTGTGATATAAAAAAGTTAGAAGTTAGCAGGAATACATCAAAACACAAACACGTATACACACACACACACAACACACACACACACACACACACACATTGTTTTGTATGGTTTACGGGGACTCTCCATAGGCGTAATGGTTTTTATACTATACAAACTGTATGTGCTATTGCCCTAAACCTACCCTACACCTAAACTTAGCCCTCACAGGAGACATTTCTGCATTTCTACTTTCCCCCAAAAAAACTAATTCTGTATGATTTATAAAAGTTTTGAATTATGGGGACACTGAAAATGTCCTCATAAATCCCCTTCTCCTTGTAATACCTGTCATACCCATGTCATTATACACATTTGTGTCCTCATAAACCACACACACACACACACACACAGAGACAGACACTCACACACACACTCACACAAGCACACACACACACACACACACACACACACACACACACACACACACACACACACACACACACACACACACACACACACACACACACACACAACACACACACACACATTCTCTCTCTCACACACACATGTTGATTTTTATGGTTTATGGGGACTCTCCATAGGCGTAATAGTTTTTATACTGTACAAACTGTATGTGCTATTGCCCTACACAACCCTTCACCTAAACTTAATCCTCACAGGAGACTGCATTTCTACTTTCTCTACAGAAAACTCACTCTGTATGATTTATAAGCGTTTTGAATTATGGGGACACTGAAAATGTCCTCATAAATCACCTTCTCCTTGTAAAACCTGTCATACCCATGTCATTATACACATTTGTGTCCTCATAAACCACATAAACATGCACACAACACACACAAACACGCACAAGCACACAAACACGCACACGCACAGACCGGAAGTTAGCCGAAAGATCTAAAAACAAACACATTCCTCAACATATACTGTAAAATATGTATAAGATACATAATCATATGTATAATATATACATCTAATTATATAATGTAATAAAACACTTACTTTTTGAAAGTAAAAGTCGCCTCCAAAAAAGTATACTCCATCCAAAAACATCCCCTCTACTTCAATGGATGAAACATCGCTCTCTTTGTCAAAAACGTAATCTCTGTCATGCCGAGCACATTGTTCAACAACTTCTTAGTGCAAAAAGTTAGTTTTTCTCGTTCTCGTTCTCTTTATTCGCCATAATTAGCCTATAATGATCGTTTACCTGTAAACTCTCCCGGAGCGCATGTTTACGCACTCGACGTGATCTCTGCGCACACACTTTAGAGCATGCTAGCTTGAGCCGACCCCCTAATGCGTCAAATCCATCTGTTCAGAAGCTCATTGGCTATCAAATAGGACAGTCATTGGCAGACTCTAATGTGCTAGAGTTAGAGGGTCAAATAAAAATGGAAGAGATATGTTTTTAGCCATTTCTTGAATATGGCTGACTCTGCTCTTCGGATTGAGTTGGGCAGGTCATTCCACCAGGAGGGAACCATTAATGAAAAAAGTCGGTGAAAGTGATGTTGTGTCTCTTTGGGATGGTGCAATAATGCATCGTTCACTTGCAGAACGCAAGCTTCTAAAGGGCACATAGGTCTGAAGCACTGAATTTAGGTAAAGGGGTGCAGAGCCAGAGGTGGTTTTGTAGGCAAACATTAATGCCTTGAATTTTAATGCGAGCAGCTATTGGTATCCAGTGCAAATTGTTGAAAAGATGTGTGACGAACATTCTTTTCAGCTCCTTAAATATTAATCTTGCAGCGGCATTTTGGATTGATTGTAGACGTTTGATGGAATTGGCTGGATGACCTGCCAAGAGACCGTTGCAATATTCCAGTCTGGACAGAAGAAGATATAACATTGGTTAATAAAAGACATTGGTTAATAAAATTGGATTAAATACATAAATTATATTTGTCTTATTTAACATATTTAATTATTGCAATTTGTATAATATATTCTGAGTTTGTATTTGACTGTTTTTATTAATTTTGAGGAATACTGAATCTGTTTTTGTGCAGGTGAGATTAGCAAATGCATGTTCACATTTAGTCAAGAACTACAGTAAGCATCATGTTCACAGAGCACACACAACACCTCTGCACTTGCTCCCGATTTCTCGCAACATGCCAACATGAGAGCTGTCAGTCAAGACATGAGAAACAAAGTATCTGGAGTTACTTATTTGAAAAGGTAACTCAGATATTTGCTTATAAATTAAAAAAGGCAATGCGTTACTTTACTGATTACTTAAAAGAAAGTAATCAGATTACGTAACTCACGTTACTTGTAATGCATTACCCTAAACACTGCTCCAGACACTGCTCTAAACCTGAAACCAATCTTCCACCTTGCCTCATCATTATTCCAATCCAATGGACCATGCACAGTGAGATCAAATCACAAACCACTAATGCTACACCCGTTTAACAGGAGTGCCCACCAGAGCACAGCTATGTGCCAGTGCCATAACCAAAACCCATCTTCAATCTCTCTATTGCTACACTGGGATCTGGCCACCCTGGCATTTCTCAAACCTTCTTATTCATCTGTAAATGCTGCTGTTGGCCCCTGAAGTTGATTGTTTTGTCTTTTCCCTAATGTGCCATGGTCTACTGGCAAACTCCTGCCTCTGCCCATTCTTCGTTGTCTATAGACACATAAGTAGATATCATCACCAACTTACCTTTCTCCAGTTTCAAATGTTGTGGCGGTTGATTGTTTTCCAAAGCAGGTTCTGTCATGCCTACACCAGACTCTCCCCTTCACTCTGCACACTGCTCTCTGTCCAGACTTTTAATCACATCTATCTGCAAGCAGTAGACATTCAACCAAGGACTTCATATACACCATACTCATTCCCTCAGTCAGGTGTCCAGTCTCCCTTTGGGAATACAAATTATCTTCTCTGCATGATGTTTACTTACCTGTGTTGGCCTTAATCTTCAAGTCTGTTTTTATCCTTAGCCTCGGTCCGATCGAATCATCATTTCACAATATGTCCACAATGAATTTCCTCTGTTGGGTTCATCCTCATTCTGCATGTGTCAGCAACAGTCTTCTCTATAAAAAAAACTAACAAACAATGCATTCTGATAGCAAGTAATTATAATTCTATCTATTAGTGAATAACTCAGAAATGTAAATCACACATGATCTAAAATGTATGTACGGCCTAATAAATTATATTTCACAGTTTTGTTTTGTTTTGAATCATATTTTGAATTATTCAATACATTGTGTTGTGTTTTAGGGTTGAAGGAAAGGTCCATACACGTATTGAAAAGTTACTGGTACATTTTGCCAAGAAATATTATTTTTTTGGTAACAGTTTATATTGGTGGTCACCTTCAGAGGCCATGTTGACTTTAATATTGTAACTACTGTACAGTATATGTCAACTAACTTTTGTTACAGCAGGCATGTTCAGTCTTGTTCCTGGTCGGCCATTTTCAAGCAAAGTTTAACTTACTAGGCATACTAGAAACTTACAGGCAGATGTGTTGAGTTATACTGGCTATAACTTAGTAATTTGCTGTAGTAAAGTTTACTTATTCTACTACACTCTACTAATACTTAACTAATACTGTAATGGCAGATAGCTGACAGGTGGTAGCAAAGTATTTATATAGACAACTGAATTTCTAAAGGCAACCATCAAAATAAAGTGTAAAATATAGTGTCCTTAAAAATATATATATTGCAGCTTAATGCACTCCTGGTTTTGCCTTTATAGCAGTTAATTTAACTGCTGACCCAGTTGAACTCTTAGTTTTCTTCTTATTTGCTCTTACTCATAATTGTATTAATTTCTTTAATTTGACAATTTTTAAACAAGTCTGTGCCAACTCTTATTGCTATGCAGTGTCAAGTTGAAGCCCTACAGCAGCAGCAAATCAAAATCATTTCCATGTCCTCGTTGTAAACATGGAGAGGTTGATTTGAAAGAATGAGAATAAAGTTATGATGCAACCATTGTGTTTTCCAAAAGGCAGTTCCATTTGTGAGAATTTTCTCCTGGTTGGTTTTAAAAAATCACACAAATAAAACACTAACGTTCCGATTAGGACAGCAATACAATAACAGACTAGCTCCTGTAAATGCTGAAATGACCTCACATGCCTTTATTACAATTACTGTCCAAATAGGGCTTTCGGCACCAGATTTGCTAACAGGTAACAAAACTCAAAACTAAAAAAATACAAAATTACTTCTGTCAGCTGTCAATATTTACCTTATTACATAAGCAATGTATACAATCATAAGCATACAATCTGGCTTCAGAAGTGGACATTCCACCGAAACTGCCTTGCTCTCGGTTGTTGAAGACCTAAGACTTGCAAGAACGGCTTCCAAGTCTTCGTTACTTATATTGCTGGATCTGTCTGCTGCTTTTGATAAGGTCAACCACCAGATCCTCCTGTCAACCCTATTGAGAAAGGGCATTTCAAGAACTGCACTCCAGTGGTTTGACTCTTACCTCTCAGATAGGTCCTTCAAAGTATCTTGGAGAGGTGAGGTATCCAAGTCGTAACATCTAGCTACAGGGATGCCACATGGCTCAGTTCTTGGACCACATCTCTTTTCTGTCTACATGGCTTCACTAGGCTCTGTCATTCAGAAACATGGCTTTTCATATCACTGCTATGCTGATGACACTCAACTCTACCTCTCATTCCATCCTGATGATCTGACGAAAGCTGCTCGCATCTCAGCATGTCTAGCAGACATTTCTTGCTGGATGAAGGACCATCACCTTCAACTCAACCTAGCTAAGACAGAACTGCTTGTGGTTTCAGCAAACCCATCGTTTCATCACAATTTCACCTTCCAATTAGGCTCATCAACCATAACTCCTTCAAAAACAGCCAGAAACCTTGGAGTTGTGATTGATGATAAGCTGAATTTCACAGACCACATTACTAAAAATGCCCGGTCCTGTAGATTTGCATTATATAATATTAAGAAGATCAGGCCCTTTCTCTCGGAACATGCAACACAACTCCTTGTTCAGGCTCTTGTTCTGTCCATACTTGACTATTGCAATGCTTTCTTGGCAGGTCTTCCAGCCAGTTCCATCAAACCTCTACAATTAATCCAAAATGCTGCTGCAAGATTAATCTTTAATGAGCCGAAAAGAACGCACGTCACACCTCTGTTCATCAATTTGCACTGGCTACCAATAGCTGCTCGCATTAAATTCAAGGCATTACTGTTTGCCTACAGAACCACCTCTGGCTCTGCACCCCTTTACCTAAATTCATTACTTCAGACTTATATGCCCTCCAGAAGCTTGTGTTCTGCAAGTGAACGACGCATTACTGTACCATCCCAAAGAGGCACAAAATCACTTTCACTGACTTTTTCATTAACTGTTCCCATCTGGTGGAATGACCTGCCTAACTCAATCCAAGCAGATGAATCCTTACCCATCTTCAAGAAACGGCTAAAAACACATCTCTTCCATCTTTATTTGACCCTCTAACTCTAGCACTAATCTGTCTAAATCAATCTAATCTGTCTTCTTTTTTTGTATTTATTATTTAAAAAAACAGACAAATTTGACCCTCTGTCAATTGCAGAATTATTCTCTAACTGCTAGCTTTTCTTGTAAAACTAATACTAAGTTCCTTTTTTCTATATTCTATATACTTGTTTTCTTAAAAAAAAAAACTCCTGTGTGTACTGCGTTAGGCTAACCAGGACTTGTAATAGCACTTGCATGTTGTTGCTCTTTTGTTGGTTTTGATTGCTTCTATAATGTCCTCATTTGTAAGTCGCTTTGGATAAAAGCATCTGCTAAATGACTAAATTAAAAATATAAACAAAAAATACCTTTTGACCTTATTGCATAGGCATTTGTAGGATTTCCCTTTAAACAATTTATTGGAGGAGAGTAAACCTTGCAATATGGTTTACAACAATTTGCGATAGTCAAATAACTGTAACAATTTCCACTACCACTGGTACTTTTATAGGATTGCAGTCTCACATGCTGATTTGTCCTGTTTAGTAAATCTGGCTCTTCGTATCTTGGCAAATCTGAGCAATTTGTGATAATTTTGATTCTCCTTTTTCTCCTTTTAAATTGTAGGAGATACTGAAAAAAACACAGTCCCTATTTGCTCTGCATTTAATCTTGTTTTTGTCAAGGGAAAAAAAATCTAATTTGTGGTTTTATGCAGATAAAATATGTCTAAAACTGTATAAATAGCATTAAAAAATTAAATAAATGTAGCTGTTTAAAAGAACAGTTAAATCTTTAATTAAAGTTTATCTTTATTATTTTATTGAGTTTTAGATTCAGCTTTGCTTCTTTCATAACATATCATAAAGGAAATATGCACCAGCCCTGCTTAATTGGTCTTTTTAACAGTGAATATTGCATGCTGGTACCAGTTAATGCCTGGTCTGGCCGACGTCTATTTAAAATAGTGCTTCACATAGAATTAAACTACTGCTAACATACACCTACTTACACGCACCAGCAGTGCTATAATAATAAGTCTGCAGTAATGAATCAGTCTGCTCCGTTTCTACTCGCTTGTTCACTGCGTGCCTGTTGTTATTATCCATGCGGCTTAAAGAACAGAGAGACATTTAAAAAATCCTGTGAAACTGCACTAATGGGTTTCCTGATCCACAATTCCTTTCAGAATGCTGCATTTCAAGCACTATTTTTAAGAGTATAGAGTCAATTTTATAGTAGAGTTTGTTGCTCCTTTTACTTGAGGAAAAGTGGTGGACTTATGTCCTTCAGTATTGGTTTGACTTTATTGGTTTAAAGAGAGACTGACTCTAGTTGGATGCAAAACCTCCTTACAGGCCCTAACAACGTTTGTAGCACACACACACACATACCCACATGCATCTCAGCACTATATGTGCTGCCCACTGAGAAGATGAAAAATGCGGCCTTGATTTTCATCTGTCAAATTAGGCTTCGGCATGAGAGGGCAGAAGAGAGAGAGAGAGAGAGAGAGAGAGAGAGAGAGAGAATGTGAGAAATGAGAAAGTGTGAATAAGTGTCCAGCGAGGCAAGCAATTGGACAGGCTCAAGGCTCCTCATCTTGTTATTTTGTCAAAACGGGTAAAAAATGAAAAGACAGTAAGCAAGCTCACCACAGAGAACTATCAAAATGCAACGAGGTCACAGAATATATTTTATGAAAATGATTTTCCAAGTGTGGCACTCTCGACCATTCATTATGTTCTTCTTCACACAGTAAATCAGACACTCTGAGCCACTTTCTATTAAAATTCACAAAGACCTACTTGCGTCTCAGGCTGCAATCATATTCAATCACTTCTCCAACCAAGTAATGTCTCTCTTAAGTAAACCATTTGAGCAGTGTAATTATAATATTTATTTAAATTTTGGGACGTTGGTTGGCTGGACAATGTTTTTTTTTTTTTTGCATAATAACTATTATAGAGGTGTGAATGTATTTCTAAATGTTTGTTTCATTTTAATATTTAAAGTGCAGTTTATGAGTGGCTCAAGGTGTCTAAGAATACAGTAATGATCCCTCCCCCCATATGCATGTTTCTTTGGACGCAAGACAAATGTTTATAATAATTCTTAGCTCTATAATTTTATGTCTATGCTTTTATCCAAAGCAACTTATATTGAAACTATATATTTGATCAATTAATGCATTCCTTGGGAATCAAACACATGACAATGTCCTACCGGTGGAACAGTTCTGTAGAATATATGATCTAATGTAAAGAGTTCATGGACTGAGTGACTCAATTTCCCTTAATGTTTCATAATTCTGCTGTAAAGGTGACTCCACTGAACATGCACATTTTTGGAATAGAATACTTGTGCCAAAATATGGGCACTTCAGCATTCAGCATCAACAATGGCATATTCAAATAATTTAGTGGTATTTTTTGTGTGTTTTAAATACAAACCCTCACTAAGAACACTTACTGAGAGAAATTCAATCTAAGTAATAAGGTCAATGAGACAGTTGGCTAAGGGTCAAAGTACTTTTGGAAGTTATTACTTCACTTTATGTATTCCCCAATTGTAAGTCGCTTTGGATAAAAGTGTCTGCAAAATGACTAAATGTAAATGTATTACCATAAAAGTATGAATTCCTCCTTCACTTACATTCACATTTCTTTTACAGCCCTATATGCGAAATAGGATTGTATGACATGTAAAAAAGACAACAACAAAAAACAATGATACACAATGGCTAAAACATATGTGATATGGAATTACACTTTAAAACAAAGTCCAATTAGTTAACTTTAATTAATGCATTAACTAACAATAATCATTATATTTTTACTGTATTTATTATTCTTTGTTAATCTTAGTTAAATGCCACTTTTCATCGCTACTTCATCTCAGGTCCATTAAAAATATTAACATATTCAACTTTTTATTTTAATACTTTATTAGTAAATTCTAAATTTAACATTTACTAAGATTTGTATATGCTATAGTAGATTTAAGTATTTTGCATTATCAGTGGTGGTCAGTAACGAAGTAAAAGTAATTTGTTACTGTACTTAAGTACATTTTTCAAGTATCTGTACTTTGCTGGAGTAGTTTTATTTTGAGTAACTTTTACTTTTACTTCACTACATTCCAAAGCATAAGATCGTACTTTTTACTTCACTACATTTCATAAAACATATCGTTACTCCTTATAATACATCACGTGCTCCGAGACGCAGAAGCCGTGGTTTATTCATGAACAAACTGATTATTTTCAATGAACCTGTTAAATCGGTTCGCAAATCGCAACAAACGATTCATTCACGAATTGGAAAGATCCGATTGCAGCTGTTCTCGAGTCGAAAACTCACTGATTCAAATGAACCGTTTAGAGCGAGTCTCCAGTGAACTGAACTCGCGCGTGCGCAACTGATGCTGCGAAAAGTAAGTTACTAATGTCGAATTTTAGGATTAATTATTGTAACTGAAAATCACATTTAGCTCAAAACTGTCAGTTGTTTGTGAACTAAATCTGCTGTAAAGGGTGATCTATTTAAGCCCAATGAAATGCTTGAATGCAGACAGATCAATGGCAGTGTCTCTATGTTTTAGGTCAAAAAACGAAACATTAAAATAACACAGATTAAATAAAATAACTCATGCACGTTCATATTCCCTGCTGCTGTAACGTTAGCAGTTTTATTAAAATGCTACGCATTTAGCCCTATGTGACGTCTGTTTTTATATTGTTTATCAACAGTATAATTTTTTATATTGTTTAGATCAACTAGCCGAGTAGACAGATATGAATGTTTATTCATAACCATACTGAAAATAAGTAAATATTGTTACCTGATACTAACTGTCTAGCTAACAAGCTTGCTGGTGCTAAGTTGAGGACATTTTTTGATATAAAGTCCAAATATTTTTATTAAACCACCTAGATAGATTACATCTGATGTAAAAAGAAAGCATGTGATGTTCAGAATATGGTAACTACAGTAATTATCAGAGTGGGAAGTGATGCCCTCTGGGGGCATTTGGACAGGAGTGTTTTTACATCACAGACAAGGTTTGAGAAGAAAAAAATCATTATGAAACTATAATTATATTTTCCTTAAAATGTTCTTCCTAACTTCAGGCCTAATTCTCATGTCATATATAACTGACGTTCTGCAAAACAACAAGCTTTAAAACACTTTCTTACTGGTGAAAATTAGATGGTCAAATCTGTTTTCTCTCATGTACATCGCAGTGTAAGCTTCACAGTGAACATTACTACATCACTCTAGTCAACAACGTAGTCCATATCAACAACAAAATATACATCTTGACTCCATATAGTGGTTATTTTGGGAAAATCCCAGGTATTTTGAACAGTAGGATTATAAAAATATGTGCTAATATAAAATTAAATAAAGTAGTCTATATAAAATTGGAAAATAAATCTATCTATCAGTACTTTTTTACTTAAGTACATAAAAAATCTAGTACTTTTGTACTTTCACTCGAGTAAAATTGAAAAAGCAGTACTTTCACTTTTACTGGAGTAATATTTTATTATACGTATCTGTACTTTTACTCAAGTACTTGATTTGTGTACTTCGTCCACCACTGTGCATTATTAATTCATCTTAGCTAGTGTTGTGTAACTTAACAGATATAACCTTATTGTACAGCTTTAATAGCATATTTAATTGCACAGCCACATTTGAATGATTTTCCTGAATTATGTATTTTAATTATTTTCATTTGGGGCCTTTTCACAGCAAATATATACAGTAATATGTCTGATGAATATTTAATCAAATAATCAGCATGTTGTGTAATCAGTTTTGTATTTATGTAATTGAAATAAGAAGACTGGCTTAGGTGGAGCAGCCACTTGCATTAGCACTTCACTTTTCTCATCAGTCTTATGGCATAAAATATTAATCCGCAGTCTGCAATCTAAGCTGGTCAGAATTTACCCCACTCCATCTAATTGAGTGGAAAGAGGGGTTTTGTGAGAGACAAAGAGAGCAAGAGCGGGGTGAGCATTGCTTGGAGTCTAGGAAGTAATTTATTGATTCATAGGACCTTTTAATTTAATTTTAACATTTTAATCAAACCGTGATGTATCCGGATTAGCTTCAGTTGGCCATTGTAAGACCACCGAATGGAAGTCACAAATAGAAATGGAACAAATCTCTGCTGTTCTCTCTCATTTATTTTTTTATCTCAGTTATCTCAGTCAAGGATCTTTTAAAAGATGAACAGGGCCAAATGTTTCACAATGCTTCATATTTAGGCCAGAGACAGCTGAATTATTCATATGCCAGGCATATTACTTTAAAAAAATTAGGTAGGCCTATCTATTCTTGCATTCCACAAATTATGGTATAGAACATTATGGTAAAAAAGCAGTGCCAATAGAGAGCTGAAAAAAACTCTTTGAAGATAGAAATATTAAACAAAATAGGCTCTGAATTAATTATAATAACACTTTTGCTGTGTAATTGGATCTAGTATCATTTTACATTCTGTTTAATCTAGAATTGACATGAGATCGCTATAAAATATTTACTTTTAGCCCAAGCTCTTCAGAGTTATATATGACATAGACTTAAGATATATGATTTAATTAAGGGGACTATAAAAAATAAAAAAGAACAAAGTCAACAACAGTTTTTAAGCCTTAAGACATTATACACATGCTATATTAATTACAAAACCCTAGAGTTTTTAAATCATAAAGATCTGTAAGATATGTAAATTATTTAATAATGCAATTTGAAGGAAAGTAGCAGAAATATTTCAGTTTGATTTATTTAAGCCAGAAACAGGACCAAACCAGATTTGGCCACATATATATTTAGCTAATATAAATTGCTTTTGCATGTTTGTTTTGGATTCAGTTATCCATGTATCATGCTTGATAAGGGAATGTATGTCTTGTCCTTCCCCTTGGACTTGTAAGATCCCCTGACTTGCACTTCCATTTATAAAATTAGCAGCAAAAAAAAAGCACCAGGACATTTTTTCCTGATGTTTTCAGGCCACCTCTGCCCTTTTTTGGCCTGCATGGTGTTAGAACTGATACAAAGCAGTGGCGATGCTAGAAATTTATATTTCTAGAAATAGAAAAGTGTGTGGATCTCAGTGAAATAGGGTAAACCTCTATTGTTTATCAAAGCTATTTTGAGCTACTATTTAAATTGACTGAATTCACAACCATATATGTGTGCCATATAAAAGGTATGATGAAAAATAGTACTAGTGCGTGATTCATAATTGAGCTATTAACATTGTCCATATTAAGTTAATTAATCCAAGTGGATGCTGCACACTGGTGGTGGTTAAGGAGAGACCCCCCACATGATTGTAAAGCGCTTTGGGTGTACAACAATACACAATAAAGCGCTATATAAATGCATCATTCATTCAATTACTCATCTGAAGTTATGGTGATTATGAAGTACAAGCACGTTTATGAAGTACAAAATATGATGTAACTGCCTAGATTTTAAAATTATGACTGTTTGGGCACTTTAGTTACATTACAAGTGAAAGAAAGAAAGAAAGAAAGAAAGAAAGAAAGAAAGAAAGAAAGAAAGAAAGAAAGAAAGAAAGAAAGAAAGAAAGAAAGAAAGAAAGAAAGAAAGAAAGAAAGAAAGAAAGAAAGAAAGAAAGAAAGAAACCATTAAATAATTACTTTATAGTCCAACTCCATGTTTACCCTTACGAAAAAGATTATTCAATTATGCCATCAGCGTACTTCTTTTAAACTAAACAGTATACTTTTAGTCTACTTTTTATGTATTTATCATAAATGGGCTTTATGTACTTCTCAGAAATATACTTAAAATTAAATTGTAAGAATACTTGACTTATGCTTAGAAAAAGTCTCAATATATTTGATAGAGATCGACCGATATATTGGTTGACTGATAATTTTTACCGATATTTAAGCATTTTACCATAATCGGTTATCGGTTTTGTAAAAAAAAAAAAATCGGTATTGAATTTTTTTTTTGTCAAGTCAAGTCAAGTCACCTTTATTTATATAGCGCTTTTAACAATACAAATTGTGACAAAGCACTGCACAATATCAAAATAGGAAAATAGTGTGTCAATAATGTAAAATGACAAGATTAAACACTCAATTTTCAGTTCAAGGCATTTCATTATTGAATTCAGTGAATATCGCATGTAACTTTTAACAAGATTCACTTGTTTGAAACACGCTAAATTATATTATTTACTATAGAACCATTATTTCGCCAATAAACATCTAAATAAATACATCTCTATCGAAATTAATTATTTATTATCTCCGCAAGCGATCGCAGTTTGAGTATAGTTCTGTGTAAATAGATAAACCGCGCTGTCAGCAGTTTTCATAATTTAGAATGACAAAAACATTTTAATAATTCTGATAAAACATGCCAGTTAAGAAATGCAATAAAATACGATGTTTTGTTTGTTATAGCTTATTTCAATATTCCAGAGAATATTATTCAGTGAATTAACATTATCCAGTAAAAAAAAAAAAAAAAAAACATTATCACTTAGATCAGGGGTAATAGATCGCTCACGCTTTAGGTCAGTGTTTCTCAACCAGGGGGGTGAGAGATAAAACTCAAATATAATACATTCACTAATATTATGACTCGCATGTTAAGTAATGTAAAAAAATATATAGCCTATAAATAAATAACAGAACCACCTCTCTACGTATTCTGTGTTTAGGAGGAGAAATACGGTTCTTGGTGCTGTGAATACAGACTGAACGGTTGCTCAAAAAATCTGTATGAGTATATGATACGCAAACTACAGCTCTCGGATGGATAAAAGAAGCCAGTGTCACACTAGTAGCCACAAGTTTTGATGGGCAAGTTTTGTAATCAAGGTAAAGCTGATTACAGTGACATGTTCGTGCATTAGGCGCTCGTTATGTCCGTTATAAATGATGCGCAAACAAACCGTGTATGTGCGCTCTCGATCTCTATAACATCATATTTCTGCTTGAATACAGCTCAGTATATAGTTGAATACAGCGACGTGAATAGTGAATAATAATAAAACACTATTTTATTTATTATTATTAAATTAATGCAACATAAAGATACATCACAACAAGCCTTTTTAATTATTTATTTAATATGTATTTTATCATTTATTTTCTTTTCACTTGGTAGATATCGGTGAGTTTTCTCCTTGACTTAGATTAATGTCAGACTCAGAAGTCAACAGGCTTAAAACGGGAGCTTTTACATTTGGTTTTGAAACTCTTCCGCATCGTCTTGTCTGTTTAACCTCACTCTTCTTGTCAGTCATCTCTCTTCACGTGATAAATGAAATCTGATCTGCGATGTAGAGGTCTGCGCGGGACTATTTTAGGTTTTATTCCGCACTCACCCGCTCCCACGATATATTCACCGTTTGTTCACATTTCTGACGAAAGACAGATAGTTGGCTAACAAATAAAAGTTTAGTCTGCACAAAATTGTATTTATTGTATTCGTCTTGTCAAGAGTCTTTAATTTATTGACTGATAAATGTCAATAACATTTTGCTGCCAACACGGAATAAAGTGTCACAGAGAGAAAAAAAAGTTATATAAAAATTGTAATCCCTATTTTTATTCGTATTGTCAGGATACAATTCGTTTAGGCTAGCATTCAGCCTACAACACAATAGGAAAAAAATGTAGGTTTAGCCTAATATATATTTTATTAGTCTTGTCAAAACATAATTTTTTTAAACACAGTGAAAAGTGCAGCAGAGAAAAAATTAATAAATTCGACACAGTCTGTCATTTAAAATGATAGGATAAGCATAATACAAAAAAGAAAAGAGAATTGCACGTCCTTCAAGGACAGTGCATCCAGACTTGCTCCATACTTATTCTGCTCTGTCACTCATCACAACCTGCCTGTTCTGTCTGAGAGCCGTATATTAATTATATTTGCTAGCCTGCTCTGAGCATCTTTGCACACGCTGTGCACAGACAATAAAATGAAGCACTGGTTCATGTGTGCAACGCGTGCATAACGGTCCGGGTGCAGGCTGAACTGATTGATAAGAATAAAGCGCAGATATGCTGCTCTGAAAGGACATCTGGGAACGGGATTGTAGTAAGGATGGTCTTAGCTGTGGCTAGGCAGGCAGCAAAAAAAAGTAAAACTCTGAAGTTTCTTAAAGGGGATTTAATTTTCTTGTCGGGGCATGCTCCAAACAGTGTAACAGAGTTCCATCACCAAAACTCGATTACAGGAAAACAAAGTAGGCTATAATGTGAAAACATACATGAGAACATCAAACACGTTGGCTACTGGCCCAACAGTCACCCTTTGTTCTCTCTCTCCCCCCCTTTTGGTCCAAACAATTAGACTCTTTATAGTTGAGGCTCCTCCCCTCAAATTCAAACGTACCAATGGCAAGGCTATCTCCGATACAATCTACCTAGTTTATTTAGGAGATCATGTTTAACCTCAACATTCAAACATGAATATTAGCATCTTCTTTATCAAGCTCCATTTTCATCATGAAAACCAACGAGAATCTTAAAAGACATGCATTCAATGTAATAATATTCAACATTCTCAATACTTGAACTCCTCCTCCTTTGGGAAGGTATAAGTCAGGCTTCCTGTTCGCGAGCCCCTCCTATTAGGAAGTTCCAGGAAGAAGGTAAGACAAGAGATTCACCATTAACAAACAAATCACTATTGACATAATTTACATTCACCTTTTTCTTATTTACAGGCCCAAAAGGCTAAGACCGACAAACATGAGTTGCAATGGAATGTGCACCTTCCATTTTACACATGTGAGACGAAACAGTGAATAAAATTATCTTGAACACAAAACCCATTGTTTGGTTCTTTGGATTGAAAGTTACATACCTCACTTTATCACTGGGATAATGTTAGACCACCTGCTCAAATTCAAATTGCACCAGAGTTACCGACCATTACCCCCTTGTATTCTGGAAATGAATCCCGCGGCATAAGAAATCTGGTCGGGACAGCCGCGGCAATGCAGACCTAGACTGCTGTGATGTACGACTCTCGTTCGTTCGGTGTGCTGCATTGAGCAGCAGCGTTCAGTTTTAATTGTAGTGTCCTCTAACTGAACAAATTTATTTGTATTACTATAAAAACAATCTAAATGAAGGTGCCACGGTGAGCAAGTGACGTAATGGTGTTGCGGCTTAACCATCATCACGTCTATCGCAGCAAGCCTACTTCACTCTGTTATTTATTTACTTTATAAAAGTAAATAAATATCAGTTCTGCATATCGGTTATCGGATACATAAACGTACAAATAATCGGTATCGGTATCGGTTATAAAAAATCAATATCGGTCGATCACTAATATTTGAGCTATGCTTGTGCTCTGAGAATCTGTTTTAGTTGTTATATGGCTAGTAAACATCTTCTGGACAGAATTTCCAAAAACACAAGTGAAGAAGAAACCAAAACAACAGTAACTTCTACATGTTAAAACAGCATCAAAACTGTGTAATGTTATGGAATAAAATGTCGACCAATGAAGAGGTAATAATGACTGTCAAGCTTTGGGTTGTTGATTGACTTCATCTACGTTTTTATTGTCATTCCGAATCAAAGCTTTTTATTCAGCTTTTTGCTCAAAATGTTGATAAAAATGTTGTTCAACAAATGTTGTTTATTTTTTTATTTTTTTTATGAAACTTACCTACATTTAAGTGTTTTAAAAAGAATAATGCATGAAACTGTTTTTTTTTACAAGCAGATCCCCTGTTCTTTCTTTTGATGTTTTGTATGTTCAAATATTAATACAACAAAATATATACAAATTAATACCTAAATAGGGACATAGTAGTATACTTAAAGTATGATGTAAAGTTCTCTTAAAGAAAACTTACGGTATAAAACTAAACTAGTAGTTTATTGATACTATACATCAAAATACTTACTAAAAAACTTGAAGTATACTATTTTTTGGTAAGGGTACCTACAGGAGCAATGGTGTATAAGAAGAAACAAATTTATTTAATAGCATACATTTTGAGAATGTCCAAATGGAGGGAGATGCAAGACGTCCTTAAGCATATTTTTAAGAATGATTTTCTTAACTTACGAGTATACTTGCAATATAAAACTACTAAACAAGTAGTTTACTGAGACTATGCTTCAAAATTTACTAAAATGCTACTACAAGTATTTTAGCAAACTATCAGTATACCTATAAGATCACTTTTAGTACAGTGGCAGTACAAGCTAAAACAAGTTTATGTTAAGTTGTATACTCAAAGTTTACTACTGGCATACTTAAAGTATACTTAAAAATATACATGTATATAGAAGGTGGGCCAATTTAGTCCCAAGGAGTATTGAAATAGTAGACTTCCAAGAATTCTGCTAATATACTGATATTTGTATACTTAATACATAAAGTATCCTTAAAAATATACTTGAACTTTACTTAAGTATACTTAATAAAATAAACTTGAAGTATACTACTTTTTGGTAAGGGTAGAATTGTGATGTTGCAACTCACAGATAACACAGATTTTAGCTTTGGTTCTTAGATTGTATGTGTTTTTCTTTGGTAATTGTCACAAACACTATATGTTCAGTTGCCTGTACGTCCAGTAGCTCTGATAAGAAAGCATCTGCCAGCAACATAAAACGGGTGCTGGCACCCTCTGAAATAATGCAAATCTAGTCCCAGTAGAATTGAACTGACACTGTAAACGCCACAGAAATAATTGTGGATATTGAACTCTATAATTAAATGTTTCCCCTGTCTTTCACAAGCAGAGGTAACATATGCTCAAAAGTGCAAATCAGACTTTATATTAAATTGGGTTTCCTGTGAAGATGCTCTGCTCTGAGCACGCTACATTGCCAAGATGCCGTTTTCTTTTTTACAGTGCTCTGAGGTGCATTAGCTGTAATTGATCTGTGCGTTGCCAAGTTGCTTGATCTCTCCTCAGACCTCCAAACGGCATCTGTTTCAACCTTCCGTTCGTTTTCCCCATTACTGGAGAAAATTACACTGGTTTTGAGCAAAGCCATGGTTATAAGCACCAGGAAGAGCACAATAAATCTTAGAACTATATAAAAATAATACATCATCACATAAGTTCTGAAAGTAAGAAGGTATGAGCTAATGTGATTTACGGACAGCAAAAGTAGCACAGAAACCAAATCTGAAGCGGCATAAAACCACGAAAATGTGCATTTACACAGACCGTTTAATACTGCTCTGATGCGGCATAAATGCATTTACACAGTAATTCAAATTGTGGGAAACATGCCTTTTAAAAATAACAACAATTTTAAAATGAGTTTTAACAAAAACAAATGCTATCAAATTAAATAACAAATATAAAAAATAACAAATAATGTACAACAAGAAACGTTTACATTTATGCATTTGGCAGACGCTTTTATCCAAAGCGACTTACAGAGCATTCCGGCTATACATTTTTTTTGTCAGTATGTGTGTTCCCTGGAAATCGAACCCACAACCTTTGTGCTGCTAACGCAATGCTCTACCACTGAGCCACAGAAACACTGTTACATTTAAAATGTAACAACGTTAAATGTAGCCTATATCTCGTGCAAGTACTACAATGTACCATGCTCTGGACGGTTTGTCACAGTGTTAGCTCCTGTGGTATTGACAGTTATTTTCTTTTTCTTAACAAAATTTTTCAAATTGAAAAAAAAAACACTTACAATAAATTATGAATTACTGCATGGGGAACATCGCTGCATGATTAAAAGAGGCTGAAATTAGTTTAAAAAAGCCAGGAAGGCCACCACTAACTAAAATTTAGCTTTCCATGGGAGACAGCAGATGTCGCCAGACCGTCGTGTCAAATGTCGTCCGCAAGGAGATGTTTTTTGGAATGTAACGGTACAAAATTACAGTGATACCAACTGGGTTAAGCATTTTAGGATGAGTCGAGATACTTTTATGTCCTTGGATAATGAACTTATTCCAGCTCAAGCATCTAACAGGAATGATGTCCCCAGATATTATCACACATATCATAAAAAGCGAATGACTTGGCAAAATGTTAAACGAATTTAAGAGCCTATTTTGACAAGAGGAATGCAATAGGTAGTTTTGTACAACCTACATTTTTTCCCCTCTGCGACACATTTTCTTATTGTGTTGTAAATATTAAACGAATTGTATGCATCCTGACAAGACGAATACAAATAAGAACATTTTGATTTCCTCTGTGACACTTTTTTTCTTATGGTGTTGGCAGCAAAATGTTAAACTAATTTGTGTCTTAAGACACTAAATTTGTTTTACATTTTGCTGTCAATAAATACACGACTCTTGACAAGACTAATAAAATAACAAATTGCCTACACTTTTGTGCAGACTATACTTTTATTTATTAGCCTAACTCTCTGTTTATTTTAGTTGCGGAAATTTGATTCTGGAAACAAGATCTAAATTTAGCGGGAACGGTCAGGTCGGGAAGAAAATTATTCTAAGCGGACTGCGGGTGAACAGAGTGAACATCTCGCGGGAGCGGGACTAAAAAACAAAAAGTCCCACGCAGATCGAAGTCTAGCTCGAAATGACAGGCGTCCTTTGAGTTGTCATGACAACGACGCTGCTTAGAGCGGTTTCGTGTTTCATTTACACTGAATCAAAACGTCTCGGGTTACTCGCGTAACCCTTGTTCTCTTAATAGGGAACGAGACGCTGCGTTGACGCTTTGGGAACGCCCTCTGCGTGACCAATGTCTGAAGCCTCTATAGAATCACGCCAATTCATTGGCTGGTGGCGCGACACCGCCTCTGACGCAATGACGTCGTCAGCTCATACTGGCGAACGCGCCACCCACTCCTCAGATTTCTCTGCCGAAAAGAACCCTGTAGGCAGCGTGAGGAGCTTGGCAGCATACGCAGCGTCTCGTTCCCTATTAAGAGAACAAGGGTTACGCGAGTAACCCGAGACGTTCTCTATCATAGGTAACTCAACGCTGCGTTGACGCTTTGGGAACGATATACCAAACACGCCAAGCTGAAAACGCTGCCAATCTGGTCCAATAACGAACCGACAACCTACGGCCGGTTCAAACAGACAAGATCTGAGAACCTGGAGCCGTATCAACGTCAAGGTTGTAGAACCTGACAAAGGTGTGCGGGGAGGACCATCCTGCCGCAATACAAATATCCTCTAGGGGTACCCCTCTGAAAAGAGCTTGAGAGGAGGCTACGCCCCTAGTAGAATGCGCCCGGAGACTAAGAGGTGAAGGGAGGTTCCGTGCCTCATAAGCCAGCGAAATGGCGTCTCTCACCCAGTGTGGCTCGATGTGGCAAGCCCACGACGGCCAGCACCAAAACAGACTAACAACTGGGGGGATTTCCTCCAATCCTTGGAGCGATCCACATACAGCTTCAATGCCCTAACCGGGCAGAGCATGTGGAGTCTCTCGTCCTCACTTGAGGCAAAGGGAGGAGGATGGAAAGAGTGAAGCGTGACCACCTGAGATCGAAACGATGTGGACAAGACCTTGGGAATGTAACCCGGCCTCGGCCGCAGGGTCACTTTAACTAGACCCGGGGCAAAGTCCATACACGTCTCACTAACAGAGAAGGCCTGCAAATCTCCAACTCTTTTTAGTGACGTAAGCGCCAACAAAAGAGTCACCTTAAGAGTCAGAGTCCGATCCGAAGCTGACTCCAAGGGCTCAAAAGGGGCCATCACTAAACCTTTGAGGACGACTGACAAGTCCCAAGAAGGAACTGCCGTGGGGCGAACCGGCCTAATCCGTCTGACCCCGCGCATAAAGGCGGAGACCATCCGATGTCTCCCCAGGGGGATCTCATCGAGCTCTCTCCGGGCTGCAATGGCCGCTACGTAAACCCTAAGAGTGGTAGCAGCTGCCCCCGTTGTCAGTCTCTCTTGCAAAAATTCCAGCACTGGACCAACAGGGCAGTTAACTGGGTCAATCGCACGAGCCAAACACCAGGATTCAAAGACGCCCCACTTGGAAGAGTACAGCTTCCTAGTAGCAGGGGCTCTGGCACTGGCTATGGTTTCCTGGACTTCAACAGGCAAATCATTTGTCACAGCCCTTGGCCCTGTATGGGCCATACCCACAACTTCCAGAGCTCTGGTTGAGGATGCCAGATCTTGCCCTGAAGCTGGGACAACAAGTCCCGTCTGATCGGAATCTCCCACGGAGACCGATACAAGAGGGAAGTTAACTCCGAGAACCACGTCTGGGAGGGCCAGAATGGGGCTATGAGAAGGAGACGGGCACTGCTCACCTTTACTCTGCATAGTACTGTCGGAATCAGCTTTATTGGCCGAAACGCGTACGGCATGACATTCGGCCACGGGTGGGCGAACGCATCTATGCCCAGAGACGTCGGGAAACTCAGGGAGAACCAGAGCGGGCACTGGGATGACTCCTGCGAAGCAAAGAGGTCCACCTCCGCTTTGCCAAACAGATCCCAGATCTGGGATACCGTCTGACGGTTCAACCTCCATTCCCCCGGCCTGAGCTTCTGCCTGGACAGAAAGTCGGCCGCAAGGTCAAGCGCGAGCCTCTCAGTGGCGCGCGAAAGCACGTCCACGAGCTCCGAATAGGCCGGTGAAGGCCGCGCCTCCTGACCGCTAAGCGGTAGCGCATCTGCTAAAGTAGGCCCAAAATCCTCGGAGTCGGGGGCTGCAGTTAGCAATATATCATCTAGCCCAAAGAAAAACGGTCGCGCGCCCTCGGGCTAGGAAACAGATAATCCTGCGCGAATTCAACCGGTGAATTTGCGCGCACATGCTCGGGTGAGGGAGGGAGAGAAAAGGCGAGGCCTGTCTGCTCACTCTCCGTCTCCTCGAGCTCAACATCCGAACCCCGGGTCGCAGATTCACGAGAGGCCGCGGATTCACGCGGAGCCTCCGGAGCGCGACGGGGAAAATGGATGACTCCTTTTCACACACCTCAAGCCGAGAGCGGAGGGCTATGAGACGGAGATTCTCACAAAATGACATTCAAATCCCATAAACCGCATGCGTGAACCCAAAACATATAATTTTCACTTATCTGTGTGGGTCATAGCGAGCAATGAAACGCGCGCACGGCGGTTGACAGCGGCGAAACTCCATGGCACTTCACCGCGAGGAGAACAAAGTTCCACTGAGGCAGTCGCCGAAGTGCAGATGGATGAATCGCGTCCGAAATATGCAGTTATAGGGCCAGAAAATTGCAACAACGAAGGGCAGTGTGACCGCTTCGTGAAGGCAGAGAAATCTGAGGAGTGGGTGGCGCGTTCGCCAGTATGAGCTGACGACGTCATTGCGTCAGAGGCGGCGTCACGCCACCAGCCAATGAATTGGCGTGATTCTATAGAGGCTTCAGACATTGGTCACGCAGAGGGCGTTCCCAAAGCGTCAACGCAGCGTTGAGTTACCTATGATAGAGAACAGCATTGCGTCACCTTTGATACTAGGGACTGAGGTGGGTCAGACACGGCGAATTTTAGGTCTGCTTTTATGCGGCATTGCGTCTTTAGACTGAATTCTGATTAGACACAGACCCGTTTTAGAGCAGCCTTAATGTATAAAGATGCAAGTGAGTGGGTGATGTAACGCAGTGTGTGATATGGAATGAAAGCCTTTTGTTTTACTAATGACTTTTTTTGTATATATATATATATATAATGATAAAAGCACCATGTTTCCCATCGCATGCTCTTAAACTCATTTACATATTTTTTTTGTTCAGTTTTAACTCGTAACTATATGATATAGATATAGTCTATTTCCAACCAAGCATGATCAGTTAAAACTGTATCATGTTTTGAAAACAACAATATCTATGAAAACACTTTTAAAATTAGCCCTTATAACTCCTAGCATTATGTAATATGGATATTTAATGTGGTCTAAACAACCTCTTTTTTTATTAATTTAAGTTTTAAATAATAATACAAAAGATACAAAAACTATATTTAAGATCCTTCACTATATCTGCTCACTAATCAAATGTGTGACATTTATCATGTTAACCCCCTTCCTCAAAGGTCAGATGTTTTTTTGTATTTTCTTTTTAGATGCTCTTTGGAACATTTCCAAACCACTCTTGGATAACATGCATAATCAGGTTTTGCACATCAGGGACCATAAAATAGAATAATGCAAATTCCAAACTTTATCATTTTGGTAACCACGGTGATTACAGTAATGAACTTTTAAAAAATCACTTACCCAAAATTGAATTATAATCTTTAAGCTTTCCATTAGGGTTTCGCATCAGTGAACTGATAAATTATGACTGTTATGGTGTAGTAACTGCTAAATCTATAGAAAGAATATATGAGAGTATTTTTTTTATTATTAAAATTTCATGTCAGCCTATTATGGGAACAAAGTACTAACGGCATAAATGGGGAAGAGTCTCTTATAATGTCCCACTGTAAATTCCTGTTTCAAAATAAATATAGTTAGTTAATAATAAAAAAAAAAATAAAAAAATGTACATACATACATAACTGGCTCTGATGAATCATATTTTTAGATCAGGTGGATGGCCAGGTTCATGTGCATCCGGAAGAAATTATGCACTATGGGAAGAAAGCAAGCTGGCAGAGGCAGTGTTATGCTCATGGCAATGTTCTCCTGGGAAGTAGATGTTACTTTAACACACAACCTACCTAAAAATTGTTGTAGACCACATACTACCCTTTCAGTGGTGTTGACTTTCTGCAGGATAATGCACAGTGTAAAAAAAATAATAAAATAGTTCAGAAATGGTTTGAAGAACACAAATGCAAGGTGCTTGGCCTCCAAAGTCCCCAGATCTCAATACAATTCACCATCTATGGGATTTGCTGGACCAACAAATCGGACCCATGGAGGCCTAACCTTGCGATCTGCTGCTAATGTACTGGTGCCAGATACCACAGGACGCTTCCATAGGTCTTGTGGTGTCCATGCATCAATGCATCAGAGCAAGTGGGACCTGCACAATATTAGGCAGGTTGTTTTAATGTCGTGGTTGTATTTTAAGACAGACATATATAATTGTAGGCAGTTCTCACTTTGCTTATACACTACAGCATAAAACATCTTGATATTTGTTGGTACTTAAAGATTATTCATTGGTATTTAAATTTGAACTATTGCAATGTAGAGGGACACTCAGAGTCAGAATCAGAAGTGACACCATCTGCAACTGCTAATTAAGAATGACCCAAACCAATTATTATTGAATTTTAGTGTTAAAGTTCCAATGCACCATCTTAGAAATATGTGGAGGAAGCACAATGATTCTCCCACATTTCACAGTTCACTCTCTGGTTCTCCCATCACCAGCTGATGTATTATATAGGAAGCAACTCGCTTTTGACCTGTGTTCAATGACAAACAGCTACGCTGTGGATTCAATAGCCCATTCAGTAAGCGGGAGTGATATTCTTACAAGCTTCATTGGCAGTTGTTTTGTTTGAAGACATGTCATTATTCATTGGTGCCAGCGGTCAAACGAAAGGCCAAATTAAAGCATGATTAGATTGCTTTGCGTTTTCATTATCATGAGATCAATGGGTTTTCTCTTTGTCTTAGCTAGCGCACTACAACGACTGACTAAATTGGTTCTCATAAAGGTTATTGGAGGTCTATGATTGTTTGGTAGCTGTGTTCATTTGTTTGTTTTTCCGTAATATGTATTTTATCAGAGTAGCTGCCGTGGTGACACATTTTAATTAGTTTGCAAGAAATATTCTTCATAACTTTGCATGAAAATATTAAATTACTATTTTTTTGAAAGTGTCTGAAACTCTGTAGAGATGAGTTGAGTTGAGGTCAAACAGTTTGTTTTCTACACCATTGGGTCATGGTCAGATGTGTTCATTTTCTTAGCAGATTTGCTTTCAATGATTTGCTTTATAAAACTTGGGGATTCTATTTTATTAGAATGATTAATTACTTTTTACCTTACTTTACTTTTTAGTCATTTAGCAGACTCTTTTTTCCAAAGCAACTTACAAATAAGAAAAAGTAACTAAAACTAGAAGTTAAAACTCTATAAATACTATATATACACATTTAAGAAAATGAATAAATTAAATAAAATGACAAATGCATACAAACATTTAAACATTTTAAAACTAAACATTTAAATGAAAACAAAAAATAAAGCTAAAAACTATTCAAAATATTAAAACAACAAAAGTATGAGGATAAAACTGATTCTAACATGACACTAAGCCAAACACCCATATATATATATATATATATATATATATTATATAACATTACTAAAATAACTCAAATTTATTCAAACAATTTATAAAACTAAAGAAAATACCTATAAAGACATAATACATAATTACATAATTTACCTAAAATTAAAATATTAATATATATAAAACATTTTATGCCAAAAATCATTAGGACATTAAGTAAAGATCATGTTCCAAGAAGATATTTAGTAAATGTATTACCGTAAATATATCAAAACTTTATTTTTGATAATTTATATGCATTGCTAAGAACTTCATTTGGACAACTTTAAAGGTGATTTTCTCAATGTTTTTGTGTGATTTTTTGCGATTCCAGATATTCTCAGCCAAATATTGCCCGATCCCATACCATACATCAATGGAAAGCTTATTTATTCAGCTTTCAGATTATGTATTTCAATTTTGAAATATTTTAAGACTGTTTTGTGATCAATAATTTCTATATATTAAACATTATGCATACATTTCATCAAATTTACTAATTTTATTTATTACATTTTGAAATATTATGAAAAGTTCATAACTTTTTGAAAAATGTTTGTAATGTTTTTCCTCAAACACTGTAACCAAATTACACCAATGAGCCATTACATTATGACCACCTATATAAAATAACCTGTAGGACCTCCTTTTGCCCACAAATCAGCAGCCACACGGCAAGGCATTCATTAGACAAGATGGCGATAGGTCTCCTCAACAGCAGGTCATCCAGTTCCTGTACATTATGTGGTGGTGGTGGTGATGTAGCACAAACACACTTTTCGATTGAGTTCATGTCAGGTGAATTTGGAGGCCAAGGCATTAACAGAAATTTACTGTCATTCTGGTAGTGTGGCATGGTGCTTTTTCCTGCTGGTAATGGCCATCACTGGCAAGGAGCACAGTTGCCATAAATGGGTGCACCTGGTCCACAACTATGTTCAGATACCTGACAGCTGTCAGGGATTGTGCTATTGGGATAATGGGGCCTATAGTTTCCCAAGAAAACAGCATAACCAGCCCGTGTCCGCCCAACAGTGCATCCAGGTGCCATAGTCTCTGTTTGTAATCGGTGTATCCGCGCTCGGCCGTCAACGTGATTTGCTAGTCCAGGCCACTTTCTTCCAATCATCCGTCGGCATCTGTGGCATTGTGCTGTGTGATAGAACTGCACATTTTAGAGTAGCCTTTTATTGTGGCCAGCCTAAGGCACACCTGTGCAATAATCATGCTGTCTAATCAGCATCTTGACATGTCACACCTGTGAGATGGATGGATTTTCTCTGCAAAGGAGAAGTGCGCACTAACACAGATTTAGACAGATTTGTGAACAATATTTGAGAGAAATAGGCATTTTGTGTACATAGAAAAGTCTTAGATATTTGAGTTTAGCTCATGAAAAATAGGGGCAAAAACAAAAGTGTTTATTTTATACTTTTGTTCAGTATACTTTCTACAGCAGCACATGAACAACCCACAAGGCGAGCCGTTTCCAAGATCGAAGTTCTGAGGTGTCATGCCATCATAATTTGTTCTTTATTTAACTCCAAAAAATCGTCAGCTTTTCACATTCTGACACCGAACACTCTATCGACCAAAAGCCGGTCCTAGGGTGGTATATATGCTGCTCTATGAACTTTACCTGTGGCACCATTCGGTTGCCAGGCATGTCCATTGCTCTAGGCGGGGGGGTGCTCACAATTTAATTACTCATTGGTGTATATAATTTATGTAACATTTAAGGTAACACTTAGGTACACGTTGATCACTCATAAGAGTCTTTTGTTCAAGAATTGATTTCCCTTGGTTTTCTGTATGTTTCAACATGTTAAAAAACAACCGGATTGGTAGAATTGTTTGTTCATTTGTTCTGGTATTCAGACCATAACTGCCAATGAAGAAAGATGCATTTTGGCCATTGTAGTTACAACATACCCCTAAGGACATACTAGGACTACTTACTGTAGTTGGTCGTGTTGTTTATATATATATATAATATATATATATATATATATATATCAAACCCATTTTTTGCAGGGCCCATTACAAAGAATAAAACAGTCACTGATATGACTGTGGTATTTATTTACTTTGTGTACCACAGAATATAATTTTGAACATAAACTGTCATCTTTCAGTTGTTGATTTATTTGGGAATTTAAGTGGATAAAAATGACTTGAAGTCAGGGACTTCAAGGTGAAATTATATCCTCTTTTTTATTTTCCTTCTTGTTTATAGTTCTTTTTTTTTGCTGCCTCAAATGTTGAGTGTGTGAGAGAGACAGAAAGAGATAAATGAGGTTTTTAAGTTGACTTATCAAGAGGCAGCAGTTGCTGCAGTAGCTATGACTGAGTTGACCTACCTGTCAGCAGATCAATACCACACGTCAGAGATAACGGAGAGTATGGCTACACTCAGAAATCTTGTGTTTTTGTATTACATACAGCGGCCTGTTGACAGCCATTACAGAAACATGAAGGTATGAGAATCCCACTTGCCTGCAGCCGATGCATCCAAACCATCCATTCATGGACAGTCACACTCAACCTAACCCACTCTGACAGGGCCAGGGAGCCGCATGGCAGCAATGCACTGCTGCTGTCTCTAAATGAATCAATTTAACAGGACAAACTGAATGTGTTTCACTGGGAGTTCATTAATTCTCTCCGACAGACAATCTCAGATAAAAACACTGCAGCTGCCAATATTTTCTTTCTAAGTGAGGTCAGGCATTCGAGATTGATGTCACGCTGCATTATGTAAGAATGCCAGTGGTGCTTTTAGAAAAAAATATATATATTTGGATACCTAGCAGTTGACATTCCTAGATCCTTTCATTAGCCTACTCTGGTTTAGCTAGTGACAAACTTTAAATCGTCCATTAAAGCTTGGTTCCCACAGGCTGTGAGCACTTTTATGTGGGGTTTGGTTGGTCAACAGGCAAGGTCACACTGATTAAGCTGGTCAGCACCTGCAAGGTAAGGACAAAAACCTAGAAGATAAATAAGATAATTATTTGCATAAAAAAAGATTATTTAGCGTGAATTTTAATTTCATGCCTAATTTGCATTGTTGCAGTTATTGATCAAATAATGGAAATTAACTTTATAAATATAAATATCAAGACCCATTGTAATTATGGTTGCAACCTGGGTTTACGAATTTGGAGTGTATAATAACTCAATGGGTGATTGGGTTAGTCAACACTTAAAAAACCCGCTAATTCAGCATCAGTTCCAGTGGTGTAGATGGTAAAGAGCATTATTTTTGACGCGATCGACCTGAGTTCGAGCGAGAATATTTTTTGTACGCAAAGAAAAAAAAAGACTTTATTAAACAAATTGTCTCCTCTGCATTAGCGTAGCGCCATTTTGGAGATTATCCGCTGGACGCAAGCAGCATATGCTGTTCTGTGTTAGAGGTCTGCAAGTCCATTCGGGCCGGGTTCAGGCCTTTTTTTATTATTACAGATCGGGCTCAGATCGTACTCGGCCCCTCATTTAGCTTCTCTCCTTTAATTGTGCCCATATACGCGCAGAGCACATATGGCGACTATATGAAATACTGATTATATCATAAATATCACACATCGCCTATGCAATAAGCAACGCAGATTCGCACGCATTGGCATACAGGTGACAGTTGACCATGCAGAGCATCAGGGAGAATTTGGAGCGTGGTGACTAAAAGTTCCTAATGCTTCAGGAAAAGCTGCATTTTGGATCATCCATGCATTTGATGATGATCCTGACTCATTTTTAACCGTAACCTGACTCGTAAAAATCTTTAGAGTTTTTCAGAAGCATTCCTGCTCAAAACTGAAACTGCTTTATTTCTTTGTTTTATAAAAGCATGTTTTATTGATATTTTGAGTGCACACAAATAAAAGTAGACCCTTTACAGTTCTGATCTATGTAGCCTATTACTTTTACCTTTATGATAAAAAATGACGCGCATTTTGAAATGTTTGCAAGTGATTGCTCTGGCACGTCCATGTCCTGTAAAGCGCTCTTCAGCTTCCACTCTTCGCACAAACAACTGGATATGCGTCAGTGCACATTTATATAGGTTAAGCGTTTAAACTAACATTGTGGAGCTGTTTTATAAATATAGATTTAATTTTAGACAAGTCGTGGTGATTTGAGAAGGCTAAATTGATCAAACATAGACTATGATCAACTCACTGTCTGCCACAGGCCGCTTGGTCGTTACTTTAAAAAAGCAAAAACTTACATTTAACAAATAAAAAAATACTCCAAACATTTTTCTAAATGACCTTAATAAACTAACGAAACGAAATGAAATAATTTTGCCATTTCATACAAAACTGAAGTATTTTAATAGCTGAAACAGTTTTGGGAGAAGGGAAAAAAAAGACGGGCTCGGGTCGGACTCGGGCCGGTAATTCTGATGAGCTGTCGGACACGGGCTGGGCTAGGGCCTGAGCGTCTCGGGCCAGGGCCAGGCAAGGGCCTAAATTTTAGGCCTGTGCAGGGCTCTATTATGTGTCAGCTGCGCCGCATTGATATGTCTTCTATGTTTGTTTACACTTTTATTTGAACGAAAATAGCGTATCCGTGCAGTGCGAGACGAATTATTTAATAAAGTCTTTTTTTTTTTTGCGAACAAAAAGTATTCTCGTAGCTTCATAACATTACGGTTGAACACTGATGGCAGATGGACTACTCTGACAATATGTTTTATACTTTTCTGTGCCTTGACAGTGTTAATTGCTTGGCAATCAATGGGACAGTCACAAGCCTCCCGGTTTTCATCCAAAATAGCTTAAATTGTGTTCCGAAGACGATCAAAGCTTTTACGGGTTTGGAATGACATGAGGGTAAGTGATTAATGACACAATTTTCATTATGGGGTGGAGTAACCCTTTAAAAATCCAACATCAGGAGGACAGATATCATATATTTTTTTTACAAGCCATTACAGATGATGTTAAATATGAGATGCCAAAGGCTGCTGGGGCCTTTTTGCAGGCCTCAAATCACATCCTGAATGTTCCCGGCAGTCGTTCAACTTCTGTCCGGTAAGTATTCCTCTAATGAGCTATCAATGATTTTGTAATATTGTAGAAAAGCTGTTGAAACGTCTCCTCTGGCAGTCTCTGGATGACGCTTGCCAAGTATAACATTATTGTTTGTAAGTGCCCCTCGAGTAGGTACAGGACAAATTCAGTGTGCGCAATTCTAACGGATGAGAAAATGACTAACACCCCAATTCCCATATGCGTCAGCTTGAATATTAATTTACTCTCCGTAAAAGTGCAAGGAGTGTTATTTTTGGCTAATGGGGCCAAATTGCATGATTTTCATTTGCCAGTGCAGTTAGTCTCTGTGTTATTAGTCATATGCTGCATCTTTTCTTCTGAATTGGCAAATGATTTCCCTTTAATATCTCTCTTGGTTCTATGCATATTACTTTGTCCTATCTTTGAAGATGAATATCATCTCTACTGAGTAAATTATATGCTAACGTAACATACATTATTACAGGGAGGTAGTAAACACTCTGGAAACTGTAAGGAGGGGGACACAGAAGAACTTATCAGCTTTGCTCATTAACATCATATTACAGTTTTTGCCTATTGCTTGAACACTTTTTACAAAACTTCGGCTAATTTTGTCAAACCATTAGTCAAGCCACAACACTGGGAAATAAACCATTCACATCTATGTTGAATTTAAACTCTGCTATCAAAGCCTAACTATCCTTGGCAAAATGTCATTCTGATGACAAAATGATACACGCTTGCATCATATGAATACACTTTCAGATTAGCAGCAACACACTAGTGTACTTTATATAAAACACTGTAGTCTTTAATTTTCACTGTTTTTATTCAGTTCATCAGTTAGCATTCTGTGAAGCTCAATGCAACACTTACAGTTTTTGTTCAGTTTTTTTTCCAACAAAGGTTTTCATAACAAACAAAAATGAAAGTACTGAAAGGTTACAAATGACATCAACTCAATACTGCACATCACAGTACTATACTTTACAGTACAGTACAGTAAATGCAGTAACGCAAAAATAATACACAAATAAAACACAAAATACACTACTGTAAATACAGAAAAACAGGCCAATTGTGCGTGGGTGGGATTACAGATCCTGCCGTCTGTTTGGGTCTGGCCACAGGATCTCATCAACGTCACAAGCGATATTTTCTCCTACTAAGCAACGGGGAAAATAAGCGCCTTGTGTGCCGAATCATCCATGGATTGACGTTACCTCAATGTCTCCGCATTACTGTTCCATTGCCTGTAGAAGATGCATGCGGGCATGTGGTTGGCGGTCATATATGCACCATCTCCAATCTGAAAAAAATTATTTGATAGGGTTTAGAAATGGCGAGTAAGGGGGCAAGTATACAACTTCAAATTGATCATGGTTGGTGAACCAGTCCTGGACCAGAGCAGCCCGGTGGAAACTAACATTATCCCAGACAACAACAAACCTGGGCTGCTCTGATCTGATCTGTCCTGTACAACTGCATCATGAAGTGCATCGAGAAATGTTAGTATATGTTGCGTATTGTAGGGACCTAGTTTGGCATGATGGTGTAGTAGCCCTCGAAGGCTTATGGCGGCACACATTGTGATGTTTCCCCCACGCTGCCCCGGGAAGTGCACAATTGCCCTTTGGCCAATTATATTACACCCCGTCGTCTAGTTTTGCTGATACAGTTCCTTTGACCCTGATACAGTTCCTCTCAAATGGGACCTTGTACAATTGCTTCAATGTGATTTTGTGCTTTACCAAGACACGTCTGATCGTGGTAATGCCTACTCGATTGATGTTGATGAATACTTGCCTATCTGCAAGTATTTGTTCCCGTAGCTGGTGGAGACGGATTACATTGTTTGCTCTGACCATTTCCACAATGGCAAGTTCCTGCTGTTGGGTGAACAGGCATTGCTGACCACCCCCAGAAGGTCTTCTAGTCATTCTGTAGAAAAATGCAACCACAAATTGTTATTGGTTTGGTTCTTTTTTACAATACTGCATACTGTACACAGTACTGTAACATCTCAATGGTACACTGCTATGTACTATACTGTTATGTATGTTCCAAAAAACTACCATTTTTGTTACAAAAGGAGCACTAGTGTTACGGCCTAAGCCTTGTGGGATCTGTATTTATTGTTTCAGTTTCCTCTCAAATGGGACTCTTGGTAGCAATTAGCTTCTAAGTGTGAGTTTTTGTGCATGATTTACCAATGGACACGTCTGCGATCCGTCAATGGTAACTGTCAATAACTATCTGAAAATAAATTATTGAACTTCATTGGATGTTGATGAAACAAGAACGTGCAGCAGCTAAAAATGCACTAAATCTGACAGGAGGTGGTATTTGGAAGAATTCTCAAATCCGTTGCTGCAGTGGAGTTACGGATCTGGACTTGTCTTTGTCATTGTGCTTGTCATCTGCATCCAACCACATTACTTCCAGCCCGATCTCACGGCAATCCGTTGTGGGCGCAGATGTTGTTATCAAGTGTTTTCAGGCGATTTTTTCACCACTGACCTACATGTGGAATTTGTTGAAGTGAGTATGAGAGTGATGGCACAGACCTCTGCATCTGTGTTTTAAAGCATTTTTCTATTTTGTCTTCCAATAGTAAACATATTGCATTGTGGCGGACCATTAAACATAATTGATTAATGTTCTTATGTTGGTTTGCATTAAGATTAATTTTTCTTTTTTATTTTGGTTTGCATTAAGATTAATTACATTAAACATACTGCAAAGGTTAATACCCAATGACTAAAATACAGTAAACATCATTCAATGGTATTTTTCTTACCTGCAATATGTACTAAAAAGGAAAATCCCCCAGGAACAAGACTGTTATGTATGACAAAAAAATTCCAATTTTAGTTGAAACTACAAAAACTATTCTTTTGTTCACAGTAAGTTACCACGGTAATTTCACTAGCTTGTTATTTTGACATAAGCCTTGTGGGATCTGTATTTATTGTTGTCTGTCTTTCCATGTTATACTGATTGAGTTTGTTCTGTTTTGGAGGTGGAGCTCCGCCCCTACACACCTGCAGCCTGTTTAGTAGGGACGCTCTGGGCTGCATATAAGGTGGAGGTTGCGGTGGTGTTGGGGGCTCTCCCTGTTCCAGCGCATCCGCCACAGTCACTTCTACGCTCTTTGATGAGCATGACTCGCACCTGTTGAGAGGCTCCTGCCATCTTGCTATCACTGGTGAAGAGCGTGTTCAGCGTGTCCTCTCGTCAAGTCAGCCGCTGATAAGCCATGCCTACTCTATTTATTTTTGTGCTGTCATTGATGTTCTGTTGATCTGTGTGTTATTTGTTTATTCTATATTGATTTACTTTAGTTTAGTTGATTCAATTCTCTATTATATATGTTGATGATAATTAATGCGATGCGTGAGCTGTTTGACCATTAATAAATGGCTAAATTGAACTTCTATCTTGTGTGTCCTTATGTTGCTTAACCCCCTCTCTGAACGAGCATTTTAGAAGTGGGGTTCATAACACTAGCCAACTTGCAATACAGTACATGTGATACAGATACAGTAATGTGATATGGTACAGTACAGTAAATACTGTAGATACAGTCTGGAGTGGAGAGTTGAAGATATACCTGTTTTCCAGTCTGAGTGTCCTTATGATGGATGCAACTGTGAACAGGCTTAGATGTGGGTGGACTCTCTGCCAAGCTTCCCTCATTGTCAGGCCATGATTGTCACATGATCCACCAACGTTGCTCTAATATCATCTGAAATATTGTTCCGTGCATAGACTCTTCGACCATGTCCTCCTCTCTCTCTTTGTCTTTGTCTTTGTCTTCCTCTACCTCTTGCTCTCCCTGCCTCCATGCTTGCAAAGTTCTCACAATGGCTCAACTGAGGCCTATTTGTGGTTGGCAGATTGGTGATCCGTTTTGTAAGTAAGTGTATACAGGTGTGTGTCTAAGTGTTTTCAATCACCCAATGTGTTTTGTATTTTGAATAGATGTGTTTTCCCAATGGTACCCATGAGATTTAATTTATGAATGAAGTGTCTTATGTATGAAATAGTGTGTAGTGTGCAGGAGCAAGTGTGTTGCAGAATTGCAACTGAAGTGCAAAGCAGCACTTTTGTTTAAGGTATGGTTACACTGTGTTTAAGGTGTAGTAACAAAAGCTTCAAGTTTTGTTACTTTGGTCTAAGCATGTGTCTATAGTGTTCAAGCAATAGGCAAAAACTGTAATTATGTTACATGACATTCGCTGATTTGCTTAAAGGCAGTGCTGATAGCTAATAGTCATGGGAGATTTACCATCTGCAACTCACTGCTGATGCAGATTATTGGCCAGAGCCTCCTGCTTGACATTAATGTTATATATATATATATATGAAAAAATATTTTAAATAAATATTAAAAGCTTAGTCTAGCTATATGCATTTATAAGTAATCTGTAGGCTGTGAGTAATTGTAGGCTGATTCCCCCAACAATGGCTGTTTAAATGTGCATCAATAATGTGATTAAGGATGGAATCTGAGGAAGGACTTAATCAAATATACATGTTTACATTTACTCTTACCTCCTGCTGTTAACATGTAACTTTCCATTAATGTGATTTTTTTTATGAAAAGTTTTTTTATGACGGATGAAGGTTTCAGAGGCAGTGTGTAAACGTGATTGACACAACATAAGGTTGTATTTATTTTAACGTGCGAAAATGTCTGACTGTGTGCAATGACCTTAACTATGAAATGCATATCATTGATGAGTATCGCCACAGTAGTTAAATAGCTGATTGTCATCAGAGGTGGTACATTAGCTCTGGAGAAACTGCCAACTGAGCTCTTGAAGTGCTCCTCTGGTACTTTGATGGGATATTGATTCCACATTGACTGTGTATCAATTCAAACTAAATTAACAACATGTAGGCTACTGCTCAGAACGTGTTGGATGAGGATATGAATAGAAACACGAACAAAGTGTTAAAAAGTACATACATGGTGGATATGTGAGTTTGACAAAAGGGAATGAGTAATAATCAATTTCTAACCTGATATTTATTTACCATTACCTAGGCCTTCACGATTTAAGTGATGGAAACACTTATGCTGGTTGGTAAGCCTTTATAAATTTTATTTTTGTTTCCGTTTGTGTCATAGTTATGGTGCTGCATGACTATGAATAAGTGGGACAGCGTCTGTTGTCTGTGTGTGTGTGTGTGTGTGTGTGTGTGTGTGTGTGTGTGTGTGTGTGTGTGTGTGTGTGTGTGTGTGTGTGTGTGTGTGTGTGTGTGTGTGTGTGTGTGTGTGTGTGTGTGTGTGTGTGTGTGTGTGTGTGTGTGTGTAATACGCTACATTTGGAAACAAATTGAATCCTATGAGACTGACTTACGAAGGTGATGTTTTGTCACCCTTTCTCTCAGGATATTCTGCTGTTTTTACATATGCTCTTATTTCTGACTCTCTTTTGGGCCTTTTGCAATTTATGTCAGCTTGGCCTTCAATTTAAGATATTGTATAAGAACTGAAAGAAGAGCTATTTATGGAAATGTGTTGTTTTCTGGTTTTGCTTTTCTCTCAAATCATTTATTCCGAGCCCTACAGAATACAGTTTTAACTGCTCTGTATCCACCAACACATTAGTTTAGATTGTGCAAAGTGTGGAACAGTATATAGCCACATCAAGTCCAAAGTGGTTACATTTGAAATGATTTAGATGCTTGGTAAAAGTAGAATGCTTTTCTGATAAGCTCAACGTACATGGGAATGTATAAACGCTTGATAGCTCTAAGCTCAGAGGTTGCATAGTTTCCTGGACGCGATGTGCATTTGTTGTTTTTGAAGATTATTTCTATGATAGAAACTATCATGATGACTCTCAAATCACAATAAGATAAACATTAACCCTCCTCTTAGGTGCACATTTTGTCAATGACTTTAATGTGTGGGATATTTTAAGACATGATATCCCTAGTGTAAAACAAATTCAAATACTAAAATGTATTTGAAATACAGTCATTTTATGTTAAGTATACTGCAAATACATTTGCATGTAATTAATAAAAATACCCTGCTAATGTACTTTTAGCATACTAAACTGGTATACTCAAAGTCTGCTACAACTAAATTGCAACAACTAATTTTGCCCTCAATGTACATTAATTGTCTGGAAATAGTGCTGAGGTCCAACTAAAGATATACTGAAGTATATCTGATTGTGCTAAAGTGTAACTATTGCAAGTAAAATTAGATACACTTGAACATATTTCCTGACATATCATTTGAGGTTTACTGATATAAAAATAATAATTACACATTATTTAAGGTACTTGCGCACAAAGCGCATTTCTTAAAATTAAGCCTAAAGTTTATTTTTATGTCACTATTGATGAGGATTGTATGATCTTTGAATAATATCAATAATGTCTTTAAATGCAAGATATTTAACATATTTTAACTATACATGAAATAAATGTATTTTTTTCCTTAAAAATTAGGGATTCAAATTTGAAATGTAATTTGTTTTTATTTCCTATTCACTTTCAATGTCCCCTCTGGCCAATATTTTCAATTAAATATTAAAACAAAATAAGACTTCTTAATGTTAATGTAGGTTAGCCTATTATTTATTTATGCAAATGGATATTTTACATCAAAATGTACATTTAGCTTGAGCTTTTTTGTAGTTCGAGTTCCCACACCCACAAGAAATTGTTGATTCTGATGGATGCATGATATATTTTCAAAAATAAATAAATAAATACAAATCATTAATAGTAGTATTAATAATAATAATAAGAAGAAGAAACTTCACAAAAAGTAAGGTCTATTTCCAGTGGTTGGGTTTGGGGGATATAATATGAAAATAACTGGAACCAAATCTGATATATTTCCTTGCTGAAGTCTGTATTCAGAATTCAAAATTTCAACATATTTTTTACAGAGATGTCAAAGTTGCTTCAGAAGATATTACAGGATATATGACATTATTAAGACTCAGCACCCCAAGTTTAACATTCATGTCAAGATGCTTGAAAACCAAATTTAAAAATGACATCAATCCTGCAGTTTTGATATGTCATACGCAAAATAAATGCAGTAACACATGTTGGACATTGAAGATTTTCAGTGAATAATTACTGTTTTTTGTTTTCTTCCTCAAGTCTCAGCAGTCTTGGTAAATCCATGTTTTTTTTTTTTTATTTTTTACAACCTGTCTACATTATGAAAAAGCGCACACAGCCATCTTTTTTATGTTGTGTTTTACTGAGAGAAAGTCAGGTTTTGAGTGAACTATTTCAACTCCGGCAAGCACTGAGGTACAGTATCATTTTAACATCCTGTCTGACATTTTGTGCCACAAACAATAGCTTCCTTACTCCCTGACGCATAAAAACAGTCTCCCAATAACATGCTAGATTCCAGAACAGCATCTTTACAAGCTTTCAGTTGGTGGTTTTCTTTTGTCTTTGTATCATAGCAACTGCAAAAGCATGACATGATATTCATTCCTTTGGCTTTTCAGCATATTTGTACTGTAAACATGTTTCCAAGAAATCAAAGAACATAATCATTTTTTTCTGTATTTTTTAAATACAAAATATGCTTACTAACAGATCCAAAATTCAGTGTATCTTGTGAAGAGAGAGAAATATGTCTGGGTGAAGCCTGTTAGACTACACCTAACTGAATCCAAAATAAGAATGCAGTGTACAAATCTCTCTCAAACACCTTAGGGTAACAGTCTAGGGGCAACTCATCAGATCAACAGCTGCTGCTCAAGGATATTACCAGAGGAGTGAAAACAACAAGAACCTTTGATTAATCTAGAGAAATTGGATCGAATAAAGAACAGTTTTTGAATTGAGTGCCAAATGAATCACAATGCTGCTAAGTATCTCAGGAGGGAATGGAATTGAACATTCTGACACCTGAATGGTCCAACAGGACACAAAAATCTATCAGCAGCAAACAATCACAGCCATTTTAGCTGCAGGGCCCACAAGACTGGTTCAGTTATCAGAGGAACAGTGGAGGAATGAGGGGAAGCAGGGGACGGGTTTGATGAAACTGTCTGCTCATTAAAGAGAACAGGCATTAATCACCAGTCAGCGGCAACCCACAGGTCCGGAAGTGGTTGGAGCTCAGCGAAGCATTGAGGTGTCCAAGCTCTGATTAGGAAGATGCCGGATGACGGGAGAGGAGGGGGGTTGGTGAGAGACCGCTTCATTAATTGCAAATTATTTACATGCCAAAGTTCTTATCAGCTAATTTCAAGAGCCAGCACGATTTGGATAATTCCATCCGGAATGACGACACACACAGATCAAGACGGATTGGACTCTCTATCAACTCCTAGTCCCAGTTTCTTGGATGTGGCCATTTTGTCCTTCAGGAGAAAATAAAAAATGGCTAGCTGGGTTTGTTTTTCATCAGTGTGTTTATGGGTGTTAGGTTGTGAGGCAAGAGTGGATGATATGACTAAAATCTTCACAATATGATACTTTATTTAACGATAGCAATATATCACAATGCAGTCTTTTTTTCTTTCTTTTACTGAATGTAAGAACATAGAAGCAAATTACAAACAATAGGACAAAAACAATATGACAAAGATTCAAATAAAATGACCCATTTTTTTCAGGTACAGTAAATTTGTATTTAATATGTAGCAAGAAATACTACATAATTTGGGTAATTAAATTTGTTGCATAGTCTTTACTGTATGAATTATACAATTTTGAATTTCATTTTGTTTCATTATGATTTACTCTCACAGCAGCAGGTATATTTGGCTGCTGTCACTTTAAGACCTACGTAAAGCCCGAGACACTCTGCATGATTTTCGGCTGTCCCAGACAAAAGATTGCCATTGTGAAACAATTACTAGTCGGTGATCTTATGTGGTACAGTGGGAGAGGTTCAAAGACGACCTGTTGTCAACGCGACATGGCGCTAAACCATAAAACTGCTTACCTCAAGCTCTCTCCTTCATTCATCTTCAGAACACAAATTACTGATATTTTATTTAAGATATCATTGTTGTTTACGTTCAGTAGAAAGGGCGTGCATGCTGAACATAAACAAAGCTGATTACGTTAATTACGTTCTGGGGTACTCTCCAAAATGGCGGAAGACAGGAACTCTGGGAGATAAAGTGTTGAATAAATGATGTTATTGTTTTCTTTGCACACAAAACGTATTCTCGTAGCTTCTCAAAATTGAAGTTGAGCCACTGATGTCACATGGACTATTTTTGCAAAGTCCTTGTTACGTTTTTGGACCTGGGAAAATTGCAGTTGCATTGCTGTCTATGAAGGGTCAGAGAGCTCTCAGATTTTATCAAAAAGACCTACATTTGTGTTCCGAAAATGAACAAAGGTCTTACAGGTTTGGAACGACATGGGGATGAGTAATTAATGTCTTAATGAATTTTGGGTGAACTAACCCTATAAAACATAATGACTGTGTTAAGGTGAATATTTCACCCCATGGGCATTTTGACAATTCAAGTCCAGTATTTTGTTTGCGTTACAAGCAAGCTGATCACAGGAATTCTACTGATTTTCCCAAGTATAACTGAAGCATTTGAGCATTTCTTGTCTATCTATCATATCTATCTATCTATCTATGTAAACCTGTATCAAACACTTTTAAAAACAACATAAATCAATGCCTTTCCCAAAATCAAAAGATGAAATCTGACCTCCTGCTTGTTGTCAGCCATGTGCTGGAATATCCCTCTGCGCCTTAGATCAGCCGAATGAAGAAAGCCAACTCACTCTGAGAGGGCTGTCATGAAATGCACTGTCGTGGCATCCAAAGACCTCTCGGTGACAGGGGCTTTGATGCAAACGTTTTGATGCAAACGTTTATGTTGTTTTTGCAAAATGACCAAAATAACCATTTTTATTAATTCCATGGTCACACATTAGATAGGGGACCAATTATCATTATTATCTAACCATATGAGTTTTGCCTCAATAAACTACTAATTTGCTCTTCAAAAAAAGACAACAATTTAGTGTAAAATGAACCCATACGACTTGATAGTATAGTCCAAGCTTTCTGAAGTGACATGATTACTTTGCATGATGTACAGATTGAAAGGTAAGCCTTTGTTTACTCTCAAATCAAATCAAAGCATGGATCGATGCACATAGACTACTTCAATTATGGTGAAATATATGACCAACGTCAACTTATGTCAAACCTCAAGGGTTCTCACGCACGACCCTGTTGACTTCTAAATGTACAATTAAATATATGGACAGAGACAGTGGAGAAAATGGTATCAGAATTTTCATTTTATGGTGAAATATTGTATACAGTAACTCTTATTCAATGATTCACCATGTTCTTCAAGTTTACTTGAGCAACACAATCTGCCTGTTTGGAATTACGTAGAGAAACTCCCAAAATCCCTGGAGGGAAAAATGAAATCCTAAGCAGTTAATCCTGTCAACCACATTCAGGAAAAGCATATTAGGATTCATTTTTTGGCATAGTGAAACAGAAACTACACTCTGTGTTTCATAATTCCATGACTAAAGTCCGGCTTACATGTATAATTTTGTGCGGCTTTGGTCTAATGGCGCCTACTGTTTCTCTAGTTTCTGATGAAGGTAAATTTATGATCTGTTTCAACAGTGTAAGGAGTCAAAGTTAGATTGACGTTCCGTCTCTAGGATAGAAGATGACAGCCTTACTGTGGACTGAGGTAATATTTCATGGGGGTTATAAATTATGAAGCCACTCAAAGCAAAGCACAAGAAGAATTGATCTGTGGTGTGAAGGGTCTCACATAGCAGGCAGAAAGAAGCTGAGCGGAATGATAATTTCTCTATATCTGATATTCGTTTTGTTGAGGACAGTATATAATTACCACCAACATTTTGGCAACCAAAAAACTTTAGTACAAACTCTTAATAATTTTCCTGTAAGCTCCTACTGTACCTATATTTTTTTATTTTTTGAAGAAAATGTGATACTTCCTGTGCGAATGTCTACACAACTTTTGCCTTTTAAGCTTTAAACTTTAAGCAGAAATGCAATTCAAATGTCAATGCAATGAAGTTTTAATACAGATCCACAAAAATACACTTTTAACAAACATTTCAGTATATTTTCTTGACTTAGTTCAAGGCACATTTTTAACAACATCTACTTAGTATTTCATCTGTATTTAGCATTCATTTAAAGCAAGCTAGCTGTCTTTAACAATGTCATGACAATTAAACTTTGAATATATTTGGTCAATCATTTAGTGCATCTATAGATTTCTGCAGATCTAGATTCTAACTAGTTTGCAGTTTCCAAAAAGTAGAAAGGGGGAACATTTGCTATTTGCAAAAACAGAGCAGGATAGAAGAAGAATGATTGTAACCATACGGTTGATCAGAGATCATCAGAACAAGGAGGGAGACAGATGGCTGTTGCAACAAATAAAGGTCTTTTTAACGGTGGCCGAGAGAGCTCAACGTGCTGCAACTTCAGAAAACACATACAAATCAAGAAAACATCTTCATCAATTTGACAGCAAGTGCTGCAAATGCTCACAACACAACCAAATAAAGAAACACACTGCAAATACTCCCAACACAACCAAATAAAGATTTTCATTTCCGTTTGTTTCTTTATTTGGTTGTGTTGTGAGTATTTGCATTTAAATTATTTGCAGGAAACTGTTCAAATATAAAGCCTTATGGCTGATGTGTCTTGTTTTCATAATACCTTTTGATAACACACTGGACAGTGGATACTATTACAAACATTATGAATTTTACGTCATGTAGAATCCTTGTGAAAACATGATCACAAGTTTTGATAGAAAGCATTGCTACAGGTTTGATTAGTTCAGAGGTTTATTGAAGAGTTTTGGAAATTTAACGTGAAAAGTGAATAACAAACTCTAAATTAATTCAAATTAAGGTTGATCACTCAAATGTTTTGGAAACAAATATAGCCGTGAAGTTTGAAGGTTTAGAACTTAACGAGCAAATACAATATAGATTTCAGGTGAATTCAGTGCATCTGTGTTCTTGTCATTTTATTTCAAACCATTTTTAAATTTTGTCACTGTGTCCACATAGTATATTTTAGCAAATTTCCAAATGTTCAAAATGTACAGGTAAATGTCACATACGAATACCTACAAATACTAATTAGATCACACTGGAGCAGTAGTGGCCCTTTGCATACCTTCAAGCACTTATTACAGAAATGATATACTTTAAAAGAATATACCAAACTGAATGTTTTCACACAATTAACTGCATGTTATTTAAAGTTAAATAAAAATGTCTTAAGTTAAAATTTCAGTCAAAATCAGTTACTAAATTAAATGCATTTGGACGTTGACTGAATTAATGCTTTAAACAACAATAGGATCATCTCAGTATATAGTCAGTACAGTCTGCCAGGACCAGGAATCCAGACATCCCCCTCTTCTCCTGGAGACCTTCTCCTACATTCTGAAAAATGCTGTTGACATCTTTTTACGTCTGGGGATTTTGATGGAAGAGCAATACAAGTTGTTTCTTTCAAGAAGGGCTTCTCCTCATGGGATTGTGTCATAAGCTTGTTCTCGGCAGTGTTTGAAGGCTGCCCCCCAAGCCAAGAACGGGACCTGATCCTCACCAGCGCTCATAAATGTTTGACTGATATTCACAATGGTTCTGGCCCATGACCACAGAGTAATGGCTTATTGTTACATCTTCATGTAAGAAGAAGATACAAAAATATATATTTCTAATAACACTGGAGCCCATGTGAGAGTTGTCCAAAATGTTTGGTACGTGAGGATGATCCTATGATTCTGCCTCAGGTGTCAGAGGATTTTTCCTTTAATATAAACAGCAGAAAACTGTTTTTTTAAAGTGCTGTTGAAATTTGAATGCAAACACCTCTGAGAAAAAAATCTCAATGTTGTGTTTAATATGCATTGTGCATCCTTTACAAGAAAAGTATCGTGTCAGACATGAACTATGGTAGTACTCATTCAGTATTCATGGATGAAAGTATTTCATAAATTTAAATCTTGTTCATGAGTTGATATTATCACTGACTGTACATATACGGTTTAGTACTTTTTACGTAGTTTTGTTCTTGTTGTTATTAAACTTCAAGGCATATAACACAATAATTGCCTGTATCAAAAATAATCAACACACTCTTATTATAACACCAAATAATATAAAATGGCAAAATGGCACAGTAATATATGTGGTAACACTTTAGTATAGGGACCAATTTGCATAAATAAATTACTTATTGACATGCCTATTAACATAGTGGTTGTTTATTAGAGCTTCATGGTTATGTTATACATTACATGCATTTTTATATGACCTACGCTACACGATTTCATTGTGTGTGTGTGTGTGTGTGTGTGTGTGTGTGTGTGTGTGTGTGTGTGTGTGTGTGTGTGTGTGTGTGTGTGTGTGTGTGTGTGTGTGTGTGTGTGTGTGTGTGTGTGTGTGTGTGTGTGTGTGTGTGTGTGTGTGTGTGTGTGTGTGTGTGTGTGTGTGTGTGTGTGTGTGTGTGTGTGTGTGTGAAAATTAATTTCCTTTATATAAATTTTTACATGAATAATGACAGTCCAATAGCTGTGGCCTGATTTTATTTATTTATTCATTCATTCATATATATATTTTTTTTTTTTTTTTTAACACAGCAGATGTACCTGTTTACAAAAGTAATAATAATAAAAATATGTGAAATATGTAATTAATAAATTAATGCAATTTTGAACATAAAAATAGTAATGTGAAAATATTTTTTAGTAAAGTGTTAAGCATGATTTGTAAAATTAAAACTAAGTTTTGAAAAAAGTAATTTAATTGAGTTTGTAATTAAAAGGGACTCTTATCCTAAATAATTTAATTTAATTTAATTATTTAATTTAATTTAATATGTTACATTATAGTGCTTTTGTCAGCACTGAAAACCCTACATATTTTTAGAGGGAGAAATCTCATCATTAAGCCGCAGTGTTCCTCATCCACCTTGCTATGAAATATTAAAAACTGTCTCAATATTGTCAAAACACAGCGTTGTTTCACTGGCTCATCCAATGAATTAGTAGACCATAATCTTTCCTGCCACTGTCATTATTTATGCATTTTAGCTTGTGAAATTAGCATGCAAGAAATTAAACGCTTCACCTTTAAACAGTGTTGTTCTCTGCACTAAATCCTTTATTCATAAAGTCACCTTGTTGTAGCCTATGTGCTATGCTTTTTTATCATTCTCAAAGTAATAAAATAGCTTATGAAGTCTTTTGTAATCACAATGGCCAAAACTGATTGGGGCATGAGTACACAATGCAGGCAGCACAGACGAAGACATTCAATTATTTTTAGAGACGGTCTAAATTTGATTGCATTGGCTTTTTATTCCACACACTATACGAAATGGCAGTAACCCTCAGAAGTAATTTTGCTGGAACTAACGAGCAGAGAGAGGGAGGGCACTCCTCACTTCAGCTAAAACAGCTTTGATGAACGACCGCTGTCCCACGGCGCACGTTGTCATTAGCCTGACACCAGATAGAAGTTAAGTCTTAAGAAAATGGAAAATTGATTTACCTCTATTTTGCTTTGGAGCAAATGGTTTATACCCTGAAATTCAGACCTACTGCATAAACATTGCAACAGCCACTGCCTATTTTATTTGTATTGTTTTATTTTTTGTATCTCTCAACAGGAATGAGAATCTCAGCAGCTGCTGTCGAGGTAACAAGTCGACATTCATTTACTATGAAATGCAACACGGCCATCCAATGACCAGTTAAAGAATTGGAAAATAAGTTGAATCTCTACAGCCAAATAAATCATTTAGAAAAGGTTTGTGTCTTTTATAAGCATTATAAGGCTTTGAAAATGTGTTCTGTAAAAAGAACACTAAAAGCAGAGTATATGAATGTCTAAATAGGGCTGATTGATTCCTGAAGACAGAGAGAGATGCTGCATGTGGGTCTTTTACCTGCAGAAATTGCATGTGCACAAGCAGACTGTAATAATGGCAATCTTCTCCTCTTTGAGAGACACTTTTCCAGTAGTAATAAATAGAGGAGATTGAGTCGATTCCTCGCATTTGTACTCCAGTGAATATTTCTCAGGTTGAGTTTCTTTATAAAAGTCAATATCTGAGCAGGCAAACATGTCAAATACTGTCGACATGGAAGCTATTGAATATGTGCACACTTCTTGCTAAGGAAAAACAGCAGGGTATACCGTCACAAGAATATATCATGCCTTGATAAATAAAATACAATACAGTATATATTTTATAATATTTGATGTGTAAAATGATCTACTTCATGGATCATCAGACCACAAACATATGTATACCACAAAAAAATTCTAGTTTTTAAATATGAAATACTTTCTATTTGAAAAAAACTGCTTCTGAACAGCTTCCACATCTGTTTTAAATGTATTATCATCAATTTTAATGCAACTTTGAAATATTCCATGGCTCTTTAATAATAGCATATTCTATTCTATTATATATATTCTAGTCTAGTCTAGTCTAGTCTAGTCTAGTCTAGTCTTATGCAAGCCACAACAAAGTTTTAAAATAAGAAACTTTCACAAAAATTATTATTATTATTATTATTATTATAATACATATCTGATCACGTATATATTTTTAGTAATATAATATAATGCAATATTAGGTCAGAATTCACAACAAAAAAAAATATATTTTGTTAATCATAATTATTAGCAACAGTTTTGAACCGAGTGTTTGAAATCTTCACACAAAACTACTGCTAGATAAAATGTTAGTCCTTACAATATTTATATTATTGTAGCTCAAACAGTAGAGCATTATGCATAGCACTAGTGATTGCATGAACTTATAAAATGTGAACTTTCAATGCAATGTACAGTAAGTTGTTTTGAATGCATGCATTTGTCAAATGTATTAATTCAATGCCAAGCCCCTGAACAGGTTTCAGACAACAGGTGTGGGATTAACAAACAATTCAACAGTTCCCTCTAGTGTTTGAATTCAAGACCACAGAGCCGGGGAAATTAGATCATTTTCAGTGGATACATGCATTTATATATGCATGCAAGTGCTATCTCTTTAATGATCCAAGGTCAGAAAAGATAACAGATTTCTTCTTGCAAAATAGGTCAGGCCTCTATCAAGGTATGTTTTAACTAATTGAAAGGTTTAGATAACCAGGGGCAGACATTGGGGGAATCACGCAATGTTCAAGGTCTTGTATAAATAAAACGGATGTTTAAATAGGAATTAGTGTAGATAGGTTTGAAGGTCAGATGTTAATTGTTGAATTAAGGGTACGTTTTCTCATCAGCTAAGGGGGAAAAATGCATAATTCATCTTTCAGGGATGCCCCATACCATTTTCACCAAAAGGAAACAAATACTATTTTATTGGACTTTAATTTTAACTGTTGCAATTGTATTTACTGCAGTGGTAACTTCAAATTTGGGTAAAGTTTACTCTTTGTTATACTGTTTGTTATACAAATAATTATGCAGGTTTTTTTCATCCTTGTAATTCCAATTTTAAATTCTACAAATATGTCTTATCAAAAATTTGTAACAAAAAAAATCTTAATTATTCTTGTCTTATTGTCATATCTTGCTAAGTTACTTCCAAATAGTGATAAATTGCATTGCAAATTCAATAAATAAAGTAATTGTGATAACTAAAGGCTCAATTACAATTCCAAACATAACATGTGTTTAATAAATAGTAACAGTGACTGACGACACTAGCGTACAAACTGCAATAAGGCAGTCAGAAGGCAATATGTAATAAATTACATTTTTCATTTCTTTGTTGATTTCACACCATGCCAACAGTCATTGGCACACATTCAGGCACTCTTCAATCAATATCAGTGTTACATTTGCAGAGCTTTGTTTCTGGCACCGTGGGCCTTTCAGCTTAAAGCCCAGAGCAGTCAGCAGACTGTGAGAATTGGCTGTTAGCCATTTTGAAGGGTAAGAAGTCAACTGAGGTGACATTTAATATTTTCAGACCTTTGCTCTTATGAAACCCCCCAAAGTGTGTTTTTATCGCCTTGTTAATATTGAGTGTAATTATTTCTTAAATACATTTCAAGCTGAATTTCAGTCATATTTTCCTCTATGATCTTCCCTAAAACCCAACAGTAAGAAAAATGTGTCAGTTGTAACTAAGAACAGAAGCAGAGGACACTCGGCGTTCTACATGAGAGATGTTCTAAATACCCCCGTGGTCTCCTGACATCAGGATTGGGACTGACAGACTTTAAATAGACCTGAGGCCTGTCAGCATGAATTTAAATGAAATCCCAATACACGTCTTTTAGCTATTTATATTTATTTGATATGCTCTAATTTTAGTTTTGCTTTTAATCATGTGCAAAGACTAGCTCGTGGGATGTTGTGTTCCCACCTGCCCTTAAGTGACTTAACCAAAGCTTATTTTGTCAACCAGACAAACTTCAAATCAGCAGAAACCAGCATGTAAATTTATGTTGATCTAAGGTAAGATCTTTCCAACAGGATGTCCTTCAACAAAAGCAATAGCTTTTGAGGGGACCACTTAAAATGAAGCATTATTTTATTATAACTTATTTTTAAATCATCTTATCTCTTTATTTGTATTATTTGTATTTTTTATTATTATTGTCATGCCATTCTAAACCTGAATATGTTTCTTTCTTATGTTGAGCACAAAATAAGATATTTTGAAGAATTTTGAAGAACTAAACTGTTTTTGGTTCCCGTCCCCATTGACTTCCATAAGTGGGAAATAAATACTATGAAAGTCAATGGGGACCATCAGCTGTTTACTTACCAGCGTTCTTCAAAATATCTTCTTTTATGCTCAACATAAGAAAGAAACTCCTACAGGTTTGGAACAACATTAGGGCGAGTACACAGAAAAATAAGGGATCAAAATTGTACCCTTTGGGGTACAACAGCTTGTCACTGGAGCAGTACCCTTAAGAAGGGTATCTTTGTAACTTTTTACCCCGTACCTTGGAATAGTAATATGTACCCTTAAGGTACTTATATGTAACTGTTGGGGGTAAGGTAAAATATGTCATTTTAGGGGTACTGCTCCAGTGACAAACCCCAAAAGGTAAAATGTTGATCCCTAATTTGATGACACAATTTTCATTTTTGGGTGAACTATTCCTTTAAGTGTGAACTGAATGTAATGTTATTTAAATACAAATGTATTATAGTTTGCATTTAAATGCAATTATTTAAGCACTTAAGAGTGTTTTTTGTGGTTGTTGTTTTTGTTAGCCCACTTAAGTACATCTTTATGTGCAATTTCATAATTGCATAGTTACGGGATACAGCTAAATGTACAAAAATTAATGGAAAAATAAAATATAAGCTGCTGTAATGTCACATCTGTTAAAATATGCATGTCATGTATTTAAAATATATCTGTAACAACACATTTGCAAAGATAATGTTGCGATAAAGTTTACATTACATTACATTTAAAATAGCCTATATTAATTTAAATGTACTATCAAAAAACACACTACAGTTAAAATGATAATAAAGGGCTTTACATGTGATTTAGTATTTTAGTCAACACATCAAAACATTTATTTTAAAGCATAAAAATGTTTAACACATTGTTTTAACCCTTGTTTTAATTGTCCATTTTAGTTTTGTTTTGTTTGTGTGATAATTTTGCCTGTGTTAATGCTAACTGCATACATTTTGACACAATTGTGTATTTTTTATTGGAATTTTAATATTCCACCCTCATTTCCTTTAATAAATTGAAACCCATTAAAACCGCTATTTTTCATCGCAGTGCCGATTAACTGTAAAATGATGCAATTTTTGTTAATAGGCTTTCATTCTGTTGGCAAGGCTTCAAACGTAATTGTTTTACCAGATGGTGCGATTTTGTTCAGGTTTGGTCTATAAACACCAGGTTTGGTGTTGGTATGGATGTCAGAGTGTGGTTTGTATGTGTGTCATTAAAAAAATGTGTGTGTGTGTGTGCATCACGTTTTGCTGGCATCTAATGGGGAAAATGTGGTACTGCGCCCAAACAAAATCTTACTGAAAGCTCATTATTTTAGATATCAAGCTCAAATTTGGAACACAACTTGTTTAGATTTAAGGCTTTGATTTTCTAGTAGGTTTAGAGTTCAACATGTTTCATATATAAAATATTCATAAAATATTAAATATTGTTCATAAATAATTTTCATAAACTTAAACCTGAATAACTTTTTTTGTTTCACTTTTTAAACGTTTTACTTCAACAACAATCTGCCATGAGTCTTCTTTAAAATGAGACCAAACTTAAGTCTGTGCTTCCAAGCTTCACATTTTTATGACCGTTTTTTTGACATGGACATTTTTGTACACTATGGACCTAAGTGTAACTTTTTTTATTGATGCATAAGGGTTAAAATGTTCTTTAAAGTTAACTTTTTAATTTGAGATTTAATAGTGATTATATAGCTAGATCAGTGCATTTTTAGAATCGGACTATATATGAAAAATGTATCTATATATTTATATATCTATAACACAGGTGTTCCTGTGGCTCAGTGGTTAGAGCATTGCGTTAGCAGCGCAAAGGTTGTGGGTTCGATTCCCAGGGAACACACATACTAACAAAAAATAATAATGGATTTTGGATAAAAGCGTCTGCTAAAAATGTATATGTACCTATATATTCTTAATTTACTTATGTACTTAATATTACATTATCAGCAAGCTGTTTTATTTTATTTTAATTAATTTCATTGTATTATTAAGTATGAGTATCCTTTTAAGATTTGAAGTAGGCTACACTACCAGTATTTGTCGGTGAGCGTCTTGATGACGTTAGTTGGAGAGGGGGTGGGGGCTTTTGTTTTGAGGGCGATGTGGCCCGGAAGTGCTTCATTCACACTGCCAACATTACACTCGGCTAGTTAGCGATCAGTGTTGGTCGATACTGCGGAGTAGGTAACAAACTAGATGGGTGTGCTGCGACTAAACCGTTTCGTCAATCAAGCAAACACAATGTCAGCAGCCTGAGATCAGAGAAGTAGACTATGAGAACAATTCACACATCTGTTGATTTATGTGCTTAATCGCTGGCCGATTGTTATGATTTTAGCATTTGCTAAGCGTGACGCGATTCTGTGTGATTAAAGTTGAGCAACAGCGTTCAGATAATCGACCAGGTCAGTGTACCAAGAGCTCCGAACCGACTATACAGCAGATCAGCAGTGGATGCTCGTGTTTAATCGTCTGATCTGTGCATGCATGAAACTGACTAGCGTTAGCTAACCAGCTAATACACCAATCCAAGTAACTTACGTTACGAAGGATCTGCTGGAATCAGTCATCGGTCGACTGTAACGTTACGGGATTTGCTGTTAAACTCTAAAGTGATTCTCAAACTGAGACGGTGTTGAGTGTCTTTCGCAGAAATGGATGACTTCAGCTCCATCAGTCTGCTGTCTCTGGCGATGCTAGTCGGCTGCTATGTGGCTGGAACAATTCCCATGGCTGTCAACTTCTCTGAGGTGAGCCTTAACTTGAGTTGAACATGTCTACAATAGTTTATGGGGTGCTCAGTCCTTGAGAGTTTCTCAGTGTACCTTCCTGCAGAGGTTAATTCTCTTCAGAAAGCGAACTATGCGTTTGAGAAGATAGTCGTCCATCGTGTGCAGTGCTGAAGACTGAGATATACCAGGAGTTTGATCTCCAAAAGTTTGAGCACCCTTGAAGCTACTCAATAGTCTTAAACGTTTTAATGTTGAATGTGCTATCAAAAATGTATGTTTATACTGTAGACACACGCTATTTAACTTGCCACCTACGCTGTATTTGTTTAAACTTTTGACAAGGAACTGATTTTAAAATGCGGTTAACATTGATTTTCTGGACTAACGAGCTGTAATAATAGTTTATTATCCATCAAAACATGTTTGTAGTGACTAATGCAGAAAAGTGAGAGGCATTTCAAATTCGGAGGTGAATTTCATCGGTTTTGATTCAGCAGTTGAATGTTGAATACACTGAAAATCTGAATTTTATTTATGCATTTTTTTGTACACAATAATTTGGTAATATGTTACATGTTACACTACCGTTTCTTAGGCTCAGTGTGTTTTAATGTACTCTAATTGTCGTTATTCCTGTATTGGCAAAACTGAATTTTCAGTAGCAATTACTTAAGTTGTCGGTGTCATAATCCTTCAGAAATCAATATAAGGGTATAACGTGTTTTTTTTTTTACATTACATACATGCTATGTATAAGCTGATGCTGATCTAAAAATTTATACAAATTAGTTAATTTATCTGTCTAACCATTATATTGCTCTGTATTTGGTGATTATGGCCCTGGTTTGGACCCAAATGAAGTTTGTGTCAATAAGGAGTTTATTATTTCTGTGAGCAGTTATTGTACATGCATGCTTCCATTGATGGATATATTTTAAACCTATTTTTATGATATCCAGTATATGCACATGAAGTTGACCTGATATCCACCCCACATAAATGCATAATGCAGTGGCCTAAATGCACGTTTTTGTGACTACTCTTCTGTCATCAGGAGAAGCTGAAGTTGGTTACAGTGTTAGGAGCTGGGCTGTTGTGTGGCACTGCGCTGGCTGTCATTATTCCAGAGGAGTTCATGCACTGTATGAGGAGATGCTGGAAGGTGAGATTCGAGTTTATGCTTCAGTTGATACATTGATGCCTTTTCTATTCAATGCACAAAGTATTTCCTAGTTTTGGGCAAAGTCCTTCATTCCTAAATCCTTATCTGTTATGTAGAGGGTTATCTGTGGGAATGCTTTCATGCTGCTGTGGCCTGTAAAACTACTAGCTAAACTATTGACTATAGTTAAGTCAGGCTGACATATAAATATATATATATATTTAGTAGTAGGGGTGTGCGATATATATCGTTTGCGATATTATCGTAATTGTTGTTTTAACGATGTGCAATTTGACAATATCGAATATTTTGCAAAAACAAAATGCCTACCGAGAGCACGCATACATTAGCCTACATGGTGATGAAGCGGGTTAAACAGTACACGTGCGCAATTTAGAGTGTGTTCTTTCACTGCATGATTCAGTTTATTAAAATGCATTAAGAATGATTGCAAAATTCAAGATATGGGGGCAGAAAATTTGTATATTTACATTTTACATAGTTAAAATTGCACAAAAGGGTGCCATTTCTTCTTCAAAATAAGCATGATTACAAATGTGATATTGATTTTATACAACAGGTCAATAAACAATAAGTTAATATTAAGATAGTTACGCTTTAGACACCATATTGCCTGTTTTTGCTCCATTTCGCCAACAAAAAAATTATTACAAACAGGCACAGCGCTGTTTTGCATCTCTGAGCAACATGACAGTGATTCGTTCCTGAATGATTCAGTCGTTTAAACGATTCGGTTCAGTCGCAGTGACTCACTTGTTAAATGATTCAGTTCAGTCGCAGTGACTCACTTGCTAAATTAATTAATCGTTTAAATGATTCAGTTCAATCGTAGTGACTCACTTATTACCAGTGACTTTCTGCCACCTACTGGCGAATTTAATTTCACATTTAAAGTCTATTTTCGTTTTTAAAATAATTTTAAATATCAGTATTCAATGTTTTATGTTTAAAATGTCAAAAATTATGCATTTGTAACTGCAGGTTAAAGCACTCAATGTCCCTCTGAGCTGCATTAAGTGTGTAAATACATCTAAATGCCACTTCAGATGCAACTTCTGCAAATATTAATTTTGATAATACTGGTTTTATTTGTTTGGTAACTACCTAAATGTGTTATCTTAATTTACTGATTAAAAGTTACAATTTGACTCAAAAGATGTACACTTTTAGAAAAAAATGCTTTATTAAAGGTAAAAATCTATTTAAACTTAAATGGAAATATTAATTTCTATCACTGATGTGAACTGACCACACAGAAAAACTGCAGCTGTCCATGGTAGTCAGATATTAGCACAATAACACACTCTAAAAAATATCGTCCAATTATCGTTATCGAAAAAATCCCCCAAAATATCGAGATATCATTTTCTTTCAATATCGCACACTCCTAATTAGTAGTTAGTTTTACTATAAACTACTAACAAATCTAGCTGACACTTTTGTAGCAATTTGTGTTATTAAATGGATCTGATTATATCAATTCTAATTTAGTTGTATTATTTCTGGCACAAAACATCAAGGATTTTTGAACAGATTAATCTTAATTAGAGTGACATAATTTAACATATCTATACAATACTATTTGAAGGTTTAGGGTTTGTAAGATTTTTTGTAATGCTTTTGAAATAAGTCGCTCATCAAGGCTGTATTTATTTGATCAAAGATGCAGTAGTATAATTGAAAAATTATTACAATTTGAAGTTTTTTTTATTGTCATTTTAAAATATAATTTGTTCCTGTGATGGCAAAGCGTTCAGAAAGTCTTTCAGAAATCATGCTGATTTGGTGTTCAAGAAACATTGTTTATTATCAATGTTCAAAAAAGTACTGCCTAATATTTTTATGGAAATGGAGATACATTTTTTTTCTTCAGGATTTTTTTTAATGAATGGAAAGATCAAAAGAACATAAATTGTTAGAAATATAAAGCTTTTGTAAAAAAGTAGAATACACAATTCCTAAAGTCAAAAACATAGTAATGAACCGTGATTAACAAAATAACGAAAATCACTATACATCACTATAAATAATCACTTTACTGTAAAAAGTCATAAAAGGCCTTTATTTATTTTATTTAGTTAGTATCCGAGCAAAGACGTTTACTGGAATGAATCAAACTGTCTAGCACTTCATGAGACAGAACATGTTTGGATGTGATGCTGTGCACAAGTACATTCTGACATTAATATAGCTTTGCATCATTTTGTTGTGCTAAACCACTACTACTTGTTGTGACAACTTTAGTTAGTCCCCATTACTGATGATATAACTGACTCCAAAGCTGTGCCCACTCGTGTTTTGGTTTAGATAAGCACCACCATGGCCACGGGCAGGTAGAAGCAGAAGTTTCTGAACAGAAGACTATTGAAGGAGTCGTGGGACAAAGCGTTGAACACGGCCACAGTCACGAGCAGCTCCACGCTTATATCGGCGTCTCTCTGGTGCTGGGCTTCGTCTTCATGCTGCTGGTGGATCAGATCGGCAGTTCTCACATACACAGCAGTGATGGTCGGTGTGACACTGACATTTTTGTGTTTTTAAGAATTAGCTTGGTATAAAATGTCTAAATCTGTTCTCTCCACATTTCTAGATCCAGAAGCAGCAAGGCCTGCTAGCTCTAAGGTCACCATCACACTTGGATTGGTCGTTCATGCTGCGGGTAAAAAAAATACTGTGAAGGAAACCACTTTAGTTGCATTATCCTAATATTTTCTAGTAGTAGCTTCAGATTGTGTTTGTGTCTTATTTATTATGTTAAATCTGACCAATAATCATATTTTATTCTCTCTGTGCTCCAGCTGATGGTGTTGCTCTTGGAGCGGCTGCGTCCACGTCTCAGACCAGCGTCCAGCTCATTGTGTTTGTGGCCATTATGTTGCATAAGGTAGAGTCAATCTTAAGTTAATTTACTTCTGCTCTACATTGTGTATTATGTTATTGTTCTGTGAATATATTTGACTCTTGTGATAAATAGTTTGCGCTGTTATTTGTATCGATTTGTTTAGAAATACCTGCTGAGTGACTGAATGTAAATGCAGTGAACATATTTTGTGCAATTTAACACACATATGAAAGATAGCCAAACTGTGAAAGTTTTTTTTTTTCCTTTTTAATGCACTCACAACAGGTGCTTTGCATGTAATCTGAGACTATGTCTGTAAAGCATTGCCCTGTGGTGTATTATTCTAACAATAATAAAAACAATCCAGTGCATTAAATGTATACAGTGCATGCTCTTAATATAGGCACCCGTGGTTAATTTTAGCAAAATGGACTGTGAAAAAATTGTTTTTTACAAATTTTATTGAATTTATATACTGTTATATTATAATATTTGAACTAAAGGGCAGATTTTTGTTAATATTTTGAATGAAAGATCATAACCATAAACTGATTGTGTAGCTTGAAAATTGTTAATGAAATGTTTATGCTATTTAAATATGATTAAGTCATGCTATCTTGATATGTATTGTATTTCAGGCTCCTGCTGCATTTGGACTCGTCTCTTTCCTCATGCATGCGGGTTTAGAAAGAAACCGTATCCGGAAACATCTATTAGTCTTTGCCTTGGCTGCCCCTGTTTTGGCCATGCTCACCTACGTAGGACTCAGTCAGGTATGTTCAAGAAAAAAAAAAAACACGATAACACTTTACTATAATTTTCCATTTGTTACCATTAATTTTCATGAACTAACAAGGACAAATACTTCTTAAAGGGATAGTTCACCCAAAAATGAAAATTCTGTCAATTACTCACCCTTGAGTAGTTCCAAACCTGTATTGATTTCTTTGTTCTGCCGAACACAAAGGAAGATATTTTGAAGAAAGTTTGTAACAGGCTGTTTTGGGGCACCATTGACTTCCATAGTAGGAAAAAAAAATACTATGGAAGTCAGTGGTGCCCCAGAACAGTTTTTTCCCACATTCTTCAGAATATCTTCCTTTGTGTTCAGCTGAAAAAAAAGACATTCATACAGGTTTGGAACTACTTGAGGGTGAGTAAATGATGACAGAATTTACATTTGTGGGTGAACTATGCATTTAAGCATGTATTAATCTTAGTTAATGTTGTTTCCAACATTTATTAATGCATTATTACAATTAAAAGTTGTATCTATTGATGTTATTTAATGGACCTGAGATAGCATGCACTAACAATGAATAGCTGTCTCCTAATTAACGTACATTAACAAAGATTAAATTAACTACTGTAATAAATGTATTGCTCAATGTTAGTTAATGCATTATATAGTTAACAAATAGAACCTTATTGCAAAAAGTGAAGTAAAAATTTACAATAATAATGTTATATTTTACGAGTGCATTAGTGCCTGCTCACTCTGTCAGCGATGTTGGCTCGGAAATATATATTTTTTACAAAGTTAAAAGACTGTGTACTGCTACAATCCCATGAAGCTTTGTGAATGGCATAATCAAATTAAAAGGGTTGGTGAAATAAAGCACTATTCATTTATCAATAGAAAAAATATAATGACAATAAATGGGGGGGGGACTATTGCAAAATATCCCTTGTGATTTGCTTACTGCAACTGTCTGATTGGTGGAATGTTTCTGAACAGCACTATGGGTAATGTAGTTTTTCACCATTAAATGTTGTTTAATATGGAATCAACAAAAGCATAAACCATCAATAAACAACCTCGGAGCTCAGGCCAGGTCTGTTTTTGAATGTTTTATTATCGTTAAAAATCAGTTTCTCTATGGAGAAAATGAGTTTTGATTTCCGGAACCAGACTGATATACACTATAATATATATTTTTTATTTAATCTATTCTTATTAAACAATTTGACTCTTAAATAAATATTGCCGTTTGTTTTAATGTGTGCTAAATTGACGTAATACTTTATTTTTTGTATTATTATTATTGTATATAGTGTTTTTGTTTCCCCTGTAGGGATTGTAATTTTTGTATAATTATACTAATTACCCCACAATAGGTTTAGTGTCCTTTTTATAACTTCACAGCAATAACATGAGATGCTTCACCAGGGTTACATAACAAGCATGGAGACCCACGCAGTGTTTTTCAGAATTGTCCCGCAGGCTTCCCATCGCCATGGAAACAGCTGAGGTGGCAGAGTGAAGATTACTCACCTCTGGCTCTCCTGCTGTGAAACACCCCCATAATTGTGCTTCTTTAGACAGCCTGGAAATAACTGAAATGCAGATTAGCAATGCAATCTTACCGCTGGGATGCCAACGAGCATCCCTATAACAATACTGAATATTTAATGTCCGCCAACAAAAAAAAAACACTCCGACTGTGTCCTAGATTCACCCGTCATCTAACACTTCTCCTCTTCTTCCATCCAGAGCAGTAAAGAGGCACTATCTGACGTCAACGCCACCGGTGTGGCCATGCTGTTTTCCGCCGGCACCTTCCTGTACGTGGCCACGGTGCACGTCCTCCCGGAAGTGGGCGGCATGGGTGGCCACAGCCACTCGCCCGGAGGCAGCGCAGGGAAGGGACTGAGCAAAGTGGAGGTTGGAGCTCTGGTTCTAGGCTGTCTGATACCTCTGGTGCTGTCCATCGGCCACCAGCACTAGTGGTCTTCACTTGAATCAACATTGAAGAAGGTCTGATAAGTGTAAACAGGACTTTGAACAGCATTGGCCACAGATGTGGTTTGAATCATGCCTCTGTCAGTTTATTCAAGTTGGCGGTTGGAGTGAACGCAGGAACATTGCAGTCGGGATCAAGATTTGAGAAGCGCCTATGGACTTCTGGAATGGGCTGCCCTGTCCCTCCATAAAGCCCTGTGGTTGACAGCTTATGATGACCATACACCAATAAATGCGATCATGTGTCCACCTCTTAGTTTTATGTTTTCTTCAGTGGTGATGGTTTAAAAAGATTTGGTTGTTGTTGGGTTGTCATGTATGCTTTAAATTTAGTATTCTATTGGTTTTTATATGAAAGTTGTCCATGAATCTTTTAAAAGATGAACCAACACAATTGTGCCCATTTACAATGATGATAAATGTTTAGATACTTTACAAACATTAAATTAATTTTTAGTTTATTGTCCCTCTTTTTCTACAGTATTGATTCCTTTTTTTACTTTGATCAAATCTCACCTTGCCTAAGCTAGTCAGCTAAAACACTTTTCATTAAGAACATTTCCATGTTTTCTTTGTTTTTTCTCTCCTTTGAAATGTTATATATATATACGCTAACAGTTTTACTCTGTTAATTCTATAACAAATATGCTTCTGAGTTAATATGGGAGCATACACGGATGTATGGGGCTTTGTTTTCCCCCTCTCACAAACTTGGCTACTGCTAAACTCAAGTAATTTATTCAAAAATGTCAACATGTGTATGGTTAATGGACAAATATGACATATTTCTTTGCCATTAGAATTTTAAATCATTGAAAGTACTTTTATTTTTGTGGTTTATTTCAAACAGTTGCATATTACTTTTTTATTAGTATTATTATTAATAAATGACACTTGAAAAATGTGTTGTTGTCCAAAGGCTTGCAGGTGGACATTTTTCGGTTGAGTTCAGTGCATGTACAGCTTTATTATTTGACTTACCATATTTTTTTTCAAAACTGACTGGTTTTAATCCTGAAAAAAGGATATAATTGGTCATTCAGATGTTTTGTACTGTAATGCCTCCTCTGAGCAGAGCCTGTGTACTGTAAATATGTATTCTCTGTATAAATGACAGACAAAAATATCCTGTTTGAGACCCAGAGTAGTTTTTAGTCTCATTTTAGAATGGGAAAGAAATATTGTTTTGGAATGAACGACTGTTGATACTTCCGTTTTGATTTGGGTCTTATTCTTTGAGAATTTGAGGCCAGTTGGAAAGATATAAGGGGGATTTCTGCTTTGGTCATTTGAAGCTTTTAGATCTGCGAAGGTTCTCCAACAAGTTACTTAACGGTTGCCTCTGAAGCTTGAATGAGAGCATGTAAGGGGACTTTTGTGGCCAACTTGGACACCAGCAACATCCTATAGTCCTGGTTTACAAATGGTCTTGCTCTGAAAAATAACCACCATAGTCAATTTGAAAGCTGTGTTAGTACTTTTAGCTCTCTTGCTCCCTCATCTTACCGTAGTGCACAAGCACATCATCAACTTCAAATTGGGGACGAAACACTGATGATAGATTTCATGCTGATTTGTGGAGAATTGTTATTTTATGACACCATTAAAAGGGAAAGCTAGATAAACTTAGCATCATTCAAATACTACGACATGACCTCCTCCCAGAAACCTTGGGACAGATATATAATGGAACTAAATGGTGATTGGAAAGATGAAATTGTGTGCCATAATTACTGTTTTTGTGATTCTGCTCAAACAGCTCCTCATGTGGTTGAGAGCGTGGTGGGATTTGGATAGAGATTTTACAATGTGCGGATATGAATGATGAATTGTATTTTGGGCTTTTATGTGATCATTCACAAGAGGAGTATGCCTTATTTTTCTCGCAGTTGTTTAACTTAAAATGGTTTCACAATTCTTTGTTCATGATTTGAATAAACTTGTTTTCTTTTTTAATGGATGCAGATCTTACTATGTACCTTATTTTTCCTGTCTAATGACATTTGGAATTGCATTGAGAAATATGTTCACATGTGAATTAATGAAGCAAATAAATGGTAAATTAGTAATCATTTAAAGAAAAATATGAATTATTGTCCAGTAATAAAGAACTAAACAGGCACATCTTTTGATATTGGCAGCAATCTGGGATATTGATCTACTTTTTACCCTAATAACGTTTTATCGAACATTATCATGCTTAATAACAAGATAACATTTGAAATGATGATCATGTTTGAAAAGAGGGATGATATGTGAGTATGAAGAAACTAAATAAATTAGCTTCCTGTGTCATTTCAAATTAAGCTGTAATTCTGGGAAAATGTCCCTGTTAATGTGATAAAACAAAGTTTAATATTCATTTTTCTGCATTTGAATCCTGAAAATATGTTCTTATTATTTTCAACATCTCTGGCTATAGCTTAACTTGAGTTCAACCAAGATCATTATTTTAATACGTCCTGCACTATGCAAATAACCTTTAGTCTATATGTAAAGTCATAGATTAAGTGTTATTAAATATAAATCCACTGGATCTGGAAGCTGTGTTAAGTGTCTAGTGTACATAATTCCTGATCCATTAGCAAACTACACACTCGTACATGATAACATACGTTCAATTATGAGACAAATCACTGTAAATATGGCAGATTTGCAAGCATATAGATCCAAAATGTGTTTGGTGAAGTTGTGTGGACAGGAATACATCTGTAATCCGAACACTTATACACACAACAACACCAAATGGCTCTTTAGCAGATTAATATGTCTTTGAAATTGGACAGATTGCTCCTTTATATAAGAACAACATCTAAAATCTCTTTCCCCACCTGCCTAAAATATAGTCACTTTTGTCCCTGACACATTTTTTGAATAAAATGTCTTTATCATCTTTCATTGTCTTAAGCCTATTTGGTGAAAAAAATACGATATATAATATATATATATTATATAATATTTTTATAGCACTTTTGAAATCTAGAGACTGGCCAAAGTTCTAAGTAATAAGTACAACTATAAAAAAATAATCTAAATAAATATGAGCAGAACACCACAAATACCAAATTGAAAATAGGAACAAAAATCAACAATCAACACATGTTGAAGGCTAAGGAGAACAAATTAGTTTTAAGAAGAATTTAAAAACTGTAAAGAAGGGGCCATTCTAAGTTGTACTGCAAGCTATTACACAGCTGAGGACCCACCACTGAAAAAGCTTGATCCCCTCTGCGTTTAACCTTAACAAGCGATTTTCAATAAGTTTAAGTTACCAGATCTTAAACTTCTAGAGGTTATATGGACACAGTAAGTAATGCATCCAGAACTGGTCATACTGAACATTAAGAACTGTATTCTAGGAATATGTTAAGCTATAAGGAAGCTATCACTATGGCTAAATCTGAATTTTACATTACTTTATTTAGCGCAGTCGAATGGAATAGTAGAATACTTTTCTCTACTGTTAATAAGCTCTTGCAGTTTTACTGAATCTCTACAATCACATTTGTATTTTACTACTGTATGTTATTCTTTTATGATTATTTTAATACAAAAATTTGAAGCATTCATAAGCAAATACCTACATATAATGTTGGCTGTGGCTCTTTTAGATCCCTTCTTTCTTAAACCTTCTCTGTCCACTTTCTCTACTTTTAGTCTATACCTATGAGGTAACAGCATCTCAACATCTCAGATATAAACTACCTGTGTCAGCTGTCACTCCTCTTCCAACACACTTAGTTAAAGCCTAGTTAACTTCTCTGTCCTCTTTAATTACTGACATTGTTAATTTGTCACTGTCTTCTGGTTTTGTTCCTTTATCACTTAAAACTGCTATAATAACCCATATACTTTAAAAACCAGGAGCAGATCCAACAAGTTTTAACAATTTTTATCCTATTTCAAATTTACAATTTATTTCTAAAATACTAGTTGCAACTTAGGTTTCAAAATATCTTTCCGACAATAATTGTGTGAACAATTTCAATCTGGCTTCCGTCCACTTCATAGTACAGAGAAAGCACTTGTTAAAATCAATTTCCTTAGGCCAACGGACTCTGGACAGCTGACTATACCTGTTTTGCTCGATCTGAGTGCTTCCTTTGATACAATCTCACATAACATCCTTTTAGACAGACTTGTCTTCCTGGGATTTACAGGAACCGGCCAGTCTTGTTTAGATCATATCTTCTGGTTGCACTCAGTTTAAAAATCTTCGATCTGATTATCGCATGTCACTGATGGTGTTCACCAAGGCTCAGTCCTGGGGCCTCTTCTATTCATTATTTATTTACTGCCACGGACAATTTTTAGAAGTTTGGAAATGTATTTCCATTGCTATGCCGACGACATTCAGCTCTATGTCTTCCATGCCAATTCAATTTTTGCCTTAATTCTAATTGCCTAACCGTAATATTGATAAAACTGGAATTATTCTTGTAGGTATAAATTCTAATCTGCTAAAATCTGGTAATTTTTCTTTGACTGTTGATAAGTCAACAATTTCCATCCCTTTCAGTAAAGAGCCTGGGTGTTATTCTCGATAGCAACTTATCGTTCGAAAAAACATATTAAAAATATTATTATTTCTGTTCATATACATAACATAAAGCATCTTCATCCATTTTTGACACCAGTAGCACTACTACTTTTGTACATGCTTTGTTTACATCACTTATTGACTACTGCAACTCTTTTACATATGGTCTTCCTTCTAAAGCCTTACATAAACTACACCTGGTCCATAATTCAGCTGCACAAATTCTAACTGATTTAAATCAAAATCCCAGCTGGATCTCATGACAATTCGTACATATTTACGAGGTAGCTAATTCGTACGAATTCGTATGACCTCACTAGTGCAAATTAATACGATTTTTGTTAAATCGTACGTATTTTCCGAGTTGCCAATTCATGACCTACATCAAACCCCGCCCCTAAACCTACCCATCACTGGGGTTTAGACAAATCGTACAAAATCGTAACGAGTGAGGTCGTACGAATTAGCCACCTCGTAAAATATGTACGAATTGCTGTGAGATATAGTTGAAAATCCTGCTTCTTACGTATAAGGCCCTTATAATTTAGCTCCATTGTATCTCACTGATCTTCTTTAATTTACTGTATGTACTCTTAGATCCTCTTCTTCATCTTTCTAGTTCAACCACGTGTCCGTCTGAAAAGTATGGGTCCAGGGCTTTTAGTATGCTGCCCCTTACTTGTGGAATGTTCTTCCTCAGGACATTCGTAACAGTGACAGTCTTCACACTTTAAATCACATCTTAAAACATTTTATTTAAGCAGCCAATCTTTGTATGTGTTGATGTTATAGGGAGATTTGTAAGGTGACCTTGAGTGTAATGAAAGGCTCCTATAAATAAAAATGAATGAATGAAAAATACGGTATACAGATAATTGCAATAACCCAACACGAAGTTATGAAAGCATGGATAAACTGTCTCAAGAGACTTTTCAGACAGAACATGTTTTTAAAAGTGAACGAAGCTGAAAAAAAATAGAGCAATAACGAGGATACATGTTTATCTAATGTTAGCCAACTATCAATGAGAACACCAAGTTTACGTACACAACTTTAATTTTAAACTGACAGATTGCCCAGGCAGAATTATTAAACTCAGATTAAAATTATAACCAAAAAATATAATCTTAGTCTTAAGAGTCATTTAGAGTTAAAAAGTTGTTGATATAGCCAAAGTTTGACATTGTCGATCAAATACAAAAAATGAAAGTCTTTATTTACATAATATATGTGAGTGTACTGTGTATATTTCTATCTACAGTATATGTAAATACACATATAAAGTATTTATATTTGAAAAATTTAGATGTATTTACATGTATATATTTATATTCATATAATTTATATTATAAATTAATATATTTCATATATAAACATAAACGAGTTTTCCTAATTATGTAGATGCATGTGAGTACAGTATTTATACAGTATATAGTATAATAAACAGTACACACACATATATTATGTAAACAATTTTTTGTATTCTGATGCAATTAATCATGACTAATCATTTGATAGCATTAATTCACTTATTTATTTATTTATTTATCTATTTATTTATTTTAGGTTTTTGTAAGATAGCAAGCCTATGTCTGGGACTATGTAAAATGGTTTTAAAAAAATCTATACATCAATTAATAATAATTGTTAAAGGCATGGCAAAAGTTTCCAGATAGAACTGTTTCTATAATTGCCTCTCTACAATTTCTGTAATAGTAGTTTGTTGATTTTAATAAAAAATCTATTTAATGTACTTCTTCAAAGTTAAAGAAACATGTAGATATATAGATAGATATGATGAATGGATAGAGAAAAGTTGAAGTGGAGGTTGGAGCTCTGGTTCTAGGCTGTCTGATACCTCTGGTGCTGTCCATCGGCCACCAGCACTAGTGGTCTTCACTTGAATCAACATTGAAGAAGGTCTGATAAGTGTAAACAGGACTTTGAACAGCATTGGCCACAGATGTGGTTTGAATCATGCCTCTGTCAGTTTATTCAAGTTGGCGGTTGGAGTGAACGCAGGAACATTGCAGTCGGGATCAAGATTTGAGAAGCGCCTATGGACTTCTGGAATGGGCTGCCCTGTCCCTCCATAAAGCCCTGTGGGTTGACAGCTTATGATGACCATACACCAATAAATGCGATCATGTGTCCACCTCTTAATTTTATGTTTTCTTCAGTGGTGATGGTTTAAAAAGATTTGGTTGTTGTTGGGTTGTCATGTATGCTTTAAATTTAGTATTCTATTGGTTTTTATAAGATGAACCAACACAATTGTGCCCATTTACAATGATGATAAATGTTTAGATACTTTACAAACATTAAATTAATTTTAGTTTATTGTCCCTCTTTTTCTACTGTATATATATATTTTTTTTACTTTGAGCAAATCTCACCTTGCCTAAGCTAGTCAGCTAAAACACTTTTCATTAAGAACATTTCCATGTTTTCTTAGTTTTTTCTCTCCTTTGAAATGTTATATATTAAATATATAATATATATAATATATATATATATATATATAATATATATATATATACGCTAACAGTTTTACTCTGTTAATTCTATTAACAAATATGTTTCTGAGTTAATATGGTGCATACACGGATATGGGGCTTTGTTTCCCCCCCCCCCTCACAAACTTGGCTACTGCTAAAGTAATTTATTCAAAAATGTCAACATGTGTATGGTTAATGACAAATATGACATATTTCTTTGCCATTAGAATTTAAATCATTGAAAGTATTTTTATTTTTGTGGTTTATTTCAAACAGTTGAATATTACTTTTTTATAGTAGTATTATTAAAATGACACTTGAAAAATGTGTTTTTTGTCCAAAGGCTTGCAGGACATTTTTCGGTTGAGTTCAGTGCATGTACAGCTTTATTACCAGACTTACTAATATTTTTTTCAAAACTGACTGGTTTTAATCCTGAAAAAAAGGATCTAATTGGTCATTCAGATGTTTTGTACTGTAATGCCTCCTCTGAGCAGAGCCTGTGTACTGTAAATATGTATTCTCTGTATAAATGACAGACAAAAATATCCTGTTTGAGACCCAGAGTAGTTTTTATCTCATTTTAGAATGGGAAAAATATTGTTTTTTGAATGAACGACTGTTGATTCTTCTGTTTTGATTTGGTCTTAAACTTTGAGAATTTGAGCCAGTTGGAAAGATATAAGGGGGATTTCTGCTTTGGTCATTTGAAGCTTTTAGATCTGCGAAGGTTCTCCAACAAGTTACTTAACGGTTGCCTCTGAAGCTTGAATGAGAGCATGTAAGGGGACTTTTGTGGCCAACTTGGACACCAGCAACATCCTATAGTCCTGGTTTACAAATGGTCTTGCTCTGAAAAATAACCACCATAGTCAATTTGAAAGCAGCTGTGTTAGTACTTTTAGCTCTCTTGCGCCCTCATCTTACTGTAGTGCACAAGCACAGCATCAACTTCAAATTGGGGACGAAACACTGATGAAAGATTTCATGCTGATTTGTGGAGAATTGTTATTTTATGACACCATTAAAAGGGAAAGCTAGATAAACTTAGCATCATTCAAATACTACGACATGACCTCCTCCCAGAAACTTGGGACAGATATATAATGGAACTAAATGGTGATTGGAAAGATGAAATTGTGTGCCATAATTACTTATTTTGACTGATTCTGCTCATACAGCTCGGAGCTCATGTGGTTGAGAGCGTGGTGGGATTTGGATAGAGATTTTACAATGTGGCGGGATATGAATGATGAATTGTATTTTGGGCTTTTATGTGATCATTCCACAAGAGGAGTATGCCTTATTTTTCTCGCAGTTGTTTAACTTAAAATGGTTTCACAATTCTTTGTTCATGATTTGAATAAACTTGTTTTCTTTTTTAATGGATGCAGATCTTACTATGTACCTTATTTTTCCTGTCTAATGACATTTGGAATTGCATTGAGAAATATGTTCACATGTGAATTAATGAAGCAAATAAATGGTAAATTAGTAATCATTTAAAGAAAAATATGAATTATTGTCCAGTAATAAAGAACTAAACAGGCACATCTTTATATGGCAGCAATCTGGGAATATTGATCTACTTTTTACCCTAATAACGTTTTATCGAACATTATCATGCTTAATAACAAGATAACATTTGAAATGATGATCATGTTTGAAAAAGGGATGAATGTGAGTATGAAGAAACTAAATAATTAGCTTCCTGTGTCCATTTCAAATTAAGCTGTAATTCTAAAATGTCCCTGTTAATGTGATAAAACAAAGTTTAATATTCATTTTTCTGCATTTGAATCTGAAAAATGTTCTTATTATTTTTCAACATCTCTGGCTATAGCTTAACTTGAGTTCAACCAAGATCATTATTTTAAATACGTCCTGCACTATGCAAATAACCTTTAGTCTATATGTAAAGTCATAGATTAAGTGTTATTAAATATAAATCCACTGGATCTGGAAGCTTGTTAAGTGTCTAGTGTACATAATTCCTGATCCATTAGCAAACTACACACTCGTACATGATAACATACGTTCAATTATGAGACAATCACTGTAAATATGGCAGATTTGCAAGCATATAGATCCAAAATGTGTTTGGTGAAGTTGTGTGGACAGGAATACATCTGTAATCCGAACACTTATACACACAACAACACCAAATGGCTCTTTAGCAGATTAATATGTCTTTGAAATTGGACAGATTGCTCCTTTATATAAGAACAACATCTAAAATCTCTTTCCCCACCTGCCTAAAATATAGTCACTTTTGTCCCTGTGGACACATTTTTTGAATAAAATGTCTTTATCATCTTTGTCATTGTCTTAAGGCTATTGGTGAAAAAAATACGATATATATATATATATATATATATATATATAATATATATATATATAATATTTTTATAGCACTTTTGAAATCTAGAGACTGGCCAAAGTTCTAAGTAATAAGTACAATATAAAAATAATCTAAATAAATATGAGCAGAACACACAAATACCAAATTGAAAATAGGAACAAAAATCAACAATCAACACATGTTGAAGGCTAAGGAGAACAAATTAGTTTTAAGAAGAATTTTAAAAACTGGTAAAGAAGGGGCCATTCTAAGTTGTACTGGCAAGCTATTACACAGCTGAGGACCCACCACTGAAAAAGCTTGATCCCCTCTGCGTTTAACCTTGAACAAGCGATTTTCAATAAGTTAAGGTTACCAGATCTTAAACTTCTAGGAGGGTTATATGGACACAGTAAGTAATGCCATCCAGAACTGGTCATACTGAACATTAAGAACTGTATGCTAGGAATATGTTAAGCTATAAGGAAGCTATCACTATGGCTAAATCTGAATTTTACATTACTTTATTTAGCGCAGGCGAATGGAATAGTAGAATACTTTTCTCTACTGTTAATAAGCTCTTGCAGTTTACTGAATCTCTACAATCACACTTGTATTCTACTACTGTATGTTATTCTTTTATGGATTATTTTAATACAAAAATTTGAAGCATTCATAAGCAAATACCTACATATAATGTTGGCTGTGGCTCTTTAGATCCCTTCTTTCTTAAACCTTCTCTGTCCACTTTCTCTACTTTTAGTCTATACCTAATGATGTTGAGGTAACAGCATCATTCAGATCTCTAAATCCACTACCTGTCAGCTGGATCCTCTTCCAACACACTTAGTTAAAGCCTAGTTAACTTCTCTGTCCTCTTTAATTACTGACATTGTTAATTTGTCACTGTCTTCTGGTTTTGTTCCTTTATCACTTAAAACTGCTATAATAACCCATATACTTTAAAAACCAGGAGCAGATCCAACAAGTTTTAACAATTTTTATCCTATTTCAAATTTACAATTTATTTCTAAAATACTAGTTGCAACTTAGGTTTCAAAATATCTTTCCGACAATAATTGTGTGAACAATTTCAATCTGGCTTCCGTCCACTTCATAGTACAGAGAAAGCACTTGTTAAAATCAATTTCCTTAGGCCAACAGACTCTGGACAGCTGACTATACCTGTTTTGCTCGATCTGAGTGCTTCCTTTGATACAATCTCACATAACATCCTTTTAGACAGACTTGTCTTCCTGGGATTTACAGGAACCGGCCAGTCTTGTTTTAGATCATATCTTTCTGGTTGCACTCAGTTTGTAAAAATCTTCGGATCTGAGTTATCGCATGTCACTGATGGTGTTCACCAAGGCTCAGTCCTGGGGCCTCTTCTATTCATTATTTATTTACTGCCACGGACAATTTTTTAGGAAGTTTGAAATGTATTTCCATTGCTATGCCGACGACATCCAGCTCTATGTCTTCCATGCCTAATTCAGTTTTTCCTTAATTCTAATTGCCTTAACCGTAATATTGATAAAACTGGAATTATTCTTGTAGGTACAAATTCTAATCTGCTAAAATCTGGTAATTTTTCTTTGACTGTTGATAAGTCAACAATTTCCATCCCTTTCAGGTAAAGAGCCTGGGTGTTATTCTCGATAGCAACTTATCGTTCGAAAAACCATATTAATAATATTATTAGTTCTGTTCATATACATAACATAAAGCATCTTCATCCATTTTTGACAACCAGTAGCACTACTACTTTTGTACATGCTTTGTTTACATCACTTATTGACTACTGCAACTCTTTTTACATATGGTCTTCCTTCTAAAGCCTTACATAAACTACACCTGGTCCATAATTCAGCTGCACAAATTCTAACTGGAGCTTAAATCAAAATCCCAGCTGGATCTCACGACAATTCGTACATATTTTACGAGGTAGCTAATTCGTACGAATTCGTACGACCTCACTAGTGCAAATTAATACGATTTTTGTTAAATCGTACGTATTTTCCGAGTTGCCAATTCATGACCTACATCAAACCCCGCCCCTAAACCTACCCATCACTGGGGTTTAGACAAATCGTACAAAATCGTACGAGTGAGGTCGTACGAATTAGCCACCTCGTAAAATATGTACGAATTGCTGTGAGATATAGTTGAAAATCCTGCTTCTTACGTATAAGGCCCTTAATAATTTAGCTCCATTATATCTCACTGATCTTCTTTAAATTTACTGTATGTACTCTTAGATCCTCTTCTTCAATCTTTCTAGTTCAACCACGTGTCCGTCTGAAAAGTATGGGGTCCAGGGCTTTTAGTTATGCTGCCCCTTACTTGTGGAATGTTCTTCCTCAGGACATTCGTAACAGTGACAGTCTTCACACTTTTAAATCACATCTTAAAACAGTTTATTTAAGCAGGCCAATCTTTGTATGTGTTGATGAGTTATAGGGAGATTTGTAAGGTGACCTTGAGTGTAATGAAAGGCTCCTATAAATAAAAATGAATGAATGAAAAATACGGTATACAGATAATTGCAATAACCCAAACACGAAGTTATGAAAGCATGGATAACTGTCTCAAGAGACTTTTCAGACAGAACATGTTTTAGAAAGTGAACGAAGCTGGAAAAAAATAGAGGCAATAACGGAGGATACATGTTTATCTAATGTTAGCCAACTATCAATGAGAACACCAAGGTTACGTACACAACTTGAATTAAAAACTGACAGATTGCCCAGGGCAGAATTATTAAACTCAGATTAAAATTATAGGACCAAAAAATATAATCTTAGTCTTAAGAGTCATTTAGAGTTAAAAAGTTGTTGGATATAGCCAAAGTTTGACATTGTCGATCATATACAAAATGAAAGTCTTTATTTACATAATATATGTGAGTGTACTGTGTATATTTCTATCTACAGTATATGTAAATACACATATAAAGTATTTATATTTGAAAATATTTAGATGTATTTACATGTATATATTTATATTCATATAATTTATATTATAAATTAATATATTTCATATATAAACATAAAAGAGTTTTCCTAATTATGTAGATGCATGTGAGTACAGTATTTATACAGTATATAGTATAATAAACAGTACACACACATATATTATGTAAACAATTTTTTTATTCTGATGCAATTAATCATGACTAATCATTTGATAGCATTAATTCACTTATTATTTATTTATTTATTTATTTATTATTTATTTATTTATTTATTTATTTATCTATTTATTTATTTATTTTGATGTTTTTTGTAAGATAGCAAGCCTATGTCTGGGACGTATGTAAAATGGTTTAAAAAAATCTATACATCAAATTAATAATAAATGTTAAAGGCATGGCAAAAGTTTCCAGATATACTGTTTCTATAATTGCCTCTCTACAATTTCTGTAATAGTAGTTTGTTGGTTTTAATAAAAAATCAATTTAATGTACTTCTTCAAAAGTTAAAGAAACATGTAGATATATAGATAGATATGATGAATGGATGGAGAAAAAAAATATCTGATCCCCTGCTGATTTTGTACGTTTGCCAACTGAAAAATAAATTATCAGTCTATAATTTTAATGGTAGGTTTATTTGAACAGTTGACAACAGTTGGTGCGATTATGTTTCTGGATTTTTTTGTTGTTATTCTGTCTCTCACTGTTCAAACAAACCTACCATTCAAATTATAGACTGATCATTTCTTTGTCAGTGGGCAAACGTACAAAATCAGCAGAGGATCAAATAATTTTTTATCCCCACTGTAGATCCAACATCATAAGTGATGTAATCTGCAAAGTAATAGCTTTTCTCTTCAAAATATTGCATTGATGTACCTAAAAAAAACACTCTTCCCCAAAGCCTCTTCCCTAACCCTCTTGCATCCATTCCTCCCTCCCTCTCTGACTCTGTTTCCACATCCAATACCAGCTGATGTCACTATTGGCAGATGCATCATTCCACATCGCTGAATAACTGGAGGACATCATCACAAGCTCTGTCTGTTTGAATGCGTCTCTATAGGAATATTGGAGGGTGTACATGCTACTGTTTTAACTTTATTGACATTTTACCACAACTCCCCCTCTCCTACTTCCTGTGAAAGAGTCAGCTATGTTCTCCTCGTCCAAACCCTCCCTACTCTCGCCCTGGACCTCCATGGAACAAGCTGACTCGGACGCTTTGGATATCAGCACTAAAGTGCAACTGTATGGGGTCCTGTGGAAGAGACCTTTCGGGAGGCCCTCTGCCAAGTGGTCCCGCAGGTAATATTGCACAGTCTGTAAGAAAAATAAAAGTGTATTTAAGATTATTTTATTAGGAGGATCTTTTCAGTTATTGTATTTTAGTTTGCTGTTTTTCATTATTTTGTAATTTCCCTGCAGAGATATACAATGTATTTATTTATTTTTGTTGTTCTGGTCAGTAATGAAATGTTATGACATGTGTAATGTTATAAACTAGATATAGTGAGGCAAAAGAACAAGCTGTGGTATTATTAGTATTTTTGCTCAGTTTAAGCACATATTTTTGAGTGGTGCCTTGTTGTGTAATGCACTTTAAAAGCTTTATAGCTTAGCTGATATTGAGTAACCCGTCATTATAAACTGAACTGATGTGTTTTAAATGTGCCTTTAAAGCTGAGTAAATCAGATCCATGAGGACATTCTGTGCCACCAGTGAGTTTTTGTACATTAGGACTCATCAATTCCAGGACAGATCAATTCCAGGGAAATGAACGTGAAAATTGATGGTTATTTGATCATTTATGAATTTGTGATGGAAGCAGTGAAGGGTTTTCATGTAATGCTTATCTATTGTAATGGACAGAATGTGCAGTGTTAGCTGTGAGGTTATTAGTGAATTTATTCTTGCTGTTTATGCTTTCATAACAGATTCTTCATCATCAAGGATAGTTTTCTTTTGTACTATGCTGAGAACGAGAAAAAAAGCTTTGAGACCAATAGATACTTCAACATTCACCCTAAGGTACACAGATATTACATTTCTTAGAGTTGCACATTATTATTATTAGCATGAACTGTGACTACACTGTAAAAAGATTACTGTGTAATTTACAGTAATAATGCTGTGAAAACTACAGAATTTACAGTAAAATACATGTGAAATACAGAAATAATATTATATACAGTATATGAAATATACCAAATATATATGTAATTATATAATCATATACTTAAGCAATATATAGCATCAATGTTGAAATTGTATGTACACATATGATAGCAAAGCAATGACTTCAAAGTATGTATAACAAAACATTACATAGAGTAATGTAAGCAAAACATCCAATTTTTCCATATATTACATGCATTTATATATTTGATCAATGTATTAAGGGGTGATTCCATTAGATTGCATCGCCGAGCCAAGAATGCCAATCAAGCCATCAACCACCATCAACACTTCAACAAAAAATTGTATTTTGTATTCTATTCTATTCTATTTTTTTTAAATTTTTCAAACTCAAGTGTTTCCCAAAGCTATCAAAAGGGGTAATGATGAAACAAAAACAAATTATCATTTTTTCCTGAAATTATCAAACTTTTTTTCTTTTTTAAACTGATATCCCTTCAAAGGTGATACCCCTTATGCAAACTTGAAAGAGCAGCAAAAGAAAGAAGAAAAAAGAAAGAAAGAAAGAAAGAAAGAAAGAAAGAAAGAAAGAAAGAAAGAAAGAAAGAAAGAAAGAAAGAAAGAAAGAAAGAAAGAAAGAAAGAAAAGAAAGAAAGAAAGAAAGAAAGAAAGAAAGAAAGAAAAAAAGGAAAAATAAATAAATAAAATATTAATGTTTTTATTGATAATAGTTTATTAATAATATTAATATAATATTACAATATTATTAATATGAATATATTAATAATACAATTTAATTAAATTAAATCTTAATGAATATCTTATTAATCATATTTTTTTAAGTATAGAGCTGATTAGTGCAAAGTCTGCATTCACTAGAATCAATGATAGCTAACCCTGACCCTTATGTGAACTTGCCACTGAGGTATTCTTAATAAAAAAATAAACAAACAAATAAATAAATAAAATATTAATTATTTTACTAATAATAGTTTATTAAGTATATATATATATATATAATATATATATATATTATATATATATAATATATTAACAATATTATTATATTAATAATATTATTAATAATAAAATAAAATCTTATTGAATATCTTTCTGCTTATCCTGTATAGGGAAACATTGTCCTGGCTGCTGAATCAGAGCCAGAGCAGAGCCAATGGGTGGAGATGCTACAGGAGTCCGGAAAAGTGTGAGTGAACTTCTACATCTCTGTAAAAAAACAACAGATGAAAGTTATTAAAGCATATATTGTAAATCGACAAGCATGCTTTAAACCAATTCCACATTTAAAATTTAATTCCATCATTTTAATATGTTATAGATTGTGTCTGACATTAGTGTTACCTTTGTGTGGTGGTGTGATTTATTTATTTATTCTCATTAAAGCACTTGGAAGAATGCTCAGTTGGGTGAGGCTATGATTGAGAGTCTTGAAGCTCAGGGGCTACAGCTGGCTAAGGAAAAGCAGGATTACTTGGGTATGGCCACATTTTTTTATTTTCTTCTTATAGCAAACATTTCTTTCTTTCTTTCTTTCTTTCTTTCTTTCTTTCTTTCTTTCTTTCTTTCTTTCCATAAATATCTAATTTATGAAGCGTGATGTGTTTTTGTTTTTGTCAGATAAGCTAATGGAGGAGACTGAGGAGCTGTGCTTGCAAAGAGAACAGAAGGCGGTTAGCTTTCAAATTATGATACCAACATATGTCCAGTTATGCTGTGTTTAGTTATATTATGCTGTAGATTTGTACAAAGATATGTGTTGATATTCAACCAGTGCATGTAAAGTAAGTGATGGATAAATATACAAATATGTCTGTGTGTGTTCATGTGTGTACCTGTTGTTTGTAGGAGCTGGAGAGACTGAATCAATTGCTGGAGGAAGAAAAGCAGAAGTTTGAGGAAATGGTTCAAGAGCTGAGAACAGAACAAGATAAAATTAAACTGTATGACACTCTCATCTATATCTATCTATCTATCTATCTATCTATCTATCTATCTATCTATCTATCTATCTATCTATCTATATCTATTATCTATCTATCTATCTAAGCTAATCTATCTATCTATCTATCTATCTATCTACTATCTATCTATCTATCCATCTACTATCTATCTATCTATCTATCTATCCTATCTATCTATCTTTCTATCTATATCTATCTATCTATCTATCTATCTATCTATCTATCTATCTATCTATCTATCTATCTATCTATCTATCTATCTATCTATCTATCTATCTATCTATCTATCTATCTATCTATCTATCTATCTATCTATCTATCTATCTATCTATCTATGGGGTTTGAGAACAATCCAGCATTTGTATGAATAAAATATTACACTAATAATTAATGTTAAATTTATGCTGAACATAGATGTACTTGCCCTAAACCATTGTCTATTGCTCTGTGTTGGTAGAGATCTGGACGGTACTGCTCAGTGTTTGAAAGGAGTGGAAAATGAGAAAGAGGAGCTTAACAGTCTTACCACAATTCTGCAGAAGTCTTTAGAGGTATTAGGAAACAATCATTTTAAAATATAACATTGAAAAAATAATCTAAAAGTTAAAGAACAGTGTATTGTTACCAGATGTGAAGCACAAACAAATAAATGAACATGCAGGACTGATCTGAGGTGAAATTATTTCATGTGAGAAGAATGAGGTTGCATAGAGTTCTACTAAAAACATTTTATAATGAAGTTCTGGTTGGTTATTAACCATGAAGTGAAAAAAAGGTCCATAACAAAAGTCTGACTCTGTCTCTTCAGGAGTTATCCCAAGAGAAAAAGCGCACCCTCGAGCTGCTGCGAGAAAGAGGACAGGATGTGACTGAAACAGGAAGTGATCGGCGGGCTTCTTTAGACTCTCAGTATCCAGAGGTGCAGCTTCAGGGCAACCTGCAGCAAATCGAGGAGCAGATGAACAGCCTACTTAAAGAGAAAGAACAGGCAGAAGGAAGGTGAGAAAATCTTCTCAAGAAAAATGTTTAATTACAAAATATGAAATTTCCAAACAAACAAAGATTTGAAATTTTGCACCATTCTAAAGTCACTGTTTGGCATTAGAATAAATTGTTGACAACATGACAATGGAAATGTACATTGATCTCCAGTCTATTGATTAGATGTGAATGAAGCACAAAAGACAGAGAGTGGATTGACTAGCGGGCATGAGTGACCTCAAAAGCAGGATATAAATAAATGTGACTCTGCTGTATGGTCAATTACACATGATACAACACATTTATATATAACAACCTGATAAGATGTCATTGATTTTTTTTTTACTTAGTTTAAAAAAAATTGTAGTCTCATTTCTGTTTACTGCTCTATATATCTATATACCCAAAATATAATTTGTATTTTTTTTTTTTTTTTTTGTTAATATGTTTGCATTCAAAATGGAAAATCACCGGCAAACGTTTCACTCAAAACATGACCTTCTTCAGGGTCATACTATATTTTGAAATTGCTTAATGAGTACTGTTCCAAATATAATATTTTTTAAAAAATTGGTAGTATTTAATGTGTAGTATGCAGCAATTTTTACTTAGATTACTTACTAATTTGTAATTAATAATTACTAATTAATTGTTAGCAAATGTAGTTATAATTCATGTAAAGGTCAGAAAAAGATTGTTAATAGAAATGAAAAATATTTTTTTGTGTACTTTTACACAGGAAACAATAAGCAGATAGAAATCCTCTGCAAATATAGCATCCCTGGCATCTTATTACAAACTACACCCCAGTGCTCTCTTTCCTACAGCTTTGTTTTGATGGCAGTCAGCCAGACCTTCTCTCTGTCGCCCCTTGCAGGCTGAAAGAGAATGAAAAGCGAGCTAAAGTTCTGCAGGAGGAAAGGGAGTTGTATTCTTCTCAAGCTCAAGCTCTCCAGCAGTCGCTCACACAGCTCACAGCAGACAAACAGCACACCGAGGAAGAGTTGAAGGTGAAAACTACTGTGAAGGGGGAAAAAAGACTTTCTGTAGATCTGGTTGAGGAACATTGCAACGATTCTCACTATTCTTTTCAGGGTGCTGTGATATTTTTTCTTTGGATCTAACATAGAGTGCTATTAGGTTATATATAAATTGTATTACCTCTGAGTCCTCTGCACATCTACTATCACTTCTCACTGATATAAAAATCAATTGAAATTCTATAAAAGCTCACGTCATACCTAACTTATACAATTAATCTCCCTTATACCCTGTCTTCATAATATGCATGTGTGTGTGTGTGTGTGTGTGTGTGTGTGTGTGTGTGTGTGTGTGTGTGTGTGTGTGTGTGTGTGTGTGTGTGTGTGTGTGTGTGTGTGTGTGTGTGTGTGTGTGTGTGTGTGTGTGTGTGTGTGTGTGTGTGTGTGTGTGTGTGTGTGTGTGTGTGTGTGTGTGTGTGTGTGTGTGTGTGTGTGTGTGTGACACAGGCAGAGATGGAGTCTCGTGTGGAACTGGAGCGTAAGCTGAAATTGGCTGAGGAGGCTCTGCAAGATCTAGAGCAGGGTCTAAATGCAATAGAACACACCCATGAGAGGGATGAAAGAATGAAAGGAGACGTCAGCCATCTCCGCAGTAAGTGCACTCCATTAGCCATGATCTATTACTGAGTAGAATATTTTTGCTATCGTGTCAATATTAAAAGAGTAGGTTCACCTAAATGTAAAGATGTTTAAAGTTTAAGATATTTAAGATTTTTTAATGAAACCTGAGAGGATTCTGTCCTCCCTAACCAAAACTTAGAATATCCAAAAAGGTTATAAAAGCATCAAAAAGCAAATCCATATGAATGGGGAGTTTTAATTTAAGTTTTGTGAAGAAATACTTTCCGTGTTTACCGTATGTTGATTGTATATGTGTATGTGTGTCGATCATTGTTTCAGGTTTCGTAAAAAAAAATCGTAATTTCAACTTTAAAAATGCTAAATTAACAACAGGGACAGTTACTTAGTAAGTTACTTAGAGGGATAGTTCACCTAAAAAAATATATATATATATATTTTCATAATTTACTCACCCTTATGTTGTTCCAAACTTGTCTAAATGTCTTTCTTCTGCTGAACATAAAATAAGATACTTTGAAGAATGTTGGCAACCAGATAGTTGGCGGTAGCCATTGACTACCATTGAAGAAAAAAAATGATATATATATATATATATATATTTGTTATATTTGTATTTATATTTATATTTAATTATGCTACCAGCAACTCTTTGGGAGTCAAATATAATATTTTGTGTTCAGCAGAAGAAAGAAACTATTAAAGTAAATTATGACAGGAATTTCATTTTTGGGTGAACTATCCCTTTAAATGTTGCAATTCATTCTCAGGAAAACCTAAGAAGTATTCAACACTGTACGCCTAAAACAAATGGACATTACTGTATGAATGCAAACTAAATACTAATTTTTCCACATCAAGTTGGTCCTCAGGGAAAAGGAAATGCAGTACTGATTTACATCGCTGTTGGCAAACCTGGTTTGGATGCACTTAATTTATTCATTTATTTTTTCTTAATTGTTGAGCTGGAACGAATACTAAAAGAAAAGCAGCCAACATCCCAGCATGCCTGGGAACTCATTCAGTGCTGTTTAAAAGCCTCCCAGAATGCACGTCATAAAGTAGGTTGCAATAATATTCTTACAAATAAGGGGGTTTAAGCATTGACTGACAAGACAATGAACCAGCTTCACAACCACACAGACTACAGCTGTCTGTTTTTGTTTTTTGGTTTCAATAAGCACTCTTTTTGCACTGGTAAAATAGTTTTCATTTTTGTAAGCCTTTTAAAGCCAGTTATCTAAATTATTTTATGATGTTCAACTTCAAATATCTTGATCAAAATACAGTGGCTTCTTAAAGATTATTAGATTGCATACAAACGTAATGTTGTGCATTGTACCTCCAGAGTTCTTTGAGGAATGTATCTGTGCTGCAGAGATTGAGGCCAAGTTACCGTCCATCATGAAGAACGCAGTGTATCTGCATAAAGCTGCTGCTCGACGCATCAAAAGCTGCCGTATCCAGAGACGGGCCTCCAGACAGCACTGGTGTAAGTGTTTGTGTAGGTGCATACATGACGAAATTATAACCTAAATAGCCTACCATTAGTGGTAATTTCATATTCAGCTGACTTGTGCATCTATGCTGGTGCTCTGAGAAATCTGCCACTCTGATATTACCCGAAACAGCACTTTTTGTAGTGATAGGTGATTGTTTTGGGAGTTTATTTATTTATTTGTTTGTTTGTAGTAAAATTGTAAACATTCTATGAATAAATAAATGATCATTAACCTGTTATACTTTTTTATATATATAAACTCTGAGAATACAGATTTTCCAACAAATATATGAACAATTATTGGAGTTAAAATATTTTTTCTTTACTTTTTATACTATTAGCTACTGTTTTACTGTATTTTTGATCAAACAAATGCAGCATTGATAAGCATATACGGTTACATTTTATTTTAAGGTGTCCTTGTTACAGTGTAATTATACATTTAGGTACTGAGTAATATGAATTAATTACATGTACTTACTATGTTATTAGGGTTTGGCTTTGGGTTACTTGCATATAATTATGCATAATTTCTTGTTATTATAATAGTAAGTACATGTAACATGTAACATGGACACCTTCAAAAATAAAGTGTTACCGCACATGCTTATATAATGAAAGAGAACTAAATATTAAACTATTATTACAATAAAGTTGCTCGATTTTTGTTGATGTGTTTCAAATGAAGTAACAGTTGGCATCAGCTATTTATCGTTGCTTTGTTGTTTTTACAAATCTAATTTGATAGAGACTAATGCCACATATTTTGTGGAGTGACCCAAAAGGCTTTCATTTTTGGTTAAATTCACTCTAAATAAATTGACTTCAGCTTCTCTTGTCCTGTGTGCAGTGAAGCACTCTCAATCATTTGCCTCCTCTCGCGGAGCCTCCTCCACCAGTCTTGAAGAGTTGAGAGAAACTGCCCGACGTCTGGCTTCAGACAGCTGTTTGAGACAGCGGGCCTACAAGATCATCACCCGCCAGGAGACCGTTCAGTCTGAGGACTAACAGTGTTCTGCCATGGACTGAGAGAGGGGAAGTTGTTTTGTCATTCTGCTCTATGCTCTGCAACTTCTGGTGAAATGTGTAATTATAATTTATAATTCAGTAAGAGGAATATACACACGCAGTGTGCTGTCATTGTTTGGGACTGTGTGTCTTTCTTATTGTGTCCTTGTAAATGTAAAACACAGTAGGATAATATAACTATATGAAATGTCATATATTTGCTTTTAGTGAAAATAAACGTATCTAACAACACAAACACATACCATTTTCTTTATTATTTTATATTTTTACACTCAATAGAGCAAACAGTGCCAGCTCGGTTTGTTATTTTATTTATTTTACCTTGGTTCAGAAATGTATTTTCTCTTTTTTTAAATAAGTCTTTGTTAAACAGTTATAAGCCATGAACCAAACCATCCGGCCATGAGGGGAATCACAACATTGCAAACTTTGATTTGAAGTTGCAAAAAAGTATTTGAAAATCATACAAAAAGACTACAGTAGAAGGCCACGTAGGCCTGAATTACAGCTTTAATGAGGGAAAGAATTGCAATCCCATGAAGCATTGGAAATTACATTATCAAATTAGCAATGATGGAATTAAAGATTTAAAGAATGATGGATTAAATATATAAACAATATATTTTATATTTATTGCAAAATATGCATATATATATACAAATGTTTATGTAGTTTGAGAGTGTAGGGAGACTGACTCCGTTACATCTTTCAAAGGTTTATAAGTTATCCTTAAAAATCAGTTTTGAAATGGAGAAATAAATGACATTTTTACTTCGGAACTCGACTGTTGCACATTATGACAGAGTTGAGCCAAACCTGTCTATCACAGGACAGAGAGCACAGGATTTCAGCTAGAACTGAATTTGGGCAAAATATGTATACAGCTTAAGTTTCTTAACCCTTACAAATTCTTTAAATATATATATGTAACATTGTTATGTCCAGAAGCATAAAACAACTAAATAATTAAGATTTTCTTTTTGTATTTATTTTATTTATGTTTTAATACAGTATGCTATTTTCAAAACTGATTTGTTAGTTCTCAAGTAAAACATCACCCTGCATGTCACTTTTTATTAAACTTGTAATAAAGCATCTGCAGCCAGAAAACTTATTTTCATTACAATTAACACATTGTTTTAAAATAAAATAAAAAATGGTGCTGAGACGAAAATATAATTTGATGAGATATTATTTTACACATAAAATGCTACAATCATGTTCATGTCAATGCTGTCAAAATTTACTGCAGCAAATTGATATGCAGAAATGGCAATTTTAATGAAACAATCTGCTTTTTTATTAATATGCAATTAACACCTGCTTTGTCACTAAGAAGCTTTGTTATGAATTACATTCAGAATCCTTTTTGCCCATCTTCACGATTATTAGCTTGATTATTATTCAACACGATTCTGCTTCCATTTTAAGAGCCCCTAAATTTAACTCATGAGACAATAATGTATACAAATGAAATTGTTTCTTTGGGCTTTTTTATGATATTAAAAGTGGTGTTGATGTGCCATCTGGATATGCAGGAATTAAAATGGCTTCAGTGTTTATTAAACCTTCCAATTACGTCATGCCTAGCTGAGTCACTGACAGAAAGGGAATAAGGACCCATGATCAATGTGAAATTTCCAGTCTCTTGGGGGTTATTTTTTACTGAATCAGGCCACAGATGTCAACATCATCATCTTCTCCACTCCCAAACCTGTGTCAGAAGAAACAAACCAGATAACAGTCAATTACTGCAGAGCAACTTTGCATTTCACTCTGTTATATAACTAATTAAGCTGCAGTATCAGACTTGCATAACACATTTGGCATGATTTTGACAGAATATATAAATGTGTTGTGCAGTTATCATGCAGTAAATATCTAAAGAGCCTTTAAGCAGAGGCACTGAAAAATGTGCTAACCCTAAAAACAGTTTTTGTCCAGGTTGGTTGATTGCTGTACAGTACAAAAAAGGCTGTGACAGATGGGTGCCATGACAAGCATCAGTATGGGTTAAGCTCTCATGGGAATTGAAATGCCTACTGCAGTGTTTTTCTCACAGATATCGAATGTGAGCTCTCCTCCAATCCTGTCCTCTAGATATGTACAAGGATGACATGGCATTTTTAGTATAATGGGTGTTTTCTGACTACCGTCCTGTTTTTTTATGTTATATGCCTATTCACATTAAAACATAAATACCAAAGTGTTATGCAATATGAACATTTGTATTGGCCTCAGTGTTCATTATCATCACACAAGCATTATTTTAATGTGATGATATAACGGATATGCATTAAACATTAATATCCAGGCAATGTTCAAGATAGCAAGCTGTAATACTGCTCCAACTATTTCTGTAGTATAGCTATGTGACCTGTGCATAGTATGCGTGACCTGCAAACAAAATGTGCAGTATACAAAAAAAATAAGGATACTTGGCACACTGTATCCCACAATGCAATGCACTCCACTTTCTCCATTTAAGTTGTTATTTTATTGGACTGCCAAAAGTTGACATTTTAACCCAAAACTGAATAAAAAAATGATAATTAATCATATTGATTGCACATAATTGTACTCGCATGCCATGTGTTGAGGTAATGTCATGTTACAATAATGTAGCCCTCAGAAGAAAAAAAATAAGATTCTGATTGAATCAGTTGTATTTGGTAGTCAAATATTTATGAATAATGAGCGTTGATGTTTAGTGTTTGCATTAATGACTGGATGATTGTACATTACACCGTACACGATGCCTACTGTTTCACTTATTATTATTTTTAAATAGTAGACAGTATACAGTGTATACTGCACAGTACATAATTAGCTAGTATTCCATTCTGAACATGCCTATGAGAAGTAGAATACCAAAAATGAAGCTTGTGAGGGAAGAAAAAAAGAAAAAAGCACACCTGAAGGAATGCATGGGATGTCAGTATGTATTTGAGCCCTGATAGGTCTGTTGCTGACCAAAGACTCCTGTGCTTCATCAGCAGTTACACTGTGCTGAGATCATTCTTTGTCATGTCCTGACACAGTCAATTCATGGCTCACTCTCTTTCGAAAACAAGAGTCTCCCTCAAAATATTTAGTCTGGGAGAAGCATCCCTTCCCCTTTCTTTAAGAAATAAAGCCACCCTTAGAAAGAAGCCATCTCTGTTTGGCATAGTGCCAAACTTCCATGTAAACAATGAACTCTTTATATACAGTTCTCAAAGCAACACGGCTGCCAAGTTACAAAAAACAATCATGCCCTGACATATCATCCCCACATTAAAACAACAATCTTAGATTAACCTTTAAAATATATAAATACAGAAAAATAGTTATTTAGATGACATGATGAAAATGATCCAGCATCAGGAATAAATTAATCTTTAGATATACAACACTTGAGGGCATGACCATCAATATTGTTGCTGTAGTTTGGTGATGAGGCTAGCATGTAGGCTCAAGCACAGCTTATTTCTAGACAGAAGTGCATGGAAAGAGCAATTAGGTTGCACACTTGAAGTGCTCACTTCTCAACTAAATTTGCATTTAACTGAGCCTCCAAGGCCATCTTGTCAAAGGTGCGCATGTTTGTCTCTTCACGAACACGATCCCGCATGTAGAAAGATGCACGGGCCATGGATCGAGCACTTTCCAACACAGCACGTTTTTCTCTGAAAATCTGTTCACTTTTTTCCAGTTTGCGCTCAATGGACTGCAACATTTCTAGGCGGCGCTGTTTCTCCTCCTCTTCTACGCGTTGACGGTTAAGCCTTTGGAGTCGTTCTTTTTCCTGCCTGCTTTGCACCGCACGTTGGGCCTTTTCCCGTACCCGCACTTCAGCTACTTGGGTGGCTTGTTGTGCTCGTCTTTCGGCTTCCCTAGCCTTTGCCTCCATCTCTTCCTTCTGCTGTTGCTCACGTAGCTCTGCTGCGCGTCTTGCTTTTTGGATCTGTTTCTCTTCTCGCTTAGCTTTCTTCTTTAACTCTAGCCCACGTTTTTCTTGTATCTGCTCATATTTCTCCAAAGACCTAGTTAGCTTCTCTTCAGCTATTCTCCGTGCTTCTTCACACTCGTCCACTTCACGACGTGAAATCTCTTGGATAAGAGCTGCATGGTGCCTCTTCTCGGCACGGTTGAGTCCACGACGTTCCTCTTGAATTTGGTGCTCTCGCTCCTGTCGCTTCAGCTCGGCGATGGTCAGTTTCTCCTTGAGGAGCAGTTTCTCTTGCTCAAGAATAGCAGCTCGCTCTTCCACCAGAGCTTTAAGGTTTTGCTCTTGTAATGCCTTCTTGTGCTTCTCCTCACGAGCGGCCTGTTGCAGTTTCTGCAACCGGCTACGTTCTTGTTGCTCAGACGATTCCTTCCAACGCTCCTCATTTTCCAATGCTTGGCGAAGTTTTGCTTCTGCAGTCTCACGCTCCTGTTGGTTAAGCCAGCGCTGCCGGGTAGAAACTTGTGACTGCCATGCACGTTGGCACTGCTGCACGGCCCTCTGTTTTTCTCGCTCTTCACGTCCCCGTCGCAGCTCCTCTATTCGCCGCTCACTGTCCCATTGCAGGTGTGCTACGAAGCGTGTCTGGCTCATTATGTCCTCCTCTTGGTACTTGGCTAGCATTAGTGCAGCAATCTTTCGGTCACGCTCTGGAACAGCTTTAAGTCCTCGTCGTTTCACCTCTTTCACAATGCGCTCCACTTTTTGCATAGTCTGTGGAGAATGGCTAAGGTCTCCCAAGCTCAAACTGCGACCCATTAGGGAATTAAAGGTAGCTAAAGTGCGGGCATGAGGGCTTGATGTCTTAGCCCAGTGATCTCTTGCCCCATCCCAGCTACAAGATGAGGAAGCAGATTCAGAGGAGGTACATGTGGTAGTTGTGGTGTTCGTTGTTGAAGCAGTAGAGGAATAAAACGTGTCACGTCTGCGTTGCAAAGACTCCAGTGAGTGGCTTCTGCATCTAGCCTTTGATTTGGAGATGATGTGCCCATTATGCTGAGCAAACGTACTTGTAATGCCGTTGGCAGGACTTTGGACAGCAGATTTTGATACTATCGGGGCAAGTGAGGTTGGTGTCCTTGGAAACGAAGAAGGTTTTGGTATTGATCTAGGGAAAGTGTTTGGAGCCTTTGTATGAGCACTGGAAGGTTTTTTTGAGCCCTGACTTCCTGGAGCTGACTGAATCGTTCGTTGGATTATTGAAGCTTTTGTACCTTGAAGTTTTCCTGCAGATTCTACTTCAAGGGACTTTTTTGCAGAAGCTCCTTTAGCAGTAGGAGCAAAGTTCACTGGACTGGCTTTTGACATGGGATGAGAGCTGGATGTGGACACTGTAGTAACTCGTCCTGACCCTGCTGTCGTGCTTTTAGGGGCAGTTGATGTAGATTGTTTTTTGGGTGCACCACTGCAAGTAGGTGTTATTTTGGGGCCTGGATTTGTTAAACTGTGATTGGCTTGTTGAGACAATCCAGCATTTGCAGTTTCCTCTGACTTCTCTGAAGCCAGAGGACCATGATTATTGTTCAGAGCTGCCTGCAAAATTCTCTTCTTCTCCTCTCTGATAATCCGCTCTCTCTCCTCTCTGCAGTGTCGGATTTTAGCATGTCTATCCCGCTCATATATCTCAAACATTCCTGTGGCGACACGCATACTCCGGCCGGGTGCCTCACGGGCAAAATCAGACAGTGGACGAGACAGAAGCTCCACAGGTTTTACTCCACATCGTGCGCATGCCTCGAGAGAGCGAGGGCTTGTCAGTACATACCGACTGCCTTCTGCAACTGGTGATTCAAAATTGTAAAGGTCCAGATGTAGTTTTAACTCTTCTGGTTGACTGGTTTGCTGCTGGCATGGTTCTTGAGGGCTCGGTACAGGTTCAGTACAGGGCTCTGTCTGTGGGCCGGAATCCACACTAACACCTTTCTCTCTATCATCACCTGGCTCAGGTAGACATGGTGCTTCATAGGCTGCAGCGGGGCTTTCAAACTGGGCCCCTCTAAATTTACTCTGGTCATCAGGTTCCAATGGGTCCACCATGGTTCACTGTATATAAAAAAACAGAACACACACAAATTAATACTGCAGTGTGTTTCAATAACAGTGCTGGACAACCTACAAGCAGATTTGTGGAATCACAGGGATTATTATGTTCTGTCTAGAGATCAAGGCTTAAGAGTGCTATCTAAGGTTGAGGGACGACTCAAAGCTTGTACATGCATGCATATTTTTTATGCTCTGCTTCTGTATGTGATGACGGTTCCTGCCTCAGGGTAATTTATAAGGTTACACACATGCTGGGCAATATTAAAGAACTCATGCAGTTGCTATTTTTGTAGTCTGTGATTCAGATGCAATCATGTATGTATGTATGCATGTAAAACCATTTCAATATGCCTCATCTCTGCACTCTACATCTATCTATCTATCTATCTATCTATCTATCTATCTATCTATCTATCTATCTATCTATCTATCTATCTATCTATCTATCTATCTATCTATCTATCTCCGTATCTCTGTCTCTCTATCTAATGCCTCTAAACCTCAATAATGCAGTTACTCACTCAGAAACAGAAATGTCACACTTTTGTCATTTTTAATGTCAATATTATGTAATATTTATTTTCGTTCACTCTTGTATAGGCTGTGTGCAAGCATCGATAAACAACATAGTTTTATAGGCCCCAACAAGACATATGTTGTTTATACAGTAAAGAAACGCCGATTTCAAAGAGCCATCTAAAACACATATGCTCAAAACAGCCTCTCACTTCGCAGATGGTTTCCAGAGCAGATGTTTTGATTTCACATACAGTTTGCGGTCTCTATCACACCCAGCGCAATAATATCTGATGACATGAATACGCTAGAAATCACTTGCCCACAAGAACATAGGGCACGACAATATCGCAAAAATACCATACCGTTTTCAGGGCCCACTCATTCAGGGCGGATCAGGTCACTGATATTTCCCCTCTTCCTCATCAAATGTGTTTTAGATTCTGTGGACGGCTCTCGTCTGGTTCTTTCCTTCGGCAGTCAGTCTCCATCTGCTGTTTGACACTCGCATCCTTGACCGTGAAGCATCCGTGCTCCGCCTCCGTGTGACTGCGCTCTAAAAATATCACCCTTTGTCCCCTGTTATGACCATATTAACGGAGAATAAACGATTCCGCGTTGCTGTCATGAAGAATATGCTTAAGGATGGCATGTGTTATGTATATCGTTGTTGTTTACACAGCCTAGAAAATACTGTTGGTTGGCTATTTCTGAAAAAGAAAGAATAGGCCTAATAGCAATAGTAATAACCTACTTATAATATTAATATATCATTAAAACTGCATTGTTTGGTGAAAATTTCGCAAATGCTATATTTGAAATTCAGCAGCGGTTATTTTAGAGTAAATTATTATGACAGTGACAATCTGTTCAGTGATGTAGTAAGTACATCTATACACTAGATGGCGCAATATGAACAAATATATCTTCGATGATTTTAAATGAGCCCTACATAGACACCCGAGCTTCTCTTACAAATGTGTGATTTTTGCATTAGATAACTAAATATAAAAAATATATATAAAAAATAAGGCTATCTGCACACATCGACTACCACATTTCCTCAGAACTAAGTTCAAGTTTGTTTTTTGCAATTACAGTTGTTCCCAGCATAATTTAAATGGTATTTATGAATTCATGTACGAGTTCCCCTGCAGATAACACACTAATACCTGGTCTTAGAATAGAGGGAAGCTGAGAAATCAAACTGTGATAGAGGAAGTTAAGATGATTTATGGTTGCTTTGTACGGCTTTATCAAAACAAATGTCCCAAGTATGTTTTGACTATATAGCCTACTTGTAAGACGAGCAGTGAAAACAACTTGCCACAGGAATTTATGAACATCCATTATATCCCTAATTGTGTTGCTCTTATGAAAAAAAAATCATAAGCCGTTTTACTTTCATTCTACAGAAAATATGGCCAATACTTATTCCAAGAATCCACTTTTTGTTATAGGGAAGTCATAATGTCATACAGGTCTGGAATGACATGGAAGTGAGTAATTAATACAGAATTTTCACTTAGCAAAAGGTGAACTATTTCTTAACTGGTTGCTAAAATTCATGAGATTTATCCAACAATAACACACTTTTCACTTATCAGTTGTGCTAAATGAAATTCAAAAACAAACGCAGGATGTGTTTGGATTCCGTGGAAGTCCGCTGAGATTGTTTTATAGAATAGGATTAGATAACTGGAGGGGGAGTCTGTGGTGGTGACCCACTAAACTTCTAACCCGGTGTAAGAACAGTGCAAGTTTAATTGACCCCGTCCGCGGACTCCCATCAGAAAAGCTGTGAGCATGGGTGACATCAAGGAACGTGCAGGCTGCCTTGTCATTTGAGGGCATGGGTGGTTTTGGGGAGATATAGTTCACTCTTTACAATAGTAAGCCCCAAAAACTGTGCAGGGAGTCAGAGAGAGGTGAGGTGCATGGAACAGTGATGGAACTGGTTGGGGTTAGCTGATGGAGACATATGGAAAAGTTTCTATGCCTTAATCAAGAACTAACAGTTTTTTGTTTGTTTGTTTTTTAAGGTTTATTTTGTGTTATGGACAGCAAAGGAACCCAAGGTTCCTCCTCTTCGCATGAATGTTTCTAATAAATATGTGTTTGAACTATAATGTAAGAACATAAAATAGCCTGCAGGTGCACTGACAATTTATTTCATCACTCTCTCGGGGTGAATGACAAGAACCCAAAATCAAACAAAGAAAGAAAACAAATAAATAATTAAGCATATTTTTTCAGACCCATTCTAATTACTATATAGTTTTTTTAATTAGTATCTCATTCTCATTAAAGCTACTTTTTTTTTTTTTTTTTTTTTTTTTTACTTTTCAATTTAAACATTTCATATGAAAACTTTAAAAACAGTTGTGATGAATAATATTATTGTAGAAATTATACATTTTAGTTTTTCAGGACTCTTTATGAATAGTAAGCTCTAAAGAACAGCATTTATTTGAATTAGAAAAATCTTTACTGTCACTTTTGATTAAATGAATGTGTCCTTGATGCATAAAAAATATTAATTTATTTAAAATGTGAGGATAACGCAAATTAGTATTTGCCTTTACTTTATTAGTACATTACATGAAATACTTTGAAAAGTTGACATGTTACTTGGTGTGACATGCTGTATTAAATATAGAATTTAATATTTAAAAGTATTAACCTTATTTTACAAAGATGTATCTTTTTTTATAATCATGCCGCTTTTAAGCTTTGTAGCTCATATTAATTGAAGAAAGAATACATGGCATATTTGTACTTTTACAAATTAATTTGTCATAATGCAACCATTTTCCTTTATTTACATTACATTTATATTTACATTTAGTTATTTAGCAGACACTTTTATCCAAAGCTACTTAGAAATGATGACAATGGTGGCAATCAAAATCAACAAAAGAGAAATTATATTGTATTGAATTGTATAACTTTATTGTCCACCTAAGTGGAAAATTATCTTTGGCTCACCAACACAGCAGAACAACAACATAAATATAAAAACTAGTCACGTACACGTAAAAAAAAAAAAAACTAAAAGAACTATATACAAGTGCTATAAGAAGTCTCAGTTAGCTTAACGCAGGACACATAACAAGGATTATAAAATTATGTAAAAAAATAAATAAATAATAGATAGGAAAGAAAAGGCTTAGAGAACGCTTGTTATGTATTCATACTGTCTAAAGTTCAACACAAAATACTTGCCATGCTAAAAATGTTAATTGCAAAAAAAATAAATTAGGCATAAAAAAGCTTATTTTTCTAAAATATTAAAAATTATAAACTTATTCATTTATTTACTTACTAATTTCCCCCACCATTTGACATATTATTCACCTGTCTAAAAAAAAAATAACACTATGCAGGCCATATAATTAACTACATCCAGACTTAGGACCCAGCGTCCACCTGGCAGGCCTGTCCTTGTGAAGACCGGGACCTCTGAATGCCCCCAGTTCACATTTCTAGCTTGGTTTTGCCAACAGCAAGGGCCACGCTTTGCTGACATTTTGACAACTCTGCGCTCTCGACCCCTTGCTCCTTCTCCCCCTCCTCCATCGGGCTGGCACAGAGGGAATGAATCCCCCCTGGCCGGTGGGGTAAAGGTCCCTGGGACCAAGCTGTTAATTCAATCAAGAGGGTGGTATGCTCAATTAGGCACTCATAAGGGCCCAGGAAGGGTCTGGGGCCCCAGCAGAGGGCAAGCAGCCCTACCCGTGAGAGCCATTAATTGTGGATGACATTGTGTAAACACTGGAGTGAATAGGCGGTGCAGGTGTTGGACACACTCGTTGGACACTGTATCAATGGTTCTTTTCACACCCCGCTTTCCTCTGAACTTTCTCTTTTTTTGGTGTTTCAGTCACTCTTCACTTATTAGAAGAGGCAGTTGAAGGATAAATTGAGGATGTTGATGTTGATTTCAAATGTCGGTTGATATTTGTGTGTGTGTTGAGATGCATCCTTCAAAGGTGACCCCAAAGAAGGTGTACAAAAAAAAGGAGTCAGTGACTGGACCAACTCTTTGGATTCACATGACTCCTCCAGATACGGGAGCTTGTGAAAACTGCAGCCAGTACATGTAAAAGACATGGAATTCAACAAATGAAAGCCAGATGAGGGACTTTAAAGTGGAAGGGCTCTGCGTCTGACCTCACATTCTCTTGTTTGAAGTCCTCTCTCTGTCCATGTCTTTTCTTCATTCTTGCACGATTAGGTCAAACAGGCACTTGTGAGAAATATGGAAGATGTATTGAGCAATCCTCAGATCTGAAATGTCTTGTTATATGAGTCCTTAAACTCACAATGTTTCATCTTGAAGTGTGAAGACACCAACAGAGCGACTAGGAATACATACACACTTACAGTACACACGTGTAGTAATGTGCAATCACAAATCAGATCTGAGAACTGTTTTCCATTGAGATTACACTGAGACCAAATGGAGACTTCTGCTTCAGGTTTTTCTCCTGAGAAAAAGAACACGGTCTCTTCTCCAGAGTTACAGGACAGATTTGATTACTCTTCATTTGGTGAGTTTGTTACAGAGTTATTACACATAAGTATTGATAATATTTACATATACTAACTGGTTATGCTTAGGGTTTAGAGTTAATTGCATGTAAGTATGCACATTTTTTTACTGATAGTAACGTCAATATGTAAGTCAGTATGTAGCTACATCACCTTAAATTAATTGTTACCATTAATTTTGCAATTTTATAAAATTAAAGGATTAGTACAGATTAAGCTCATTTGACAGCATTTCTGGCATAGTGTTCATTATAAAATAAATAAATAACTCATCCTATTAAAAAAAAAATAATCCTTTGAAGCACTTAAAACTGAAGGGTTTGTGGCCAGTAAAAATGGAAAAGTGCTCACTTTTAAAAATAAAAGTACTGCCAAAAGGTGTTTTATTACTATTATTTATTATTATTATTATTATTATTATTATTATTATTATTATTATTACATGTGTTGTTGTTTTTGTTGTTACTTTTATTGTTATTATTGTAGATCAGACTCAGGATTTTTTTCTCCATCTACTTACCATAATAATAACAGTACTTATGTAAAATTACATGCAACTAACCTTAAAACAAACTAACTAACTAACTAACTAACTAACTAACTAACTAACTAACTAACTAACTAACCCTTGTCACGGTGCACACAGCAGGGAGGAAACAGGAACACGCAGACGAGGAGATACTTCAAAATAATAGTCTTTAATGACGACATCCAGGTAAGACAGGGCAATGCAGACACACAGAAACACCGGGAATAACAAGTCACACACGACAGAGGTCTGACAACCCTATAGTAATACATGTGTTTTACAGTAGTATTAGTTAAATATTCTGCAATTTAAAAGTAATATTTTAAAATGAATATTGTTCAGTATCTAATTGTGTAATTATACTGTATGATGGACACCTTAAAATAAAAATTTAACCCTTTTTGTGTAGAAATTGATTTTATGCAATTTTGTCACAATTGCTACCATCTGAGCTTAAGTTGTGTAGAACATGAAATATTCCTTAAATATGCACTTAAATAAATAATACATTTTTTGACACTCAGAGTACCATAGATTTCTGAATAGAAAAAAAATGCATCTAAAAGTAAAATATTCCATAGATTAATTAGACATCTGGTGAGGATATACGCCTTGAAGAAGACAATTGCTGTCAAAAACATTAGCTGAAGGAATCTCTCAGGACTAGAGTTGATACTTTACCTTGTCTGAAAGCGGGTAAAACCACAATAAAGCTGGGTCCAGATGTCTAATTATAAAAGCTGTAAATGGGTTTAACAGCATTTCGAACCACTCAATTTAAAGTCCAAAGGTATTAAGGACACATAACATGAAGCGAGCCTCTCATAGCTATCTTAGACATCATAATAAGATAAGGGTGGGGGGAGAGACCTCTCCGCTGTACTGATGTGTTGATTAAAGCCATGAAATGTGCATAGCCTGGCAATAATTGCCTTGGAGTCGGCGGGGTGCCCGCTGGTTTAGACTGGCTGGTCTTGTCTACAGACACCTGCTAATTTTCTGTCGGCTTTGCTTGCTATAAACAGACAGTGAACCGCCACTGAGGATCTGTGAAAAGGGTCGGTGTGATAATTGGGCAGCACAGCCCTTTTCAGCTTGTTTGCCCTCTTCTTTCTGTCTAGTCCTTGTCAACATTTGTTTCAAGTCCAGCCAAGTGACAACAGCCATCTGTGTTGGTCAACGTTTCTCCAACAACAATTATTTCACACGCCAGAAAACGGCTTTCTTTTGTACGTGGAGATGGTTAAAGGAGCGGGCAGGAGGAAAGTGGATACAGGACATAAAGTGATCTCGTTAACATTCCATTAGACACTCCTGTCCCCACTCACCCCTCCCTTCCCCCAGAAGAACTGCACACAGTCCCGGCCGGGCAGAGACCAGCTGGTGTAGTGTGGAACGAACCCCAGGGAGAGATTTGAATGGAAAGCTAACGGCACATCAAGGTACATCCACAGAATCATCACTGACAGCTGTACCGCATGGAGGCAGACCTGAGCCCTGCTTCTCATAGCCTTTCTTTTTCTATCTATCTATCTATCTATCTATCTATCTATCTATCTATCTATCTATCTATCTATCTATCTATCTATCTATCTATCTATCTATCTATCTATCTATCTATCTATCTATCTATCTATCTATCTATCTATCTATCTATCTATATATTGTCTGTCTCCATGCCTTTGCAAATAAATATTCATATTTCTAAAACTTAAAATGTATTTAATAATTTTGCTTAATATATATTTAATACATTTACTAAAATAAATAAATAAATACATACATACATGCATACATGCATAAATAAATAAATACATACATACATACATACATAATGGTATGGCAAACAATCATGTTAGCTAATCATGTTATACCTCCAGACATAACATGTAATCATTTTTTACTTGTCTAGAGAATATGAGAATAACAATTTTCAAAAAGCTTGTTTTTTCATTGTGCATTCCAATTAATCTCAATCAAGCTGCTGATGGGTTATTTTAATTTGGTTAAAAAAATAACACAAACATACAGCCAACTAACACAATAAAACACAATAAAAACATGATAACAATAAAAACAAGATTTTTGAACATTTAAAAAAACGGAGTTATCTGTTTTTGCAAATAAACTTGTCATGCTTCTCATTAATATTTATTTATTTATAAGTATAAACAAATAACAATATCTCTGTTACAAAAAAATTATAATATAATAAATAAAATATAATATATAATAATATAATATAATAACTTAGAATATAAAATAAAAGTGTGCACCATTGTAAAAAATAAATACATCTAAAATATAAATATAAAAAAACATAAAGTGAAATAAAATAAAATTGGTGGGGTAAGTTGACACAATGAAAACCTGCTGTTTATTGTTACTTGATTTGACAAGAAACCTTTATTAGATAAAAAATCTAGGTAATGTATATATATATATATATATATATATATATATATATATATATATATATATATATACACATTGTGGGCTTTTAGGGGAAATATTTAAACAACAGAACAATTGCTTGTCGAACCATGAAACTGAAATTAAGTTAAATTAAATTGCATTTATAATAGTAGTAATAATAGGAATAATATAAAACATTTAGCTGATTGCCCAAGTCTCCCAATAAATAAATACATACATACATACATGCATACATGCATGCATACATACACCATTTACGTCAATTAAACACCCATACAGAATAAACAAGTTGTAAAATGTTTAGTTGGAGTGTTGAGTTAAAGAAAGTCGTAGAGCTGTGTGCGTCATTACTCTTGCGGTAACCAAGTGGACTGATGATTAACCCGCGGACTTCTGCACTACCCCCCCCCCCCCCCCCTCCCTCCGCTGCCTGTCTGTCATTGGACATCACCACTGTCAATCACGTCATAAAATCCCACCCCCTTAGGTTTTAAACACGTCCCAAAATGTAAGGCAAACTATTCAACCTGTAGCTTTGGAAAGGAAAGTACATCCCACGCAGTGGAAAGAGTGCATCATTACGACTTTCATCATCTTGTCTGCGTACTCTTTGGCACTATGAACATGCACACGCGTAACGAAGAAGCCCGCTGAGGACGAATTTATTTGGAAACAAACTTTTGGAATTTCCTGCAATTTTGGGACCGCTGCCAATTCTTAACTTAATCTTGTCCGTAGGCTGTCAGTTGTCTTAACACTCCAACGTCAGACAGAATGTACTGCCACAATCTGGTCCTTTTTGTATTTTCGCATTCCCTCGCGCTACTGATGATGATGTGCCTGCCACCAGCCTCAGCGCAGAAGTCGAACGGTCCTCGGGTAAGTCCGTGCGTAACGCCGCTGTCTGCCGCATGTGTTCAGCTGCGCACATCCACGCATTTGTCATTCTGATAACTTCAGTGCGTCATTCAAAGCTGTCAGTGTGAACACATAAAGTGCTTATACTGTGTCAAAGCCATTGCATTATTTTAAAACAATGCTTCCTGATACAGTGTTTTCATTTATGAAAATATCTGCTTCAATATACAATGCCATTGCACCAAATATATAGGCTACAGTAACAATGCATCCTACATGCAATGCTAATGCAATACTTGTTTGTTTTACAAATAACAGTTTTATGGAGGATTATTTAGACAAACTGGAATGCAAAAATAACCCACTGAAAATGTTAAAGCTTCCTTTTGCTGCCTTATATGGTGACACTGACTTAAAATATACCTTAGTATATTACATTGTCTGTCCTCACTTATAGTTTATACATACTAGTTTATATGAAAATTAACTTTCATTCTAGAATGCATAATACCCCAACATCAGTGCATCTTTTAGTGATTCAGCTGAATAGTTGGGTTTTGCTTGCTGAGGCACATTGTCAGTGAGACTTGAGTACACCCATTGACCTTTTGTAATAAAGGTCTTTTGCTTCCTGTGCACCCCTCTGTGCCCATAGAAAAGAGGACCATTGCCTTTCCAATGCAGCATTTCATATGATTTCAACAAAGACAACTATGAGGAGTATTTCTTTCTGCGGCTGAATCAGTTTGCAGACAATGTTGAATAGTACAGCTATATGATGTTTGTTTTTTTAAATGATCCTCGAGGAAATGCAAATACATCTGTCTGGATGTCTATAAGGGAGAAAAATTGCATCAAGGTGATTAACTGTTTGCCTTAATAGCCTTGTTTTAGAAGTAAAGTTTAAACAAATAGCAATCAATGCAACTCACTTGAGTGACTAATAACACTAACCAGTCAAAGAATAAAAACCTGACCCAGAAATTGAATTGCCACAGCATTCTTTTATTTCCTCAAGTATTTGAACAATTCAGACAGAAGAATGGTTTGTCAAGATTGCCGCAGAGCTCTTGTGGTAAATGTCCATTCAGTTGTGCACTGAGACCATTGAGATTGACCACTGAGAGTACAAATCAGAAAGAGAGTAGAATAGAGAAATGTGTGGATGCTGCTGAGGTATTGTCATACTTGTGGTCTGAGGGGGTGGTCAGTATAAAAATCTATGTTACGCACACACACATTAAACCCAAAAATGTGTTCATCTTCAAAAGTGAATAGAGTGAAGTTGAATTTAAATTGTTTTGCTGAGAAAAGTCTTAACAGCTAGGTACACAAAAAATTCAAATAATCACATTTTTGTCTTCAAGAAATATTTTACGAACCAGTTAATCTGCAAGGAACACATTGGACCTCATTGAGATATATAACTAGATTGTAAAAGTGTATTAAAATAAATTCCTTGGAAATTCAAATAATCGGCTGTTCCTAAAGTCACAACACACACATTCATAGCACTCTATATACATTTATTTCTTAATTATGGATTAGAAATAATTGTGACAACAGGACCACTGTGAACATAAACACTTCTATACTGTGTTAATGCATTATTACTAACATAAATTATGTTCTCTGTGAATAAATTGTGCTTAGGAAACAAAACTCTGGCTGCTGAGAAGAAAGTAAAAGCATTAATATTTGAAATAGTTTTTATTTTAATTATTTTACTCCTCCATACTTATATAGCCTCTCTGGCTTCTATCTTCTGTGATATAATATCTGCTTACTTATTTTATTTTGGCAAGAACTCTATAGATTGAAATTAACTGTAATAGTAGCTGTACAGAGAGAGAGAGAGAGAGAGAGAGAGAGAGAGAGATGTGTGTGTGTGTGTGTGTGTGTGTGTGTGTGTGTGTGTGTGTGTGTGTGTGTGTGTGTGTGTGTGTGTGTGTGTGTGTGTGTGTGCGTGCGTGCGTGCGTGCGTGCGTGCGTGCGTGCGTGCGTGCGTGCGTGCGTGTGATTTGTTGTGCTCAACGGCAATAAACACTGCATAAATATCTCTGCAATGTTTAAACATCCTTCATCATCCTCATTTAATCATTACAGGAGGCCAGAAAGGTTGTGTTAAAAAAGCTATTTAAAAAAATCTAAAGTTAAATGCTTCAAAAGTTATACTCCCTTCTGTGCCTCATTTGTAAAAACTTATCTCTGAATGCTGTCAGCTCCAAGAACCCAATGTTTCATGAGGAGTTATGGCTGCTCTGCTGGTCTGAAAGATGTATTTGGGCCAATAACAGGATCAAGCTCTTTCCTTGAAGCCAATTTGGGTGATTGGGTTTATAAAAAAAAAAAAAGAATGGAAGCGTCTCTTGACAGTAGAGGGATTTTAGGTTTCCTTTTCCACATTTAACATGAATTTAGCACACTTTTCCAGTCCCAGTCACCAAATTCTGAGTTCTTCGACCTGGCCAATTCTGGTATGCCGCAGACTTAGAAGATAATATTTTCTTTTTTAATTCTGTCAGCATGCAGCGATGAGTCTGAGCACAGTGAATATACTGACTGCCAGAAGCCATTATTTTGACCATTAATCTTAAGATCTTTTGGTTAAAGGTTATGTGTATTTATTTTCTACTAGCATGACTAAATGGAATTGAAAAATGATAATGATAATAAACAAAGTTTCCCCCAGAATAAACAGATAGTCCCGCCCCTAAACTCCCATAATTGGTTGAGGCAATATTGCTGTGCAGTGAATCAACCTTTGGTGTTGTCAGTGTATTTTAACATCGAACAAATTACGCACTTCACTTTTAAACAGCTCCTGTGCAAAGGTCACTGGGGACTTTCACTGTTAACAGTCAGACAGACTTGATCCTCATGGTAGCCTGACAGCAGCATGGATTTAAAATAGTCAACAGAGAAATACAGAAATAAAACTTCACAGTATGCAACATATCGTCAGTGTAGTTTAATAGCAAAGTAGTTCACATTATTAGTATTAAAAACGGTGATGAATTTGACTAAGTTATGTTCTTAATATTGTCTTTTTATTACCAATTCAATGTTTATGGCCCCAAAAAATTTATTAATTGAAAGTTGTATGATACAAATACAGATTATAATACTGAATTAACTGCAAACTACTGGATACATAACATGAGCTACCTTTAGTTTTTTTTTTCTTACAGTACACGTAGACTGAACCTGAGTTGCTGGATTATTGTGGTTTACTACAGTACACGTTGGAGTTGTTGTTTTATTTTTTTTATTTTGTAATATGAGCAGCATTTTTGATTTATTGCAAAACATGGACTGCATGTGGAGCATGTGCTCTACTGTAACCTTGAAATATGTTACTCAACCACAGTTTAGAAGGCACCCAGCTGCAAAATTAATAACATAAAAAATGAAGAAATGCAATATTTCAACTGGCAGACTTAGACACTTTCTGAAAAATCAATCAGTTAAACTTCTGTCAATGTTTTTGCCAATACAGCCAAGAAAACTGACTAGCAATGTGCAGCATAATTTCCTTATACTCCGTAAATTGTTACCATAAAAAGCTATTTCTACCTTATTGGTAGTATTGGCTGATCCAATTACTTATTTATTAATTTATTTATTTTGTTAACCTCATGTAGTCAGGTTAATAATATTTTGGACCAAAATTAAATGCTGCTACATACTGTAAAGCATATTTTAAGGTATTTTTTTTTTCTGTGTAACATATAAACATCTATATTTATTTGTTTACTTGTTTGTTTATGTAAGATAACAGTTGTCTGTAGTGCAGATCAGAAAGTGTACTGGCATTACCATTATGTCATTTTTCAAAAGTTCATACTTATTTAGCATTTGTACTGTAAACATATTATGTACTGGTAAATTTGGATATTAAGCCATTTTTTAGAAATGTTTCAATTGCATTCATAAAATTGTATAATTTATATTGGTGTTTTACCTTTGGAAAATATGTATATGTTTGTTTGTTGATTTATGTATTTATTTATATTTTAAAAAAATATATATATCCACAATCGAAGCTGTCACAAGAAAAAGATAAATGCACTAAGATAAATAGCTAAATCTGTGATGCCACGTTTGATTTTATTGTACAATGGTTAACTTGTTTAGGTTAATATCCTAATATTCACCTGACAAATATAACTGTATCATTTATGGTAGAAGAATTGTATGTTTAAAATATTATTTTAATTAATTAACTATTTATAGAAAATGTAATTTTACAAAAGCACAAGCAACTCATGAATTGCAATGATTTTAAAATGGTTTAAACCATGATAAAAAAGGGTTTTAATATAGACTATTGTCCTTAGTAGATTTGTAGGTTAAGTGAAAAACACTTTAGTCTTTAACTTCTTGTGTTTTAAAGCTTTTTTCTTCAAACATACTTTCAAGAGAACACTAATGATTCATACAAGACCTATTTAGAACACTTCAATATTCCCTTCCCTTTGAAGTATGGACTTAATATAGTGTGAACTTTTTCCAACATGACAAAAACCTAGTATAATCTGTTTTCACTCAGCATTTCAGTTAAATGATACGACATAAGCTTTCCCGCTGCATTCATTTCTCAGAATTAGCTATCCACACGTACATACATATCATGGTAGTTTAGTCAAGCTTCAAAAATGAACTTAACCAGCATGAGTAATTTAAAAATGCATACATGGAGGTGGCCTGGGGAAGCGCTGTATACAGCATACCTGGTCGAGTGCATCACTAAAACCTCATAAAGTCATGTAAAGAACAAACACAGCGAGACAAGTACAAGTTCCATGCCAAGAAAACATTCTCCCAACTCAGCGTATGAGCGCCAAACCCCTGCCTTCCTCCTCTCTGCTTTTTTTTATTGCAGCTGCCCACATGACACCTAATGACCCAATGATGCAGGTGTTAGTGTTGTGTGTTTGCAGGTGAGAGGGAGATGTGGGAATCATGTACATACAGGTTTTTATCTGAGTGCATTTAGAACGAGTGATTGTTCTGTGTGTTTTGCGTGAGTCCTAATTTTAACCAGACATCTAATAGTGCATAGAAGTATTCAACCAGTCAGCGGGTCATTGTTTACCTTATATAAAATGACTCATGATACACTGTGCAGCATCAGCGGGCTTTGCAGTTTAACACTGTGTTGACAGAAAGTGTGAGACTGTAGAGAATGTTCGCGCAGCTAAGATAATGCGAATGAGAGAGCATGCAGGTTTGAAGTCATGCAACATGTACTTTGATACAAATCATGTCAGACTTACTATAATTCATCAGAGGCTTGTTGCAGATTGCATTAAATGTATAAGTGTATAGGGGCTATGCCTTCTACCAGTGTTGGGGTAACACATTACAAGTAACTTGAGTTATGTAATCAGATTACTTTTTTAAGTAAAAAGTAAAGTAACGCATTTTTTTTTTTTATTTAGAATACAATATCTGAGTTACTTTTTTCAAATAAGTAACACCAGTTACTTTGTTTCCCATGTCTTGACTGACAGCTCTCATTTTGGCATGTTGAGAGAAATCGGTAGCAAGTGCAGAGGCGTTGCGTGTGCTGTGTGAACATGACACGATGTTACTGTAGTTATAGAATAAATATGAACATGCGTTTACTCATCTCACCTGCATAAAAACAGATTCAGTATTCCTCAAAATAAATAAAAACAGCCAAATGAAAAATCAGAATATTATACAATCCTGCAAAAATTTAATATGTTAAATAAGACAAAAATGATTTTTGAATTGAATCCAATTTTATTAATAAATGTCTTTACTACTGAAGATACCGATGATCAAATTCAACCATACTAAGCAAAAATGAAACAAATGTGTTTCATTTGTGTTATTGCAGAATAGTGTTGAACTTTCTGCTCCTGCATCATATTCGTCATGCAGTTTGTTTTAGCTGCGCCCTCTACTGTACAGACATGAATTTACATTTCCTTCAGCCTGTGGCGTAATAATTTAACGTTTGGTGTGAAAGGGCTTTTACATTCGTAAAATAATATATATTTTTTTTATTAAAAACAAAAAAGCAAGCCCTGCCCAGATTTAAAAAGTAACTTGTAATTAACATAATGCATTAATTTTCATAAAAGGTAACTAAACAATGTAATTAGCTACGTTTTTTAGGAAGTAACGCAATATTGTAATGCATTACTTATAAAAGTAACTTTTATTTCAGATCTTAAAGCAAATTTTTGCAGGCGAAGTCCAGTCTTTTCAATACAAATCCACACGATCTGGAATTTTGTGTACGGTTCAAAGATTTCACCAAACAAGTCTCGCTCAAGTTTTTCACACAAATTTTCCAAACTGACCAAAAGAAAGCTGCTTGGTTTGAAAGCGGCGTCTGTGTGAGGTTTGCTTCATACATCGCTACACTATTGAAGATAACATAACTTTTTGCCCTGCAAGACTTGAAATTACGCTAAAGTCTACTCTAATCTGATCTTCACACCACATCTCTTGTTACCAAATGGGTTTCTTTTGTAATTTTGAGTTAGTTAAAATAGCCTTTTCCAACAAGATGGGATATTTGCACTTTGTGTAAAAAGACACTCTGCTATAATCTTGATTGGTTTCATGGTGGCTCATGAGTTTGGCTTGTGAACACAAACCATTTCAAGTCGGGCATTGACTATGTGATTTTCTCATCTGATTTCTGAGCCATATGACCCATTACTTTTTTTTAGGTTTTTCATTCATTGTTTATTGTGCAGTGCACAGGGGGCAACGAGAGGCAATTACCCTCTCTCGAACCAGCAATCAGATGGTCAGATGAATTTCTGGTAGAAATCTTGGACCATCATGAGGGTCTCGCACAGTTAAAGAAGGTCTTCAAACTGATTGCCCTGAACTCATTGTTTTTTCCCCTCTCTGCGCATGTGTAAAAAGGGAAATTAAACTATGGTGACACGGGCACACAGTTACAGGTTTGGGGGTTCTACGCGTTTCACATGTATAGTTTCAGCAGTCAGGCGGTAGCTTGATGATCGAACCATATGGTGTGAGCACATAAATCACTTGTGACCGTATATTGTGAGCACATACAGTGAGCTTTGACTTTAGATTGCATGTGATATACTTGTACAGTGAGAGTTGGTATCTAACATAAACATCTCTGAAACTGCACATCGTATGCCCGGCTTCAGATATCTGCAGCGCCAATATGGTTCACTATCATTCTTTGTGAACGCAAAGTGGGGTCTAGGTTTATTTGATTTTCACTTTTCGTTACAGATTATCATCCTAAAATAATGACAGCTACACTGTAACACCGGCTGTGGACAGTCCCAGGATGTTGAATAATGGCAGAACTTACTGTCTGATTCAACCAGAAGTGGCATTTACTGATTTTTCTATAATTTGCTAAATTGGGAAGACATTGATCTAATAATGTCAAGTCAAGTTTATTTGTAGAGTATATCGCTTTTTATAACACATTGTTTCAAAGCAGCTTTACAGAAAGTCAAACAGTTTTGTTCTAGGTGAGAGTGTATCATTCTCAAAAAGCATCAATGTAGTTATAACCAGTTGTCCTAAGTGAAAAACAGCCAATTGTCAAAAATGTCTGAACTTGTGAGTGTAAAATTTTCCAAATTTAGTTATTAGCTAAGTCATTCCTTACTGTGTTTGAAAATTACTTATCTTGTTGTAAAGATTTCTATGGTCCATTGTGTTTAGCTAAAAATATCACTGTAAGGAATGAAAATGTGGATACAAATTTAAGAAAATGCGGAGGGAAAAAAGAAGAATGCATCACTGTGAAAACAGACCAGGACAGACATGTGACTAGGATTTAGGATGACAAACGAGAGATCCAAGAGTAGTCCAGTGGAATGATTCATGAGATATTACTTCATAAATTAAAAAGCCAGTTCACAAGACCGCAATGTCTGTTTCTTTTTCACAATGTCGGGAAAAAAAAGATTTTATAGAAAATCATGTGATATCAGTCCCATTAAAACCACCAAATGCTACAAAAGAGCATCAAGAAAAATATACAACCCAATCAATCAAAGTGATGACTATTTATAATTTGTTGCGCAACCTTTGTGTTATTGCACATCCCTAGTGTGTGTACAAGAGCAATGTTTCCAGACTAAATTACACTAGGCAGACAGAAAAGTTCGACAAGGACTGGAGCGGACAGAGAGAGACAGTTTGAACAAGAGAGAACTAGATAGACAAGTAAAGAGAGGGAAAATGTGTGTGTGTGAGGGAGATAGAGAACAAGTTGGGAGACTTGTCGAGGGACAAAGGGCTGTTCTCCCTGTGTGGGCCAGAAGCAGCGCTGTGTGCTTGATATACAGTGAGCGACAGCTGGGATTTGGATAAGGATGGTTTTCTGACAGAGAGAATGTGTTCTGGGTCAGTGCTATGGCATTTTGCTGTGGAGAGATAGCAGTGGCTATCAGCGTTTAATGATAAAGCTTTCTCTGAGAAAATACCAGAGATTACCACCCTCCCAGAGGCTTCAATTACAGCCCGATAGACACTGTGTCTCTTTTACCACACCGGACAGCCATTAGTCATGGCATAGCAGGTTTCATCAACTGATGTTTTGCCATATTGGGATCCTCAAGTGGAATCTTCTCTCCACTGTGTGTTTTGTTGATGTTTACAAAACTTATTGTGCTACTTCAATGGCCAAACAACTTTTACTGGTTATTTAGTCTGCATGTTTTAATTTGTTGCTACAAGCTCTGAGGTTAAATAACCAAAAGGATTTGGTTAACATCAAGTTCGTACAAATAATTTAAGAAAACTTTGATTGTTTTGTTTTTGGATGCTGGTCTAGAAGCTAGATTGGCATTTTGAAGAAATTAGTAAATCTCAAGAGTGTCGACTGTGTACAAGTGACGATTAACAAACAAAAAGTATTACTTTCCAATGAAAAAGAAAATGCACAAACATTATTAAATAGGGATTTATGGCTAATATTAGCCATCCTATGTTGCTTCAGCAATGGTCAATCAATCAGTTTCCATTATGACTTCACTGATGTGCTGTATGCAATGGAGTTGAGACTATACAAGACCCAGAGAAAAACCAGACCCCCTAGGACTCCATAATAACATAGATCGGGATTAACCAAGAACTCGATCCAGCCTTGGCAGAGCTAAAAGGTGGAATTCACCGAATAAATAGTTTACTTGGTAGAAATTAAAGGGCACTGGGTCAAGGCCTTTCACATTCAGACCTGAAATACATCAGCATTTGGTTATTGGACAAAACTGAAAATTATCCTGTATCTTTTTGTGTGTGTGTGTGTGTGTGATCAGACAGTCAGTCAGATTCCCCAGGAGAACTAACATGACTGTTCCTTAGCCAAGCTATATCATTAGAGTGACAAAGTAGGAAGTTTTCCTGTTAGTCTGGATTTAATTAGTCTAATGATCAGAGAAGAGGGATTATGATTTCAAATCTACTTTGTGTGAAATCTGACATTCATTATTGAATCATGCAAAGCTGTTTTAGGAGGGGATTTGAAGTTTGCAAAACCAATTTCTTACACTCTGTCTGCTATATATACACTCACTTTTAATAGCATATAGAAAAGCATGATCCATTTTTGATCTCTTTTCATAGTTTTTTTATATCAGCCTTATAAGATGAAAATCTGCAAATTCCTTTTTGAAACTGAGTTCTAATCTGAAACTGTTTTTAGGGGCGCCAGCTGCACTTGGCCAGGCCTGCTAATTCTGTGGCAGCCAATCAGAAGACCGATTTTGCCCGTTATTTTTGTTATTGTTCTTTTGGAAGGTAACGAGTGCTTCACACGTTATAGAGAGTAGCTCTGAGCTCTGGCACTCCTCGTGAATACCAAACACACACACACACAAACACAGTGATCGCCAAGTATAAAAATCCATCTGTGCAATGAGATTTCTCTGGTGTCTCCAGCTCGTCCAGAAATGTTAACTTTATTGTGAGGAGTCCAGGCAAAAGTTTAAAGTACCCTTATTCTCAAAATAGAGTGTTAAGAAGAAACATTTGTTATAAACCCCAAACTGAAAAACAAGATTTTTTTTTTTTTGGAATTCACTTTTAATTAGAAAAATGTGCATGACATATTGTTTATTCAACAAGATGATTGTTTTTAATGATTTATATTTGACTTTAGCAATGTCAGGGAACTAGTAGGATTCATTGAATGCTGACTACTGAACAGACATTTCACTCTATAAAAAGAAGTGTACTGATTGAGAAACCTTTGCAATGAAATCGTGACGTATGTACAGCAGCCCTAAAAGTTTGTGAAGCACCTGTGCCACAAATATATGAATATTATTGCATTGCACAAAATAAAAAAATAAACAAAAGAGATACAATAAATGCATGTATGTTACATCTATCTACATCTATACATCCAGTACCTTGTGAGCACTTTTTAAACGGAATTGAAAAAAATAATTTTTTTTAAATAAAAAACATTCCAGTGCAATGCATTTGTAAAATGCATGACTTAAGTGTCCCAGAATCTCCCAATACTTTCTGGGGCATTGTATATTGTTAAAAGTGAGAATGACAGAATATTTGTATGGTGTGTAGGCTTCGGTTTTCCTCTGTGTTCCATGCTTAACTAAACGTCTGCCCACACAAACTGACAGAATGTGTGTGATTCATTTCACCTATAGTTCCTCTTCAGGAATCCTAAGTGTATACTAAGAATCTGAATCCTAAGTGTAATCAGTTCAATCGATGGGCGAGATGTCAGTGGGGGGAGACGTCATGACCAGAAAGCTTAAAAGCATGTGAGCTGCAGCCTGTGTTAGCTTTCTGTCATTCAGCAAAGCTCTCTGTGTGAGTCTTATTTACTGTTGTCTGTCAAGTTACATCAAGCATTCAGCAACCAAAAACTCCAGAAATGTCTAAAGCAAGCGCTAAGACAGTTAAGGGTGAAAGCAGGGGCCAGTTGAATAAACTTAGCCCCCATGTTAAGACTGTGTCTTAAGAGCTAGTTTGACCAACTAGCTGTGGCCAAGGGGTAATAAGTCTTACTTTTCCATTACAAATAAGACCAATCTACCATTTTATAACCAAATTTAAAGTTATGAACAGTCTTGAAGAAAAACAAATTAGATGAATAACTTTTTAAGACTAGTCTAAACAGTTTATGCTTGGGAGCAAAGCACGCAGAGAGAGAGAGAGAGCCGACTGTCCGCATTTTGAGAGAATGCCACTGCGTACGGTCTCTTTCCCCCGAGGAGGGGGCTCTGTGCTTCTCCTATCTTCCTCCGAGGAGTTATTGGAGGTAGTCACTCGTGTGGTTGTCAAGTTAAGCATTGATTGGCCGCCGAGAAACAGGCTGAACTGCAGAAAAGTAAACTTGATGAACACTTTCTGCGTAATAAGCTGCTACCTCCACGCCAGAGCCTGACCTTTTTTCCTGATCTCCACACAGAGGTGTCGAGATCGTGGAGGAAACCATTCTCAGCCCACTTATTCATCCCCACCTCTGATTATTATGGAAATGTGGCAGGGCTGAGTCAATGCGGTTACAGAGCGATGCCCCGGGTAGAGCAGACGCTTGCAAGCTATTTGTCTCCGGGCGCGGCATCGTCTCTGAAGGCTCCGGTCTTGCACTCCAAGCCGCTGCACACGACATCAGCGCTGATGGGCAAGGGGTACACGGAAGCAGGTTAGGCTAGTGCGTGTCTGCACACTATATCAGTGTTACAGGCATACCATGCCAACCTGCTGAAAGAGCTAGATGAAGGCGAGCAGTTTAATTCAGATACCGAACTCTCCTCGCCACCAAGGAGACCGCCTGTGCCATTGGCACATATATATATATATATGTGTGTGTGTGTGTGTGTGTGTGTGTGTGTGTGTGTGTGTGTGTGTGTGTGTGTGTGTGTGTGTGTGTGTGTGTGTGTGTGTGTGTGTGTGTGTGTGTTGTGATGAGTCGGCTGCCTCCCCCCTTATTATCATCATCACCCCGTCCTTTAACGCCGCTCTTCACCAGGCTACCGACGGGAGTGGTTGTGTAAGAGTAGAGGGGCGCTGAAACAGCCAGGTCTGGCAGCGTGTGAGGAGGCTGCCGGACTCCGCCCCTTACCTGGACCCTTCCTTCTCGAACACTGCCCCTCCTTCACGAACCCCGCAGCACAACGAGGACACCTGATACCCTGTTTATTTTGGACACTTTTCCCCTTTGGACACTTAACTTTTATTATTTCTGTTAAATAAAAGCCTCGCCGAGGCCTGATGCCACGCCCACTGTGTTTGTCGTTTGCTCTTTCCGCTACAATATATATATATGTGTGTGTGTGTGTGTGTGTGTGTGTGTGTGTGTGTGTGTGTGTGTGTGTGTGTGTGTGTGTGTGTGTGTGTGTGTGTGTGTGTGTGTGTGTGTGTGTGTGTGTGTGTGTGTGTGTGTGTGTGTGTGTGAACAAAATGTTTCAATATGTACTTAAGTGAACTAATGTTATCAGACAAAATGTATTATGCCATATATGAAGTTAACACTAAATGCAATCAGCTGAATTTTTGAGTGCTTTTTGATGCAGTTAAGTAGGACTTATAAAGATTTACTCACCCTCAAGTCGTCCTGAATATATTTGAGACATGATTTTATTGTATGATATTTAAAGTGGTCATATGACGATGCTAAAAATAATGTTATTTTGTGTATTTGGTGTAATGCAATGTGTTTACATGGTTTAAGGTTAAAAAAACATTTTTTTACACATACCGTACATTATTGTTGCTCCTCTCTGCCCCACCTTTCTGAAACCTTGATTTTTTCAAAACTCATTGTTTTGAAAGGTGAGGTGTGCTCTGATTGGCCAGCTATCCATAGGGTTGTGACTGGCCAAATACCTCAAGTGTGACGGAAATGTTACACCCCTTACTATATTTGGAAACACACAGTGTGTCCATGACATGCAGTGGTGGCAACAATACTACAGCGAGAATAAAATTACACCTTCTGTCTTTGCGTAAATATTTGGGTGGTGTTATGCAAATCACCCAACACAGTGACTTAGATTTGTGGGGTTGTGTTTAAATTAGGTGTTTTATGGGGGGCTTGGACAAGTCTTACCTTTTATAAAGAATATAAGTTGGAAACTTTAAATTGCATTACATGGCCCCTTTAATTTTCTTGTATGAGATGCATGGTTTTCTTTCTACTATGCAACACAAAATGAAAATATTTAGCAGAATGTCATGAAGCTCTTTTCCATGCATTGGATGATTGCTCATGATGACCAATAATGTTACACTTCATTGATGAGTCATGTTTGCCAATGCTATTTGAGATCTATATGATATAGTTATTTTTTGTAAACAGTCTGTTAAATCTCACCCTGTTCCTCACATAAAACTATCGAATGACTTACAAAAACTTGCAATACAGCGAAAAAGATATATCAATGTTGTTTTTTTGGTTGGTCAATTTTAGAGATCAAAAATCCAGATATTCTGCAAAATATCTTCCTTTTTGTTCCAGAGACAAAATAAAAATCATACAGGTGGCACAACATGAGGGTGAACAAATGAAAAGAATTAGCATTTTTGTGAACAGGGATCTTATTAATTTCGACCCTTGAGGCTTATCTGTGAACCTTTCTCAGCTGAATCTTATACTATAAAAACGTGCACTTTAGGTTATACAACTAAGTATTAATCTTTTATGCCTTCTGTCATAATACATGTCATCCGACAGAACACAACATTGAAATATTAATGTAGTCAAGATGAATTAGAACACTACAACTGTTTGTCTGCGGAACATTTGCCTGTTGCTTTATTTTTCCTGGTTTCCTGCAAAGAAAATGGACAAGCAGGCAACTCACCATCTGGACGTGTATTCAGTTCTAAATCATCTTTAATACAGCTTGCTTTGGGTATAGCATTTATTGTGCTACTTAGATCGGGCAGCTCTCACCAGGAATATTTTGGCCTGTCTTAAACAACACTGAAGATTTGCTTAGGTATTAATTTTGAATGTGGCTGTTCTGGATTATTTCCCCAGGTGAGAATTAAAAAGTATACAATGTGACATGTAATATATTATATATTTATATATTAGAACATACTTGTGGATGAATTTAACTGAGTATGTATTACAATCTAATAATAGTATATGTATTAATTTATAAATTGTATAGTTTGTATAGTACTAATTTGTAAGCAGCATATAGTACATGGTAAAGGAGCCAGATATAATAATGCCATACTTAGCTGAAAGGGGGGAAAATTCTGGTTTGCCTGTCATCTGGTATTCAGACTGATTCAGTCCATGTCTGCTATATTAGTGAGATCATTTGGTTCCATTTGCTTGATTGCTCAACTCAAGAGATTCAGTCCTGAAGAAACATTTTGTTGTTTGCTCTGTGTGTGTGTGTGTGTGTGTGTGTGTGTGTGTGTGTGTGTGTGTGTGTGTGTGTGTGTGTGTGTGTGTGTGTGTGTGTGTGTGTGTGTGTGTGTGTGTGTGTGTGTGTGTGTGTGTGTGTGTGTGTGTGTGTGTGTGTGTGTGTGTGTGTGTGTGTGTGTGATCAGAAACGGTCAGCTCTGGTTATTCAGATGGGTCGTGTTAAAATGGAAAATGTGCCCTGTGTTTCTGGCTAAAGCTACCCTTTTTCCAGTAGAGGTTCTGCAGTTTTGTATACCTGCTGTGCTGTGAGACACACTGCATGATGGGCCAGCAGCTATGGCACAATCTATAGTGAATGTGTCTTGTACAAAGTCTGTACTGACTGCTCAACTGGCTTTCCTTTCTCTTTACCTCTCTAAAGAGACTTCTGTTCCTCCCAAAATTTAAGGGAATGTATGTCCCTCTGAAATTGTGGAAATTAAAAAATGTCTGGTTGCATGACATTAACAATAACGTAAAAGCAAAGAAGGTACCATTGATTCATTTTAATCAATTGGAACAATTATTTATAGGGAATGCAATTGTTTTTCTTAATGTAAGGGAGAATAAAATAATTATATTCTCATGGTTTATATTTTTATATTCTCATATTCTCAAAACTTTTATTTCAGCAATATGAAATCAAAACTGATCTATTTACTTTGTAATGCATGTCCCAGGTCTAATTGTGCACAATTCATCAGTGAAAAGTGTGAAAATTTCACAGTTAAATCCATTCCTAATAGTAATCAAATTCAGACCGACCGACCGACCGAGACGATAGATAGATAGATAGATAGATAGATAGATAGATAGATAGATAGATAGATAGATAGATAGATAGATAGATAGATAGATAGATAGATAGATAGATAGATAGATAGATAGATAGATAGATAGATAGATAGATAGGAATTACCCATATTTTGAATTTGGACAATTACAGTTTTAGTCTGTGCAACATGTTTAGATTTGCCTGTCTCTTCTATTAATTCTAATGTCTTCGTTCTGAAAACTCAAAACAGAAGTCTATATAAGGCTATACGAGATGCTGGACAACAAAACCAGTCATACGTGTCCATTTTTCAGAATTTAGATTTATACATCATCTGAAGCTGAATAAATAAGATAGGACAATATTTGGCCGAGATACAACTATTTGAAAATCTGGAATCTGAGGGTGCAAAAAAATCGAAATACTGGGAAAATCGCCTTTAAAGTTGTCCAAATGAAGTTCTTAGCTATGCATATTACTTATCAAAAATTAAGTTTTTATATATTTATGGTAGGAAAATCACTAAATATCTTCATGGAACATGATCATTACTGAAAATGTATTTTGGCATAAAAAAAATATAATTTTGACACATACAATGTACTATTGGCTATTGCTACAAATATACCCCAGCGACTTAAGACTGGTTTTGTGGTCCAGGGTCACATATGGTATTTGAGCTCAGCTATTTTCATATTCATGATTCACGGAAATTGTACTAAGCATTCTGAGTCTTCCTGCTACTAAAACCTGTGAAACTCATTGAGCTGCTTCTCAGCTCATCGGCTCTCTTTAATTTATTGCACACTCATTAGAGTCTAGTCAGGGTATTCTGTCAAGTGCTTCGTTGCGTATATACTGTCATGCCCTCAGTGCTCTCTTTAAATATACTTCATATATGTGTATATGTGTGTGCAGTGGCTTATAGGGGACAGAGAGATCCCATGTTCCCCTGCGTGCTCCAGGAGTCACGGCAAGCCTGTGTGTGGGTCAGACGGACGCAGTTATGATACCAACTGTGACCTGGAGAGGGCAAAATGCAAGGACCACACACTCACCCTCGCCCACAGGGGCAGATGCAAAGGTCAGTGGACATCAGACATTGTTGGGTGTGAATTTCTGAGGGGAAAAATATATTATATGAAAACAAGCCTTATTATCAGATGCATTTTGAAACATTAAAGGGATAGTTCAGGCAAAAATGAAAATTCTATCATCAATGGAACAACTTGAGAAATGTTTTGGTGAACTTGCCCTTTAAGCAGTGTACAGTCCATTTAACACAATGTACCTCTATACCTCACAGCCTCATTTTGTATTCCTGTCAAGAAAACTAATCCTGAAAGAAACTTTGCTTCATCCATAATCACATACTGTTTGACCGGTTATTATATGTGATAAAGAACTTCTTCTATGTACAACCCGAATTCTGGAAATGTTGGGATTTTTTTTTTTTTTATATAAAATGAAAACTAAAAGACTTGCAAATCACATGAGCCAATATTTTATTCACAAAATAGAACACAGAGAACATACATTTTTAAACTGAGTAATTGTACAATTTTATCCACTAAATTAGCTCATTTCAAATTTGATGCCTGCTACAGGTCTCAAAAAAGTTGGCACGGGGGCAACAAAGGGCAGAAAATCAAGACATTTTGAAATGATTCAGCTGGGAGAACATCTAGCAACTAATTAAGTTAACTGAAATCAGGTCTATAACATGATTCACTATAAAAGGGATGTCTTAGAGAGGCAGAGTCTCTCATAAGTAAAGATGGACAGAGGCTCTCCAATCTGTGAAAGAGTGCGTAAACAGATTGTGGAATACTTTAAAAACAATGTTCCTCAACATCAAATTGCAAAGGCTTTGCAAATCTCATCTACAGTGCATAACATCATCAAAACAATACAGAGAAACTGGAGAAATCTCTGTGCGTAAGGGACAAGGCCGAAGACCTTTGTTGGATGCCAGTGGTCTTCGGGCCCTCAGATGACACTTCATCACTCATCGGCATGATTCTGTCATTTTTCATTACTAAATAGGCCCAGGAACACTTCCAGAAACCACTGTCTGTAAAAACAATCCGCCATGCCATCTGCAGATGCGAACTAAAGCTCTATCATGCAAAAAGGAATCCATATGTGAACATGGCCCAGAATCGCCGTCATGTCCTGTGAGCTAAGGCTCATTTAAAATGGACTGTTTCAAAATGGAAAAGTTTTCTATGGTTAGACGAGTCCAAATTTGACATTCTTGTAGGAAATCATGGACGCCGTGTCCTCCGGGCTGAAGAGGAGGGAGACCTTCCAGCATGTTATCAGCGTTCAGTTCAAAAGCCAGCATCTCTGATGGTATGGGGGTGCATAAGTGCATATGGTATGGGCAGCTTCCATGTTTTGGAAGGAACTATTAATGCTGAAAGGTATATAAAGGTTTTAGAGCAACAGATGCTCCCCTCCAGATGACGTCTATTTCAGGGAAGGCCTTGTGTATTTCACCAGGGCAATGCAAAACCACTTACTGCAGCTATTACAACAGCACGTCTTCATAGTAGAAGAGTCCGGGTGCTGAACTGGCCTGCCTGCAGTCCAGATCTTTCTCCATTTGGTGCATCATTAAAAGAAAAATACATCAAAGACGACCACAAACTCTTCAGCAGCTGGAAACCTATATATCAGGCAAGAATGGGCAAAACTCCAGAACCTCGATGGATGCCTTAAAATTATAACACCATTAAAAACACCCAACAGAAACATCATGAAAAGCTCTGCGATGTCCCATGATGTTCTTAAAAGACTGTCTATTGTCCCAACAAAGTAGAGAAGTAGATGTATTAATAACTGACACCATTATAAAACATGATGGCTCCATCCGATCACCAACTACAATGTGTGAGACCTGTAGAACGCAGAAGCATCAAATTTTATTGAACATAGAGCTCATTTTCATGGTGCATGTTTACCAAATAACAGTTAAATGTGCTCAAGTTTAGGAATAGGAACATTCTTGTCTAATACAGGCTTCTATGCTCAACTGTCTTAGGTCTTCTTTGTCGTGATATCTATGTTCTGGGTATGTGATTTGATGCAATCTGCAAGGCTCATTGATCTATTCTTTTAGATTTAAATTCATATTCAATGCAGGCTTCTTGAATAACAAAGTCACACATTTCCAGAATCTGGGTCCATTTTAAATGTAGATCATTAGAATGGTGTAGATGTACGGTGGATTAATGTATGAGCCCATGTGAATTACAGTAGCATTCCTGTATGTGATGCATTATCCAGTATGGTTTTCCGGCCTTGGCACATTGTTCCAGATTCTCTGAATCTGCACTGTAGTGATGCAAACTCTTTGTGAGAAACTCCTTTCTGATATTGGTCGAATTGGTGTGTTGCCACTCTGAGAGGTTCATGTTGCCAATTGAGTTGTGGTCCTCCAGCTGTATGTAGTAGCTACCTGTCAGCTCTCTCCGCCAATATTTGGCTTTTCGCCTACTGTTATCTATATTCATTATTGTGTACAGTGTGAATCGGACATTTTCGGACATACTGCTCTTTCAATGAACTATATAGCAAAGAAGAAGGCATATTCAAATGCAGTGCTGAAAACAACTAATATAGGAATCAGAAAAATGATTGACATGAAACAATGAAAAAGACAACTGGAAATGGGAACGAGAACTTCAAAATGAAAGCACAAAAATTTTTTATAAAAGACCTGATTCAAAAACAAAATAAACACCTCAGGTTACGTATGTAACCCTGGTTTCTCAAAGGAACGAGATGCTGCGTCCGGTAAGACTCTTTGGGGAAGGTCTCCAGTATGAGCGGCTCTGAATATCGTGTGTAATCAGTCCAAATGATGGGAGAGACGTCCCGGGCGGGGAGACGTAATGACCAGCTGGTATAAAAGCACGTGCGATGCCGCCGGTATCAGCTTCAAGGAATGAAGCAAAATGCTGGCAGGGATGCAGGAGGTGGGGCACCGAGACGCAGCGCCGCATTCCTTCGAGGAACCAGGGTTACATGCGTAGCCTGAGGCGTTCCTCTTCAGGAACTCAAGCTGCGTCCGGTAAGATGCTCTGGGGAACAAGATGCCCACGCTGCCAGACTTCCGAGTCCCTGCCATGTGTGTATCCCTCAGGAGCCAGACGAGAGCGAGAGAAAGGAAGAGCCTGGAGTGGCCCGCATATCGAGGCCATAAAACCCGACAAAGGTCAGGGGCGTGAACCAACCCACAGCATTGCAGATGTCCTGTATTGGGACACTTGCGAGAAAAGCCTTGGAGGCCACCACACTCCGAGTTGAATGAGCTCTGACTCCCATCGACGAGGGGAGCTGAGAGGACTCGAAAGAAATGTTAATGGCATCCACAATCCATCGGCTGAGGGTCTGCTTTGTAGCCGGCAGACCTCTCTTGTGTGGACCGTAGCAGACTAGCAATTGGTCCCCCTTGCGCCATAGGGCAGCTCTGTGGAGGTATGCGTCCAGTGCTCAGGGCCCACCAGAGTGGGAATAACCCTGTTGAATCGAGGCGGTGGAGAACCGAACTGGATTCTGTAGCCTCTCTCTACAGTCTGCAGGACCCATCGTGACACATTTGGCAGTAGTTTCCATTCTGCCTAATGGTCTACTAAGGGAACCAGACTCTAGAGACTGGCCTCTGGTGTCATCAAAGCAGCACCCCTGGAACGGCGCACTGGCAGGGGACGAGCTTCCTTGGCCAAACTAGAGACCTGCTGACTAGAGACGCCCGAGGAGCTGAAGGGGAGGCGAGCATCTCAGCCTCCCGCGCTGAAACCCTGATGTCAACAGGTTCAGAGAGCCTCTCCACTGCCACCATGGCTGCCATAGACCACCCAATAGCACGGGCAGTCTCCTTGGTGGCGCGGAGAGCCAAATCAGTGGTTCTCCTGAGCTCCAAGTTGTCATCGGAGCTCATGGCCTCGTACTCATCCATCTCTTTCAGCAGGTCAGCCTGGTATGCCTGCAACACCGAAATGGTGTGCAGACATGCACCAGCCTGTCCTGCTGCTGCGTACCCCTTGCCCACAAGCGCTAAAGTTGTTCATAGCGGCTTTGAGGGCAAGAACGGAGCCTTCAGAGACAATTTCGCTTCTTTGAGGCATGCTCTGAGGCACCGCACTACTTCAATCCCCCCACATTACCGTAGTAATCATAGGAGGGGATGAAGAGGCGGGCCAAGAATGGGCTTTCCCACAATCTCCACACCCAGAGGTGTGGAGATCAGGGAAGAACAGCAGGCTTCGTTAGCAGAAAGCGTTCATCAAGTTTGCTAGTCTGCGGCTCAGCATTCTCCTCGGCCGGTCAACTGATGTTTAGTTTGGCCACAGCACGAGTAATCACCTCCAAGAGCTCCTCATACAGGGGCGACACAGGGGGCGGAGCCTCGGTGCTCTCGAACTCATCCTCCTCAGAGGAAGATAAGAGAAGCGCCGAGTCCGTTCCCCGGGGAGAAGTAACCGCCGAGCGGGCCTCCGATCCCGGAGAACAGCCGCCGAATCTGATAGGTGGGGAAGGAGATAGGGACTTGGCCATCTCCATTCCCTCCAACAGATCCACTTGCAATCCCCACGAGTGCTAATGCCGCTCCGCCTCGGCGCCAGTGGGACCAGCACCGCGGGAAACGCTGGTGAAAGCTCCTTCAGTGCACAGACCACGCACAGATCATGTGTGTGATACCATGTAGAGTCCGCAGGGAGAAACACATGATCTGAACCCTGAGCTGCTATCGCCCTCTTTCTTAGAGCGATCGACTAAATATCTCTTTGACATACTGCTTTGTCTTTTTTTTATGCAAAAAATAAAATCAACCTTATGTGGAGCTTATAAAGTGGCAGGACAGACAACACTAAATAAGACTCACAAAACAGAAAGTTTGGACAACACACAGAGAGCGCTTTTGCTGAATGACAAAAAGCTGATGCCGGCTGCATCACACGTGCTTTTAAACCAGCTGGTCATTACGTCACCCCGCCCGTGACATCTCACCCATCTTTTAGACTTATTACACACCATATTCAGAGACGCTCATGCTGGAGACATTCTCCAAAGCATCTTACCGGACGCAGCTCGAGTTCCTGAAGAGGAACTAACAAAACTAAAACATAAGTTACCATAAACTTGTCCATTCTTTGAGCAGTTGTGATACGGGATATGCATTTTTTATTCATTTATTTTGCAATTTCAGGTAAAAACTGGATGAGGATAGATCAGCCTCTTCCTGCGCCCACACTTGTATCAGAGGTCAAAGAGCTGACAGGTATGAAAACATACATACACACTCAAGATTCTTCCAACTTTGCACCCTGAGACAGCTTTCCAATTTGCATATTTCTGTGCACTCAAGTACTGATGATTTTACTTAGTAAACACTGTTAGGGAGAGTAATTTTTAAAAGTAACGCATTATAATATTGCTTTACTCCCTAAAAAGTTACTAATTATGTTACTTCAGGTCTTTGCACATTCCGAGTCCGAAATTCTTGACTGAAATTTTCGTATGTTAAAAAATAAATATGACCTCACATTTTGTCAACCACATGTACACACTGCCTCCAAAACCTTTGTCCTTCATAAAAAAATAAAACATAAATAAAAAATCGCATCCGTAGCAATCATTTTGATTGGAAAGGATGACGAATACGAATAAAATGCATACGATATTTTCGGACTCAGTGTGCAAGGACTATTATAGTTACTTTCTATGGAAAGTAATGAGTGACATTACTTTTACTGATTTCGCTCAACATAGGGATAGGAGAGCTGTCAGTCAATAAATGGGCAAAAAGTAACTGCCATTATTTAACTTATTATATGTTCTTGTAAATTTAAAAAAATATGCATTACTTTACTAGTTACTTGGAAAAGTAATCTAATTAGGTACCTTGTGTTACTTTTAATGTGCTAGCCCCAGCACTGTTCAACAGGTAGAAAGGAAGAATGATAAAACTGCGTAACAGGAATGTCACATAATGCTAAAGCTAAAGTTTCACAAATGCTGTTATATAATTATAATTATGTAAATTATTTGTATGCATTCAACTGTGATTAATTCATCCCATTTGCAATAAGTCATCATTTAACAGGGGTTTACAGAGATAAAGTGGTTATTCATCTGGTCATGTGTTTTCATTATGTATGCCCCATTAACATTTAACTTCATTTATTTAAAACTGCACTGGCACTTTCATTCTCATATTCCTCACCATTTTTCTTTTTCAAATTGGTAAGCCATTTTGTCATGCATGTGTTGTCATGAAGGTGGCTGATCTAAAATCAAGGCAGCAGAACACATCTGTATGTGTGTCAGTCTAGAGAGAATATACAGTCGCTGGAGCATTAGAGCAAACTACCAAGGAAGCGTGTATGCCCACTGGTATGCAAGTTTTTGCAGCCCGTGTTCACATGCTCAAAGACAGATTGACTGGCTTTAAGTCAAGGTCAGCCTGCATCATCAATTTCTTTGACTGGATTGTGTTAAGCGGTCAGTTAAAAGTGCCAGGAATCATAGGCAGAGGATGAACCAACTCCAGAATAAGTCTAAAAGTAGCCTAGTTTTCACTTTTTTTTCATTTTTTTTTTTTTTTTATTCAGGTTGCATACAGCTGAACAGAAACTTTGGCTAAAGCATTATTATTTACTGAATTAAAAGTCTATATACTAACCAAAAACCTCTTTAGCAAAACCGAGTTGAAAATAAAAATGAAAGTCAGGCTTCTTGGGGCTGCAGACTAACATAGTTGGCCAATTACCAAAATTGATGTATTTTGTTCCATTAAAAAAAATTACATTTGGCAGTAAAGTGTTTATATTTAATTTGGGTAAATTACTGGGTAAATTTAAGTAAATTACTGATATGTAAAATACTAATACAAATTGTCTGGATGCCTTTTTCTATATATTCTACACTAGAAAATAACTTAAAAATAAAACACTAAAAAGGTCAGAATAATAACTGATTTGTTTGGGTTTGGTTGTTCTTTACATGTCCATAAGTCTTGTGTTATCGGGAGGTGATTGTAGCCCACCTGCCTCTCTCAGCCAATCAGTCGCAGGCTTTACAGATACAACAGGTGTTTCTTATTTCTGCATCATGGCAGTTAATATGCTAACGTGTATTTGAAAGCATATTGCTATGCATTTGAGGACGTAACTGGGAATAGCTTAAAAGACAAAAGTGTGAACATGATTATGTGGTTTTTAGCCTCCCCACATCTTGGGTGCAGTCCAGCACTGAGATCCAACTTGTAAGCGTTGTTTATTTGTCTTAGAATGACTAAATGCTTTGTTTTCATACAAAATGACCAAGTGCTTACATGCTGGAACACGACACTCAGCTTTGACATTTCAAAATTCATATTGTTTCCATCCTTAGAAGTTTTAAGATTAAGAATCTTCATGATACATTTTTTACCGTACGTGATGAGGTTTCTTTCTAAGGCTGTTCAATGCGATGATTTTTCCAATATTCCTATCTTCAGTAATGCTGATGTTAATTGTTTTCAGGATTTTAGCAGTCATGGAAATATCAAGCTATTTTATAATGGTGATTTTTAAGACTGGAATACTCACATACATGAATAATATCTTTAAAAGATCATGGAAATGGCATGGTCATTTCCATTAACTTTTTTCTAGTTGTTCAGATCTAAAATATAATTGGTGTTTGTGAGTCATAGTTCTGTACAATTATTTTTAATCTTTTGAAGGCCATTCAAAATACATATCCTGTAATCATGAACAACTGGAAAGGTCAATGTAATTCATTGGTCAAAAAGTATGGGAAAAGTGTGGGAGAGTGTTTGGGGTCTTATTGTATATGAATTTTCCCATGATTTTCCCTTATGTATATTTAAATTTATGCGTTTCCTAGATTTTGTTCCCCCTAAAAGCAACATATAATGAATTCAAGGTATATTTTACTAAAAGTTATATCAGAATCAAATCCATGCCATTGACATTCCCTAGCCTTATGTACTAAAAGTTTCCATATCATAGCAAATATTGTGAACATAGCTATTGTCAAGTGTATGTAATTTGACATATTTGTATCTATATTGCAGAAGCAGGCCAGACGAAATGTCGGACTGAGAGGATTCAGGCTCTGGAACAGGCCAAGAGGCCACAGGAATCCATTTTTATCCCAGAATGCAATGACGATGGAACATTTGCCCAGGTCTGTCAGAGTTCTGGTCCGCTGCACTTTATGTGTTGATTCTGACATCCACGAATCCTAAAGCAAACCTGGCTAGTGAACAAATTAGCCTTCCAATATCTTCCCCAGCCTCCAAAAAAAAATGCACTTCCCTGTGTTTCTCATCAGTATGGCCGTATAGGGAATTTGAATGGAAAGTGTACATTAAATCGCATTTATAGACTCGCAGCCTTTATTTCACCTGCACTTTACTTTGTTAAACAGCGATCAACCAGTCCGCCTAAGCTTTTAATGCCTCATCGTTTATGAGAGCCATTTTTCGCTCTGAATAATTGTATTCCCCCAGCGCAAGCGCCGGGACGTTTTGTGTGGGTCGTCCAGGAGATACGAGAGCGTTTACTGGAATTTCCTCTCACCTCTATCCGTCTGTATCTCCTCCAGGTCCAATGTCACACCCTCACAGGATACTGCTGGTGCGTGACGACAGATGGCAAGCCAGTCAGCGGCTCTTCTGTCCAGAACAAAACGCCAGTGTGTTCAGGTACTGTATGTATGCAGATATTATCTCTAGACTGTTTGCTTGGATTATCGCTTTGTGTTTAGGTTGTGCTGAAAAGCAGAATTGCTAAACCATCAGGTGCCTCGGTCAAGAAGTTGTGCCTGCAGTCCATCACTTTCAAAGCCATTAGACTTTGTTTGATTTAAATTGTGCTCTTTGTTTTGATGGCGTCAGCGTGATGTTAAACTCTAGCCACCACTCTGTTTAGTTTACTTCTACTGTGTTTGTGCATGGAACCAAGAGGTGATGGATAATATCCTGGAGGACTTACGCTGACTCCGAAGGTTCATCCATTTTTCTCTCTACTTTACGGTTTCTGCATTTCTGCTTTTCTCTCTCTCTGTCTCTTTCCAAATTCACACTCAATCAGTCTCTGTCTTCATCTGTTTCATTCTCAACCATTTTTTCCTTCTTCTCCATCATTGCTTTCTCATTCTCTCTTCATTGTATAACTACTTTCAGCGCAGGGTTGGAATGAGGGAGCTTTTCTCTTTGTAAATGAGGGAGCTTTTCTCTTCGTAAAAAATGGGAACACTTTGCTCTAATGGCCATGATTGTTCTGTTGGAGATAAAACCACCGTCTCCTGCCAGAACTGGATTACATTATGATTGGAGCACCTGGTTGCAGTTCTTTTTTTCCTCTTGTGTGTCTTGACAATTTATGATTACATGCCATCTTGTGCTTACCTAACTCTGATGCTACATTTCACCTAGCTTTCTGGATGGTCCGTCCAGCTGTCCATATAATAATTATTTTATTTTAAAATGTTTATTATTACCATTATTATTTATTTTACCATTTTTATCATTTCGGCACCAATAGTGGCACCAAACAGAATGGGAAAATGTAATTACTAAACAGGTTTTCAAAGAGATTTCCCAAACATTCTATTGTATGGATAGACAGGAAGTCCTGCCCCCAAACCATGCTGTTGTTTCAAGTCAGTGTTATTATATCGGTCCACTGAAATAAACAGCAATGTGTTGTTAGCAACACAGAGTCACAGGCTTTGATTAGAATAGCATACTATCACACTACTTTTACTGAAGTATGCAGTGTGTGTGCACAGTAGGCAACACGACAGCTTTAATATTTTCATGAATGGAAAAATGGATTACTACTACACTTGCCAAAAGACAGTATAACATCCCACACTGAAATGCACCCAACTTTTCCTTCCATTTCCTTTGTGAGAAACAAACTAGAAGTACTAAAGTGCTGCAGTGTTTATGTATTTTTGTAAGCCAACCCAAAGTTAGCATCACCCTGGTTCCCTCCAAAAACCCAATTAGATTTTCCCATTGGATAATTTTTGACAAGTCTACCAGTCTCTTCTGACAACTCTTCCAGTCTTTCCTGAAAGTTTGAGTTAGAATAGTTTGCAAGAACGCAGTTTTAAACATTGTAGAAGTGAGTATATGAGTTTATCTGTTCAGCTTTATGATGTTTAAAGGGATAGTTCACCCAAAAATGAAAATTCTGAAGACCTTTGTTTGTCTTCGGAACACAAATTAAGTTATTTTTGATTAAATCTAAGAGCTTTCTGACCCTACATACAGTAGACAGTAACACAACTACCATGTTCAAGGCCCAGAAATGTAGTAAGGACATTGTTGAAACAGACCATGTAACACCAGTGGTACAAGCATAATTTTATGAAGCTACGATAATAATTTAAAAGAAAACAAAAATAACGACTTTATTCAACAATTTATGTAGCATAAATATCTTAATTTGTGTTCTGAAGATG